>OY992890.1:30844966-31053654 GCA_963921405.1 Cepaea hortensis
ACACACACACACACACACACACACACACACACACACAAAATTAAAGTTATAATAACTACAACCCATGGCTGGACTATGGGTGGACTTATACTTCTCCATAGCACAAAGCCTGGGCTGAATTGTAGAGACCATATGTTGTCCGTGCAGAATGATCCCTCTCTCGGCTTCCCCTTGTTTACTCCAGAGGAAAGGTAACGTCAATACATTTGAATAGTCTTCCGAAATGTCTCTCAATCATAAGCTTCTGTTGCTGCCATGTGTAAACTATCGCTCATCCAAAAGGTCGAAGCTTGTTCTGTACGCAGACAGTGAATTGAATCGCTGCGGAAGTATGCTGTTCGTAGAGCCACCTTCATCTTCACGTCGGGGGGTGCGGGAGTTGAAGGACATGTACGAACTGATAAACCTGTTAGCTCTGCATTCATTGCAGATGACCAGCCTATTGATTGTGCAGATATTATTAAAGCCCTTAGAGCACATGTGTCAAACTCAAGGCCCGCGGGGCCACATTAAGCCCCGCGTGCAATCATATCTCAACCAACGTACAAATATATTCGACGTACAAATATATTCGGTCCGAGAGAGAGAATTTTAGGCAAAAATAATTTTTAATGGCCACGATATAAAGCGCAAATCAAATTCTCTAATTAGCAGCCTTGCCGAATGATAGGCTACCTGGAAGCGTTCTCACTTCGATCAGAATAAGCGATAATAAAAGTTGTGTAGTGAGTGGATGTTCGTCGTTATAGTGACCTAGCAAAGTTTAGCTGCTCGCTTTAGATTGGCGTAATAAGAAATGAATGTAGTGTAGTACCCGGATATTACACCACCTTTTCCCGCTACGGCTAACCTGATATCAATCAAGCGTCTGTCGGTAGAAGCACGATCTTTTTAACAATCAAAGCAAGCCTTTAAAATGACCAAGAGAAAAGTTGATTCTGGAAACAAAGCCATCACCCATAGTCTGCCGATTAGTGTTTGCAAATATGGCGCTAACACTCTTTACCCAGTAATTCTTAAGGCTTTTTAAACTTGTACACAAAGTGTTCAGAGAACTGGCGTTTATAAGGAACTGTGGCGTGATATGACTCGACTTGATGGGGGGCTGAATATATATTTGCTGATATTGGTGGTAAACCTGTGAGTCTAATTTGTGGAGATAATGTGGCTGTGATCAAAGAATATAATATGAGACGGCACTGCGAGACTAAACATCAAGACAAGTTAAAAGCCTGAATGCAGAGCAGAAGCTACGGAAGATGTTTTTCACCATAGCAAAGTCACAAGCGGAAGCTGTTGTGAAAACAAGTTTTATTGTGGCGGATGAGATCGCAAAATCAGGTCGACCATTTATAGAAGGAGAGTTTCTGAAGCGCTGCATGATGAAAGTGTGTGACGTCTTGTGTTCAGACGAAATGCAGATGTCTGCAAAGGTAAGCCTTAGCAGAAATACGGTTGTTGATCGAGTCTGTGAAGCGGCCACTAATGTGAAAACACAACTGAACGAAAAAGGCAAAGGCTGTGTTGCATTCTCTCTCGCTGTCGATGAAAGTAATGACACGACTGACACTGCACAACTCTTTTTTTTTTATGTTTTAATTTATACTAATGTTTAAAAAATTTTTTAAAATTTTCGCTTATTGAATGTTTATCCTGTTCGGCCCGCAACCTTACGTGTGAATTGAGTTTTGGCTCGCTGAGCGATTGAGTTTGACACCCCTGCCTTAGAGAAATGTGGAGAGCTGAGGACTTTGAAGCTAGTTAATTCACATAGTTGTCTAGAATGAGAAGTTTGAAAGTAAGAATTGGTATGGCCAGACACGAGATGTCATCACCATCATGTGCCATGCCGGTAAGCGTGGGCTGTCATGTCTCGCCATCTCACTCGATCAACAGAGTCGTGGATCAACTCAGTGTTCATGTCTCGACCATGCCACATGGTCAAGCCATCCAGGTATTTACTTCTCTGCCTTCCTCTCGCTCTTTTCCCCTCAATCTTGCCAGTTGTCACCAAGTTCTCCAATTTATTTCGTCTCATAACGTGACCAAGCAATGTTGACTGTCTACGTCTAATTTCTCTATTCAGTTTACGATTGTCATTTGTTTCTTGTAGGACTTGGTCATTGGTTTTTCTGTCTGTGCATGGTATTATTTGCATTTTTCACAGAAACCACATTTCCACAGCCTTCAGATGTTTTTCAGCCTGTTTGCTCATTGTCCATGCTTCATATCCGTACAAAAGTACATGTTCTTTGCAACACCTCAATACTATTTTTCTCGTTGGAAATGACATCTTTTTATTGGTCAGTATGTTTTCCATGTTGCACCCACAAAAAAAAACAAAAAACAAAAAAACGCCATGGCGATTCTTGTACTAATCTCTTCAATACATTTCCCATCAGATGTTATGAGTGTTCCGAGATAATTGTACCGATTCACTTGCTTAAGAATATTCCCATTTACTTGTATATTACATTGTGGTATTTAGTTCTTCCTAGTGACGACCATAATCTGTGTCTTCTTACAATTTAATTCTCACCGTAGTCGTTCACTGAGTGCAACAACCGCATCTACTATTGTGGATCTTTCTCATTGTCTGCCACCATTACTTATCATATGCATGTCTAATGTTATTGATGTTTCTTCCTCCAATGATGATTCCATTCATGTCTTCTACATTTCTGAAAATAGTTTCACTGTAAGGGAAAAAAGATCTGGAGACATTACACATCTCTGTCTCACACCTCTCTATATAGGCTGATATTGACATACATTATTATCAATTCTTATGGCAGCTTTTTGATTCCGATATATATTTCTTGCAAGTCTAAGGTCTTTCCCATCATTTTTTAGATCTGCAAGCATCTCTATCATGTTGACATGTCTTACTCTTTCAAAAGCTTTTGTGTAGTCAATAAAGCAAAGGTGTAAATTCTACAGAACGCTGAATTAATGTTCTCAGCATATATACAGCGTTTACTGTATGTACTCTTGCCTTCTACAAACCCACATTGTTCTCCTATTTCGGGTTGTATTTTCTTCCTTCTTCTTCTTCTTCTTCTTCTTCTTCTTCTTCTTCTTCTTCTTCTTCTTCTTCTTCTTCTTCTTCTTCTTCTTCTTCTTCTTCTTCTTCTGTTCGCCTGAAATATGTATATAACTGCAATGTTGTCTCTTGTATGAATCTAACAGTCTTTGTTAGTTCACTCAACGGTCCATAGAGTTTATCTTCCACTGTTGTCTCTCTAGGCCAGAAGGATTGCCTGGATATGTTGTAGTTTGGGCTGTCCTGGAGTATGTGCTCAGCTGTCTGCGACGCCAAACCACATGTGCACATGGATGAGTCATCAGTCTTGAATTTTGTATACATGTGGTTGCGTAATCTATTGTGTCCTGTTCTGAGGCGCAGAATAATGACTTGTTCTGGTCTGTCCATAACGTGGTAGTCGTCTTAAATAGGGTTTGATTTCCTTCTGGCTGATTTGATCATTCTTTTCTTTTAGTGGTATGTAATGGGCACATCAGGTTGTTCTTCTTTTGCACCTTCCTTAGCCAATCGATCAGCTCTGTCGTTTCCGGGTACTCCACAGTGGGATGGTATCCAATGCATGGTGATCGTATGCTGACTGCTGGGTTCAGAAAGCAGTGTCCTTAGAACTGGCAATATCCCAGTCAGGAGCGCCTCTATTACTGATTTTGCATCTGTCAATATCACCACAGGTTGTGTACCATGGCTGGTATTTTGTAATTTTTCTGTTGCTATCTTGGTTACCTCAATTTCAGCATCATAGTTATGGCAGTACTTTCCTGTTGGAATTCTGGCTGTGTCCCTAGTATTATTTGGGTATTCTATGTACACTCCCGCTCCACCATTGAAGCTCCACCATTCTTGGTGGAATATTAATGCATGACAAGGCAGACGTGGTTGCGTCCTTATGGGAGCACGTGTACACCTCGGAGGAGCAAATGGATCATCATGGTCTGGCAAGAATGAGGCAGCGAGGAGTGACGAGGGGATCTGGCCGACGCTCGACGCTCAGAGGAAAGGTGAGACGGACATATAATCAGATTGCTACTGGTACTATTGGTGTTGGAACTCTTCGCTTGCTGCTGGGGATGGGGACGGAGCGCCTATGGGAATGCTTCGAATGCTGTGATGTCGGTTCCTAGATCAATCAATCAATCAATCAATCAATCATTTCGAATAGCATTTTGTGCTGACCCATCTGTGTAGACTCGTATCCAGAGATCCTGTGGGTATTCTTCATCAAGGAAGCTGATATTGGCTGTTCAGCGCTATCCTCTGTTCTGTTCTTCCTTGTCAAATATTCCCCTCACCTTTGTCTGGATTTGTAGCGATATTCTATGTTCATATATATTTTCTTCCTAACTCTTTGTTTGATAATTCTCAGTAAATCTTCGCGATGTGGCTCATTATACTAATTGTTCTATGTTGATCCCATTCCTACGTTCCTGATTTCTTCGGAATTGCAATAAATATATAATTACATAATTCAGGAGGTATATCTCCAGTATTATATAAGAATATATTTCTTTCAGCAGTCTGGTGACTTGGTCTCTTCCATATTCTTCTAGGGCATTGCTCATTTCTGTTGTCATGTTATCTGTATCCGGGGTCTTGCCAGTTTTCATATGGTTAAGAGCATTCTGAACTTCCATCTTCAAAATTGATGGTCCTTCATTATTATTCCGAAGATCATACTGTTCTTCTCTTCTATCATCATGAAGGTATTTCACATAATCTGACCACGCATGTAAAATATGATCTTTTTCTATTATGATTTTGTCATCTTTAGATTTTAGGCAACTCGTTGATGTGTGTGTGTTCTTTTGTTAGTTATGTCATTAATTCTTTTGTGCATTAATTTGGTATTCCAGGTGTTGTGTTGGTTTTCAATTTCCTTGCAATTTTCCTCAAGCCATGTTTCTTTTGCCTCTTTGCATAGTTTCCTAATGTTCCTGTGAATCTCTTCATATTTTTCCTTGTTATTCTTTGTAGTTTCTTCTTATTTCCATGAGTTTTAAGATGTCTTCCGCCATACATTTCTTGCGTCCCATTATCTTTATTTTTGGGATGGTTGCTTCTGCAGCTTGGTTGATTGATTTCTTTAATATTTCCCATTGGTCGCTGACATCGTGAAATATTTCCATATCGGACAAGGCATCAACTCTGTTCTTTACCTCTACGTTGAATTTATCTTTTATCTCCTCACTCTTCAGTGTCCGTAGATCACATTTTGTGTTTCTTGGTGTATTTTTGACTTTCTTTAATTTTATATGTATATTGCTTATGATGCCGGTCTCTCTGGCTGAGGGGTTACAACACTTTCTCCGTAATCCCGTTTATCACGCAGAGTCTCGTAGCAGTCGAGAACTGGGAGCGGATCGACCCCCGCTGGTGACTTGCGGGATACTGAGCCGGCCGTTCAGAAAGCAATGGCAAACTACTGAGCGTAATCTTGCCAAGAAATCAACAGACAGCTGAAAGATGCTGCTGTTGACAGCGATGTCCTGTAAAGGATATGCAAAAAAAAAAAGAAAAAAAAATTGCTTATGATTAATCTATGTTCGCTGTAGCAGTCTGCGCTTGGTATAGTTTTTGTGACTTTTAAGGCATTTCGAAATCTTCTGTTGATGAGAACATAATCAATCTGATTTCTGATCTTAGGATCAGTACTCCTTAAAGTCTATACTCTCCTTGGGGATGTTGATACCAGGCGTTTCTAATAATCATATGATGCTCTTTTGCCCACTGTACAAGTTTGAAACCTCTTTCATTCTGTTCCCCTAATCCATACTTACTACCATGCATCTGTCTTGTTGATACCATTTTGCCATTAATTAGTACATTTGTCATATCAAATGTATCATAGTTAGAAATACCTAGATCATGTGTGAACAGCGCTAATAATTTATCCTATATATGTGGTGATCTCCAGATGGGTGTATTGGACGCGGGACATCTTGCTTATGATCGAGAGGTTTTCCGGAAGGTTGTTACGGGAGCGAGGTTCTGCAAAGGACATGCTATTGAATGAATGAATGAATGGATGAAAGAATGAATGAATGAATGAATGAATGAATGAATGAATGGATGAATGTGGTGAGGTGATATTTCTATCACAACAACGATATATAAACTAAAGTGATTAAGAAGGCGTACAGTTTTTACAAGGTATTTTTGCTGCAGAATGGGAGACCAAGATACGAGCTGAGTGTCATACATATACTATAGTACATGTGTAGCATATCTTACACTGTGGCTGACTGGCAAAAAGCAAGCTATACTTTTGCAGTACCAATAATTTGGAGAGAGTCTACTTATCATCTAAACAACTGTTACTTTTGCGTGGTCTCTAGAATTGGTAAAGTTATATCGTAGAAGACAAAAATGGACTCTGGAATATCCAAACATTCCTTCTTCAATAAGTCAGGTACCACAAGGCGTTGACTTACCAGTTCCGAAAGCGCCAGAATCATTTTCAACTGCTTCCATTTATGAACAAAAGGACATTGGTGGTCCTGAACCATCAACCTCAAGCAAACCAGATTTTGAGCACATTACATCCACTAAACCACACTTAACAACACAAAAAGAACTGAATGATCTTGTAAGAAATCTGAATTTGCCGACAATTATATGCATATTTCGATCCTCCTCGGTGTTACCACGTTTCTGCTGCCCCTAATTATTTCTCACAAACTGTTTTACATAGTCTCTCTAATTATTTCTCAGAAACTGGTTTTCATATTAAATTTAAATATTTATCACACAGAACTAACATCATTTTTACAATAGAAAACTCGAAATTTTCTGCGTGTTATTTCTCAACATAGTCCCCCTGCCTGGCACCACACTTGCGCCACCTGTCCACAAGCTTGTTGATATCTTTCGGGAAAATGTTTCTGCGTGTGGCCTTGAACCATTTAGCACAGCCTCTATGACCTCTTGGTCGTCTGCAAACCTCATTTCCGCAGACATACTTTCAAGGGTCCAGAAAAGTGAAACTCTAATGGCGCCAAATCTGACTATGTGATGGATGTTTCAAAATCTCAGACTTCAGAGCACGTAGTTTTTCCATTGTATGGACAGCCGTTTGAGTACAGATGTTGTCGTGAAGTAACAAGACTTCTTTTCCGGTGCTTCGATCATAACGCCGACTTCAGTTTGTTCACTAATATACCACTGTATGGAGCACTGGTCACAATTACACCTTTCCTTGAAATGCACAAATATAGAGCCCTTGATATCCCAAAAGATCTTCATCGGAACTTTCCTAGCGGATGTATGCGGCTGTTAATTTATGTTCTTAAGCGGAGACAACGGGTGTTTCCATTTTGAAATGTTCCTACCCATTCATACACTTTACTCTTTCTCAAACAACTGTCTCTATAATGAACATTCATTTTTCTGTACATTTCACAGGGTCCCATACCCTCTGACCACACACACACACGCACACACAAACGAATAAGACCTCATAGTACTTCCAAAGTCGAAGTCGAAAGTGGGGCAGTGATTTTGTAATCGCTACTGTGCATATGCAAACTGCTCGATCATCACGACCCCAACATGAGGTATTGATTAAGAACCAGTTTGTGTCCTGAAGTAAAATTTCCCGTTGCCCATATTCTTCCATGCACTTTATAACAAAATCTTAATCCTTAATATCTTTCCCTCATATATATTAAATCAAAGTATTTCTTATAACCTGGTTTCTCTACGAATGGTCTCCCCAAACCTGACAAATTAACCCACAGTATGACAATATGTTATGACACCTCCTTAAACAAATAACGCCACAGCGCTCTTGACAATCCTGTCTTTCTGGACTAAAGTCTGTCAGCATTATGCGTGGCAATATAAATATTGCTTAATGACATTGCCAGAGGCATGTGATGACATAAGTAAAACTTAGTTAGACGCACAAACGTTAGACTTATTGGTTCATTTAGTGTGTGTAGTGTACTTGTTGAGACTGTTCTAATTTCATCATGTCGGATGAAGAACTGGCTGAACTGATGGTAATTAGTTAACTGTTTGGTAAAGTATTGACAATGTTTGTAATAAGTTTTAACCATTTTCAGTTGTTCTGTGTTGCTTTTGTCTTTTCTTGCCAACTGGTTTGCTGTGAATTTATATATTGCTAATAATAGAGTTGCGGTAGTTGATCATGATGCTGTACTATTACTATTATTACTGCTTTCGTTGATGCTATAACTACTACAGCTGCTACTTCTATTATTACAACTGCTGCTAGCTTTACTGTTGTTGCTGTCACGTGTACTACTACTACTACTACTATTACTACTACTACTACTACTACTACTACTACTACTACTACTACTACTACTACTACTACTACTACTACTACTACTACTACTATTACTAATATTACTACTACTACTACTACTACTACTACTACTACTACTACTACTACTACTACTACTACTACTACTACTACTACTACTACTATTACAGTACTAATACAGTACAATAGGTACTGGCTACAACTCTCTGCTCAAATTCAAACTTTTGCAGACACTGGAAATATAAGAGGAATGTACGAGGGCATCAATCAAGCTGTCGGTACATCAAAAAATAAGATGGCCCCTTTACGATCAGCAGAGGAGGTAATCATAAAATATCGAGTGAAATAAATGGATCACTAGGTAGAACACTACTCAGAGCTATACTCGGTGGAGAACACTGTCGGAGAAAAAGCTCTGGAAGCCATCGATCAACAGTCCGCCATGCATGTCCTGGATAATGAACCACGCCTCACAGAAATCAGCGCGAAGCACTAGACATTCTCAAAACCGACAAGGCACCAGGAAAAGATAGTATTCCACCTGAAATTTTAAAATGTAGCAAAGAAACAATCATCCCATAACTGTATGCAATATTTCAGCTCTGCTGGAAAGAAAAATCAGTACCACAAGATATGAAAGATGCAAACATCGTTACCCTTTATAAAAACAAAAGCGACAGAAGGGACTGCAACAACTATCGCGGCATTTCCCTACTCAGCATTACAGGCAAGATATTTGCTAGAGTAATCCTTAAAAGGTTACACATTCTTGCTGAAAGAATCTACCCCGAATCACCTAACAGGTTCACCATCGATAGGCTTTTCTCACTCCGGCAGCTTCAAGAGACATGCAGAGAACAGAGGAAGTCATTATATATTGCGTTTATTGACTTCACAAAGGCATTTGACCTCGTGAGCAGAAACGACCTTTTTAAGGTCCTTGAAAAGGTTGGATGTCCACCCACCCTTCTTAGTCTCGTGAAATCATTTCACGAAAACATGCAGAGGACCATTTTATTTGACGGCTCAACATCTCAGTCATTCAGCATCAGCAGTGGAGTAAAGCAGGGCTGCGAGCTTGCTCCAGCACTTTTTGGTATCTTCTTCCCCGTTCTCTTAAGGCAGGCATTTGGGACTGCCACTGAAGGCATATACTTCCATACAACATCTGATGGCGAACTTTTTAACCCATCAAGACTCAAAGCAAAGACCAAAATAAGATCAAGATGCGTAAGAGAACTACTTTTTGCAGATGATGCAGCACTGACTACTCATACAGCAGAAGATCTCCAAAGGCTCATAGATCGTTTTACAGCTGCCTGCAGAGACTTTGGGCTTACCATTAGCCTAAATAAAACACAGGTGATGGAACAAGATGCTGGTGCGCCTCCGTCAATCAAAATTTCTCATTATGAATTGAAGGTCGTCCACGAGTTTGTGTATTTGGGGTCGACAATATCAGATAATCATTCATTAGAGACTGAAATCGACAGACGCATTGGAAAGTCAGCCACAACATTTTCCAGGCTAACTAAAAGAGTTTGGGAGAATAATAGACTAACAGAGCGTACAAAAGTTCAAGTATAAAAAAGCTTGTGTTGTTTCGAATGGATAACGGCCGCCTCTTGAGTAGTGTACTCTTGTCCTCATACTGAAGGCAGAGACGCCCGTCTATTGAAGGGTATGGAGCTGCCCTGATGATCCTGTGAATCATATTCTACAGTCAAGATGAAGTTCTGGCTACTGTCAAGTGTCTCAACATCTGGGGATCCAGATAAAGAGGGACAGTGGTGGCTCTCTAGATGCTAGGGTAGCACATTCATGGCCTGTAGTTGGTCCTGACTGAGAAGAATAATGCTTTAATGATTTAGCTCTTCTACCAAGTAGTTCCTAGCTATCACTGCCATCTCTTGAAGCTTTGTTGACAATCTTCTCTCCTTGAATAGACTCATGCCGCCTTCCGTGCCGGCAGCCCAAGCTCTATCTGTTGTTGCTAAACTAACCCTGTGACGTTTTCTATCTTCTCACGTCACTTGGTGATTTTCTCTATCTTCATTGGCACCTTTCCGTCTTGACAGACGATAGTTTGGTACATTGTGCTTCAAAAAGGCTTAATAACTACGATCCATGGCGGTGGCGAGTGTGGCTGGTAAGGCCAATTCTTGCTGCAAATGTTTGCCCACAGTAGGTGCATGTGAAAACATGGTCACTTCCACCATTTTGCACCATCTTACGTCTCTCACGCTCTGTGTGTGCTTTATCTGCAATCATTTTCTCCTTTGTCTTTATTCCATTTCTGATAGTTGCCCTCCATGCATCACGTTCAGCGGCGACGTGCTCCCAATGTGCATTATCAATGCCTGTATCAATCATGTCCCGCTTACACACATCTTTGTGTCGTAGTAGAGGCCGACCCTGAGATCTCCTACCCGTCTGTAATTCACCAAAAAAGATGTCCTTTGGTATTCTACCATCATCCATCCTCCTAACGTGTCCTATCCATCTAAGTCTACGAAGACTGAGCATGGAATACACAGTCACACAACCTGATCTTTCCAATACTTCAGTATTTGTGATTTTGTCTTGCCACTTAATACCAAGTATTCTTCGCAGACACCGCATATGAAAGCTGTTTAAACGTTTCTCTTGGCGTGAGTAAGTTGTCCAGGTTTCACTGCCATAAAGAAGAGTACTAAGGACACAGGCTTGGTAGACGAGGACTTTTGTTTTGGCAGTAAGCTTCCTGTTCTCCCAGACTCTTTTTGCTAACATGTTCATTGTTGTTGCTGCCTTGCCAATCCTGATGTTGATTTCCTGATCGAGGGATAATTTGCTATTTACCTCTGATCCTAGATATGTAAAATGGTCTACTATCTCCAGTTCGGCGTCGTCAATAAAGATTGATGGTACATCATGTGCACCTTGTGACATAATCTGTGTCTTCTTTTTGTTAATTGTTAAACCAAATTCAGAACAAGCATTGGAGAATGAGGATAGTAGATGTTGTAATTCTTCCTCAGAGTGGGTCGTAATCGCAGCATCATCCGCAAAAAGCAACTCTCTGATTAGTACCCTGCTAATTTTGGTCTTGGCCTTCAATCTCTGAGCATTGGTTCGAGATTACTTCTTAGATTCTTCGTGATTTATCCATTACGTCATTCATTCTGACTCGCTACTTGGCAGCACGCTACTCTATGGATCTGAATCCTGGACCCTGTACTCAAAACAAGAAACAAAGTTGAATTCCTTCCATATGAGATGTCTGAGACGTATCCTGGGTATATCATGGAAAGACTACATAACAAACAAACAAGTGTTGAAAGAGCAGATATTACCACAGTGCACTCCCTCCTCAAGCAGAGACGCCTCCGATGGCTGGGCCACGTATCTCGAATGGAGAATGAACGTATTCCCAAAGATCTCCTATACGGAGAACTAGTCACAAGAAAGAGGCCAACCGGAAGACCCCAAATGCGATATAGGGATGTGTGTAAACAAGATATGAAAACTCTTGGCATAGATCCAGATACGTGGGAAAGGGTTGCAACAGACAGATGTTCCTGGAGAAGAGATTACGGAACGGACTGGTGCTCTTTGAGCGCAATCAGATCCAAAAAACTGAGGATAGGCGGCACAGGCTCAAAACGCAGTCACTTACTGTTGGACCTGCCTCGTCTTACAGATGCGGAAACTGTGACAGGGATTTTCACTCTTTTGACTATTTGACTATACAGTCACCAGCGGTGCTGTCAGGTACCTCCCCAGCGGCACAACTCTATAGTCCTTCAGGACTGAAAGAGGACTACTACTACTACTACTACTACTACTACTACTACTACTACTACTACTACTTCTACTACTACTACTACTACTACTACTACTACTACTACTACTACTACTACTACTACTACTACTACTACTACTACTACTACTACTACGAAACTACTACTACTACTACGAAACTACTACTACTACTCCAATTGCCTTTGGCATTTCACTGTCAAACAGACTCTCCCTACCCCTTGCATTCCCAGAGAGACTACATGTAGACCCTTTCCCCAACGTGTCACGAATACTTACCTGGCACGGGAGCTACCATCATCAATAACGTGTCACAGTTTCTCATCACATACGGCATCTGAATTAAGTTTGTCTCTAACCCAAACCCAAATATGGCCATGATCCTAGTGGTACCACGTGACGTTAACCATAACTAGTTGTATGTTACCACCTCTCACGGGGGGGGGGGGGGGGGGGGTGATGGTGGTGACGGCACAGCAGTAACTAGCCCCTCTGTCTGCCCGCACGATGGTCATAGGTTCGAAATTGTACCAACACGGAATTTTTAACAATAACCTGTGCTTATAGATACATCAAGCCTAAAATGAATACTAATAAATGCCTTTAGGTGGTTGGCATGATCTTGAAAAAACATCACCGCTCGATTGCAGATTGGTTTATTTAAAAAAAAAAAAAAATCATATATCACCATATACCTAACACACACAGGGTGTCTAAAACTTTATACCCCGGCGCTGCGGCGAAGGGGTTTATGAACACAATTCGCAATTCCGCATACCGCATTCAGAACACAGCTGCGGGTAATTAGGATGGTTGTCGTACTATGCTATCAGTGCCTATCGTTCAGAAAGCAATGGTAAACATATGAAAATATACGTTGCCAAGAAATCACAAATAGCCACCCAAATAAAAACTTCTGAGGTTGATTGCGACGTGCTGTAAAGAACATAAACTAACTTACTGTAACTTTGCTCATCTCTGCCAGGAAGACGCCGGTTGTTGGTGGACACAGCGGCCTCTGGCATTATTTACAGTGATGAGTCAGTTTTGTCCTTATTTACTCTGTTGGTCAGTGGCAAACTTGGTCATATTTCTTTACTGGGTTTCTATGCGATAGAATAACTTCACACGACTTGGACAACACTATCGTCTTGACGAGCCACCCCTGCATTATTTCAGCGGCGCTTCGTTGATATATTTGGAGATGCTTAATCTTGATCTTGTTGATATCTCTCCTTCTGCTTCAGATGGCCGTTAAACCTTTCCATCTTGGACAGTCTATACTCGTTAACTACTTAGACTGAACTCAACGTAGCTTGCATAACATGACACTGGTATAGTTTTTTCACACTCTATTTTTGCTAATACTACACTTGACACTGTGGATAGCACAATCGTTCGTTCCACAAAATATTCACAAATAAACACAGCCGTGCCTAACATAAACTGTTCTAAAAGAGCGGCATAATGTTAGCCATGCTCTATTAACAAGAACTAGGTCTGACGCTGACCATAGCTCGACGCCGACTGACTTAAGGTGATGCTTTGTCCTTGTACAGAACGTCTTGCACACTTTTCATGATTTTGTGATCAATGCCGTGGCAAGTCACTTCGCGCGGTATCCTCCTGTCGACCGCGCTTGGTACAAACTCATGCCATGATTCAACCTGTATAAACTGGACCATGGCAAACTCCCAAATTTCTTCTCAGTGAAGCCGTGGTAGCGTTGTGGCTAGCACGTTTGTCTGTCGGTCTGAGGACCGTGTGTTTGAATCCTCTTCTGGGCGGGAATTTTCGATCCAGCCTAAATCTGATCATCATCATCATGCGCCATGCCTATAAGCGTGGGAATTCATGTTTCACCATCTCATTCGATCACAAGAGTCGTGGATAAGATCAGTGTTCTTGTCTCGAGCATACCTGGTGGCCAAGCCATCCGGGTATTTAATTATCTGTTTTCTCCTTGTTCTCTTCCCCTCGATCTTGCAAGTTGTCACCAAGTTCTCCAATTTATTTCTTCTCATAACGTGTCTAAAAATGTGTGACTGTCTACGTCTAATTTCTCTAATCATTGTACGGTTTTTAATTGTTTCTTCTAAAACTGGTACTTAGACATTTTCTGGGAAGTAAAATAGACCGTTGCGATACTGACCCCATAGTTAAGTTAAGAAGTGACATCACTGCATTCAGGACATTTTCATATGTGCTCTGTCCCCTCGTTCAACAGCCAGCGAAGAGTCATACTACTAATCGTTCCCACCGCTATCTGATTTAAAGTTCGCCTGGTCTTCCCTCTCAGGTTTGAGATTCTTCCAGAACCCCTGCCGATCTCCCGCTGATCCAGAGCAACACACATCAAGGTGACATAGTCATCTACATCGATGGGTCAGTGGTGAGAAACAGACGTAGTGGCTGGGGCTTTATTGCAAAGGCTAATGGACGAGTCTTGAAAAAGGAGAGTCTGGCATATGAGACTACGACCTCCAGCATGAGAATGGAGGTGGAGGCAGTAACAGCGGCATTCCGGTGACTAGAGGAGACCACTGCAACACACGTTGTATTCATTACGGATTCAAAGAGTATGGTTAGTAAGGTGGAGAAAGGAATGTTTCGTGTGTGTCAAAGACTTAGGAGAGAGCTCTAAGCTAAGGAGAGCTAAAATAGAGCTTAGGAAGAGGGCAAGTGACGTAACAGGATAGGAGACCAGACAGAAGAGACACAAACGCTATAAATAGCTATAACGGGACACACTTGTGTCAACAAGGAGGGCAACCAGTGCAGATGAGCTGGGGTTACCCAAGAGACTGGGAAATCCACTGCACGAGGAAGGACCAAGTAATTGTGGTCAGCACAGCCCAGTAGCCGGCACGTAAACTAACGAACGCACGCTGAGCTAATTGCTCGTGGCTGAACACGCCACGCTCAGCGGGCTCAGACAGAGACCGGACGGCGTAGGAATCAGACGTGTATCCGCTGGGGATACTTTGTAGTTGTTAAGGACAGTATAATAGTTATAATAGTTCAGCTTAGCTTCAGTAGTTATAGTATTAATATCATCTCCTCATTCCATCTTATCTTCATCACATCCTATGATGTATAATACCGTTGTGGTATTCCGCTCATGGAGCTATTGTATGATCAGCTCCGAATAAAAATGTATCCTTTTGCAAACAATACGAGTTGTCACTTTCCTTGTATGCCTGTCGCAAGTGAGTTGCTGACAGGCAGGATACCATTTGGTGTCAGAACCGTGGGCTTTGAACAACCGCCAAATACCATTTGGTGTCTGAAGTTGTTTTTGAACCACCGCTCATTACCAAATTACCAGTGGTTTGTCTAATGTGTTAAAAGCATCTGTAAAACTTAATGTTCAGGATGCAAAGTTAATCGGTGCGTTATCAAAATTGAAACATTTATTTAGCGTTCCACCTATCTTGCGTTTGCCTAATGTCAATCTTACGTATTTCCTCCGTACAGACGCAAGTTCCATTTCCATTTCTGGGGTCCTAGGCCAATTTTATGAAGGCAAGTTTAACCCAATAATGTTCGTGAGTCGTAAGATCAGCCCTGCTGAAGGAAGATACTCAGCCTCTGAATTGGAAGCTTTAAGCGTGATCTATTGTGTCAGGAAACTTCATCGATTCCTGGCGGGTACAGAGTTTGTTATCGAAACCGATAATTCGCCTCTTACGGTCATGCAAACAGGGGTTCATCGCAACAATAGGATCTACAGGTGGTCCTTAATTTTGCAAAATTATGCCTTCACTATTAAACATTTGAAGGGAAGCTTGAATTCTTTAGCTGTCACATTGAGTAGACCTTCTCACATTGAAATACCTGAAATACGAGAAGAGAACGACCTTACATCACCAAAGAAATTGACACTGTAATTACTTAGTGCCCGATATGGTGATTGTGAACACTAAAGTGCGTTACCATCGCCAGTCGCTTACATCTATGCAATATAAACTGTGTCAGCATTAGTGGAATGAACAGACGCATTTGTGAATTGTCTACACCACTACTACTTATACAACCCTTGAGTGGATCGAAATGTGAGACTTGAACCTACACCAACCAGTAGCATACCATTTGTATGAACATTACCCAGGATGAGAGCGTAAATCAGACTTTGTCTACCTGAACTGTGTTTTCGAGGACATTCTATAGAGGACACGGCTCCAACATCACACCTGGATGTAAATAGTTAGTGTAGTTAGTTAACAATTATATGTGATATGTATATAACATGTTTTTATAAACAGTCGCGTATAACTTCATATTTTGTGGAAATATTAGAAGTATTTATGTAGATTTACCATATAACTTTATTTAGGACATTTCAGAGATATAATTTACCTATAGTTAGTTACGAACTTATTTAAGTTAACATCTACATCATATTACTTTAATTTATCACCATTTAAACTTATTTAGTTAGATAAGTTAATTAAAACATCACTTACAAATTAACCCGATCATTTGGTAATTTATATCATCCCATGTAGTAAAAACACTTTAAGGTAAATAACCAATTTTTCTTAAATTGAATTAATTAGTTAGATTATTTCCCTTAGATAAATTTAGAACAGTGCACCAACTCATAATAGATTAGTTAGATCAGTCTTTACTATAGGATTGGTAGCGAGCAATCCTTTTCAATCATGTATATTTGTGTATATAAATGACAAGTGCACAAACACAGCACAGTCAGGTGGCATGAATACCCATGTAAATTCAGCCAACCGTTTAATGTATATATTTTTGGTTCATCCATGCATTATTTCTTGAACCATATTCTAATGACGGCCCAATATTTTAAAACCACTTTTGAATGAAAGGTGAACGAAAGATGTGTGAATGATAGAGAGAGAAGAACGAAAGTTGCGTGAATGATAGAGACAGAACGGATTAAATTAGGAGAGTGAGAGAGGTATTTTTTCACCGCACAAAACGACTTGTTGTGACTTGTCTGTGTTAATCTGTATAATCAATGTGTTGTCATTTTTTATAAGTGTGTAGTCGCCATACTTTAGTGAGAAACATAGGGAACATAGTTTGAGCATCTTAAAACGGCACTGTAGACATAAATTAGCATAACACACTCATTTGTGGCTACAATAAACCACTTTACGGCGCTCGAAAGATTACATACACGTAAATTAGAAACGCATTCATATGTTAGTAAGTTAAATACACTTTAATTTAATAGAGAACACACAACCAACCAGAAAAACAAACACATAACTTGCATACACCATTGCTTTCAAAGAACCGTAACTACTCCAACAGGGGACACAATAATATCTCTAAAACCTTAGTGTAACACTTAACTATTCCTTCACAAGCGGAAGCTAAAAGGTGAAGAGTTGCACATATAGCATGTATACGAGTTGGGGCAATTATTATATGGGAGCATGAACATTTAGTGTCCATGTTTTGCACTCATAATAGAGGCAAGTTGTTTGGGATTGTTAATTTTGGACAATCTGAGAACAGGCCTTATGGCATTGGATCCGGACCTCACAATTCTCATAAATATAATGACAGTGTATAGCCAACTGTACTAGTGTGATGGGCTACTCAATTAGCCAAGTGAAGTAATACAACAGTGTGACGAAGGAAAGGAGAGATCTTGTCCTATCCCCATAAGAGAAGTAGAGAACTCACGAAGTCTTTGACAAATTTTTGTAAGATTACTTGTGTTAACCCCACAACTTAAAAGTTTGTAACACAACAGGGGAGGAAGGAGAGCCTGTCAAAGACTCAGGAGAGAGCTCTAAGCTAAGGAGAGCTAAAATAGAGCTTAGGAAGAGGGCAAGTGACGTAACAGGATAGGAGACAAGACAGAAGAGACACAAACGCTATAAATAGCTATAACGGGACACACTTGTGTCAACAAGGAGGGCAACCAGTGCAGATGAGCTGGGGTTACCCAAGAGACTGGGAAACCCACTGCACGAGGAAGGACCAAGTAATTGTGGTCAGCACAGCCCAGTGCCCAGCACGTAAACTAACGAACGCACGCTGAGCTAATTGCTCGTGGCTGAACACGCCACGCTCAGCGGGCTCAGACAGAGACCGGACGGCGTAGGAATCAGACGTGTATCCGCTGGGGATACTTTGTAGTTGTTAAGGACAGAATAATAGTTATAATAGTTCAGCTTAGCTTCAGTAGTTATAGTATTAATATCATCTCCTCATTCCATCCTATCTTCATCACATCCTATGATGTATAATACCGTTGTGGTATTCCGCTCGTGGAGCTATTGTATGATCAGCTCCGAATAAAAATGTATCCTTTTGCAAACAATACGAGTTGTCACTTTCGTGTAGTGCAAAAGAAGGGAATCCTTGTATGCCTGTCGCAAGTGAGTTGCTGACAGTGTGGAATGGCTCTCGTCACTTCAGAGGTCACAGATTGTGAGAATTGTATGGATATTTTGCCTTGGCCGTGCGGGGGTACGAGGGAATGAACAGGCTGATAGGCTAGCAGGGAATGCACCACATGGTGGTGGTTTGCCTATGGACAAGGGGGAGGTGGTCGTGCACTTGTGGGACCAGGTGGAGAAGGCGGAGGAACAGATTGAGAACCCATATGTGGAAAGAATGAGATTGCGGGGGACCGGCAAGGGTTCTGGAAGAATATCAAAACTGAGAGGGAAGACCAGGAGAACTTTTAATCAGATAGCCGTGGGAACGATTAGTAGTATGACTCTTCGCTGGCTGTTGAACGAGGGTAAGGAGCGCGTATGGGAATGTTCTGAGTATAGTGATGTCGGTTCTTAACTCAACTCAACTCAACTCAACTAATTTACGTGTTTTATTTACGTATGTCATTTACTTGTGTCATTCACTTGAGACATTTACGTGTGTCAGATACTGGTGTCATTTGCATGTGTAATTTATTAGTGTCATGTACGTGTGTCATTTACTTCTGTCATTTGCATGTGTAATTTACTAGTATCATGTACGTGTGTCATTTACTTGTGTCACTTTTGCACTTACTAATTATATACCGGCTCCATGGCAAAGAGGTTATGGGCACTGATCGTAATCTCGCATACCCGGGTTCAAAATACAACTGCGGGCGATTTTGCAGCAGACCGCCTTGAATTTGATTTTGACGAAATGGTATGGGTGCAGATCGTTCAGAAAGCAATGGCAAACTACTGAACGTAAACTTGCCAAGAGATCACACTTGCAAAAAATGCTGGTGTTGACTGCAACGTCATGTAAAGGACGTGCAACTAACTTTTTAACTACTTATATATGTGAGGGCAGTGAACACGTTTCTCAATTCCACGACACACCGAGTCGAGCATTTGAAAACAGCTGCAGACCTTTTTGAAGCAGTCTGCTTTGCTAGGATTTAAATGGGATGAGGCGTCGATCGCACAGAAAGCAGTGGCGAAATACTGAACGTAAAATTTGCCGTGTAAAGCACAAACAGCCTAAAATACCGGGGTTGATTACGACGTCATGCGAAGGATAAACAACTAACTGTTTAAACTTACCATATACCATTTACCACATATACCGTACACCATATACCATATACCATACACCATATACTCCTTAAGGTATGCAGAAGGGTCGTTTACTTTTACTGACTACATACCCAATATATCCCAGGAGCAAGGATCGTTGACTTAGCTGTACTTACTACAATCCTCGGTGGTAGACAACGACTTTTCTGTTATTTTAAATACAACAGCCACAAACAATATGTTGCACGATTTATTTATTGTCTGATATAATTCACTCCATCTCGCCATGTGCATACAGCAGAGTTATATATCATATGAAGTTACATACGGTGTATTTTTAATGACTGTGCGGTGTTTGAAAATATTGCCTGTCCAAGTTTTGTATTCACCCTCTGTAAAGTTCATGTAAATACAAAACTTGGGTGGCTTCAATACTTAGAATGTTAATTAGTTAGGTGCATAAATCATAGTCAACCCCAGCATTTTCTTTTTTGGCTTTTGTGATTTCTTGGTATGTTTACGTTTAGTAGTTTGCCATTGCTTTCTGAATGACAGGTACACATACCATTAAATGAAAACCAGCCCAAGAAGTCCTGCTGCCAAATCGCCTGCAGATGTTTCCAACGTGGTATGTGGGATTATGAACTGCGGCCGTAACACCTTGCAATAGAACCGGCTACATAGAATGTGCTGTTGTAAAGATTATAGGCCCCTCTTACACGCTTTGTGATGTACCTGGTATATGGTGGAAACCTCATATATGTTTACAGATCAATCGGAACTTAATGGATTGGATGCTGTGGTCAATACATCCCCGGCCGCCTTTAGTTCGCAAGACATTTAAGGCTGAGTCAACATGGGATCTCACATTAAATTTTAAAATCCACCGTTATTTGAATACGAACCTATGAACAACAGGCCGACAGATGAAAGTGTTAGCCACTACGCTACTGTGGATCTCCTTTACGAAAAGGGTCCGGATTCAATCCCTAGCAACGGTAGGATTTGTGAATAGTTCTGCTCTAAGGTTCACCAAGTGTGTCCCGCGTGGAGTGGCTGGCGTCGTGCCGAATATCGAGAGCATATTGTGGGTTCTCTGACCAGGGCATGTGAGTGTGCGAGGACATGAACAGGCTGATAGGCTGATTGGTGTCGCTCCTTTGAGTGGCTAGCCACTTGATGACCAGGCTGAGGTCGCTCCTTTGAGTGGTGAGCTACTTTATGACAAGGCTGACTTGGTGAAAACTCTTTGAGACAGAGAGGACAATGCAGCAACAAGACATAACATCCACACATGGAGAGCATGCTTCAGAGAAGCAGCAGGTCTGGACGATTCTCAACGCGTATGGAAAAGTGCAGGCGGACGTTTGCTCTTCTCCTCCTCCTCCTCCTCCTCCTCCTCCTCCTCCTCCTCCTCCTCCTCCTCCTCCTCCTCCTCCACCTCCTCTTTCTTCTTCTTCTTCTTCTTCTTCTTCTTCTTCTTCTTCTTCTTCTTCTTCTTCTTCTTCTTCTTCTTCTTCTTCTTCTTCTTCTTCTTCTTCTTCTTCTTCTTCTTCCTTTTATTATCATCAGTCCTTACCTACCCCAAACATCATCCATTCCCCTAATCTCTGGGTCACTTTCAGAATCTCGAACTAAAAGATTTATACGACACCCCTCACGACAAGATCATCAATGATGAGGACGGGAATTCTTTGAAACTGGGGGTCCTAGATGGAAGGCTGGTTCCTCCTTTTGGCGAGAAGAGCTACAGAAAAATTAAAGACATTCCCATCAGAGATGATGACGTCATCCTGGTAGGATACCCTAAAACAGGTGCTTTTATATTGTATTTTCTAACCAGAGTTAGTTACCATCTTGTTGTAAATCATATATTATAACAATAACCAATATGGCAAAGGTAAACATACTGACCTATAAACAGCTGTCAATTACAATTAACAAAAGGTGATGTAGTACCACTATCACCAACTAGTGCAGTGGTTCTCAACCTTTTTTGACCCGTGCCCCCCTTCACCATATTTTCAGAACGTCATTCCCCCCTTTCGTATTTCCTACCTAATAATCCCGCCCCCGCCCCTACACAGTATACGTAATAATGGAAGGTAAATTTAACAGCACATACTAAAACAAGTCTAGACGTCCACATAACAGATGATTTGTGGGTCTACTACTTACTTTATAAATTGAATTTTAGAAGGGTGAGACGTACAGAACCGTATAGTATGAAGGGAAAAACAATATCAAGTAATCTGTTCTTGTATTAACGCGATCTTGAAATAATCTTAATTCCCCCCCCCCACCCATGGAAACCCTAAATTTCCCCCTAGGGGGAATTCCCCACCGGTTAAGAACCACTGATCTAGTGCCTTGCCGGCTGGCGTGGCAATCATGCCCCTCCACAAATTGCGATTTCTGACGGCATGGATCAATTCGTGTGTTGACTCCTTTCCGTGCCATGAATCAAGATTGTCATGAATGTTCTCACGCTGTCTTCCTCTATCTTTCTTTACAAAAATCTTTCCTGTTGTCACAACATGTTTCAGCTTTTGTCTTCTCACAATGTGGCCAAAAATGATGAATACTTTTATGATGTTAATGATAAGTTGTCTTTGCGACTTAGCGTCCCTCAAAATTCCCAGATTGCTCATTATGGCTGTCCAATTATTTTTCAGCATTCTTCTATAAAACCACATCTCTAAGGTTTCTATGGATTTTGCGCCTGTTCACTAATTGTCCTTTATTCTCAGCCATATGTTAAAATTGGTTCTATGTAACGTGCAAGAACTCTTTTTTTTCTAACGTTCAAGGACAATGATTTATTGCACAAATCATTCTTATTTTTATAAAATGCAGTTTTTGCTTGTCCTATTCTGTGTGTGTGTGTGTGTGTGTGTGTTTTTTTTTTTTTTTTTGTCTTTGTGATGCATCTTCCATCTGATGTTATCCATGTGCCTAGATATATAAATTTCTGCATTTGCCCTAAAATAACGTCATTTACTTTAAGTGAACACTTAGGCACAATTTGTTTCTTTGTTATCATATTGGTTTAGATCCTCCTTGTATGATCCCTAGTGAGGCATGAGTCAACATATACATTGATAGTCATATATGTATTTCAACCAACAGATCTAGATATGTATTACTTTACCTCTTTTTAACCTACACAGACATAAATTTAATTCCATGTAACCAAGTCAGTTATTATTTTACATATGATTAACGCCGGTTATTTTACTTTAGCTCCGTATTAATCCAGCTGTTGTGTTAACTCTGATTAATTCACATATTTTTTTTTATTTTTAACTTAGTTTAGCCGGACTGTAACTTTAATTCCGTTTACCCCAGCCGTTATAAAAATAATTATGTTTTTTTTTAAAAACCGGGTCAGTTATTACTTTATATATGTTTAAACAAAATTATTACTTTCACTTCTGTTAATTCAGTTATTACTTTCTTCTTCTTCTTCTTCTTCTTCTTCTTCTTCTTCTTCTTCTTCTTCTTCTTCTTCTTCTTCTTCTTCTTCTTCTTCTTCTTCTTCTTCTTCTTCTTCTTCTTCTTCTTCTTCTTCTTCTTCTTCTTCTTCTTCTTCTTCTTCTTCTTCTTCTTCTTCTTCTTCTTCTTCTTCTTCTTCTTCAGCATTCCGAGCCATTGAGGTTCTTTGCTGCAGATACAAGCCGTCTCCATTCGTCTCTCTGGTTGACCTTCTCTTGCCAGTCGTTGATTCCAAGTGCTTATAGGTCTGTATGTATATTATCTCTCCACCGCCTTCTTGGTCTACCTCGGGGTCTACGGTCATTTATTTCCTGAGTGTAAGCGAGTTTTGTTTCCCTATTATCTTCCATTCTGTCTATATGCCCCAGCCATTGCAGTCTATTAGCCTTCACGATACCAGTGATTAGCGGGGACTTAAACAGATCACAAATGTCTTTGTTGCTTCTTATTTTCCACTCTCTACTTTGTGTATCCCTAATGGGCCCAAAGATGCGTCTTAAGACTTTGTTGTCAAATGTTTGTAACAAGGCTTCGTCGCTTTTAGTTGTACTCCAGGTTTCAGAGCCATACAGCACAACTAGTCTGATCTGTGTTTTGTATATTGTGATCTTGGTGTTCCGAGATAGCGCATTAGATTTTAGCAGATGTTGTAGTGCATAGTATATTTTATTTCCAGAGTTGACTCTAGCTTGTATTTCTTCCCTATTATGTTGGAGCAGTTGAAGATTGTACCCAGGTATTTGTATGTTTCCATTCTTTTAATGGTCATATTATCTATTTGTATGTGGCCAGAGTTTTTAGCCGTTCCTTCTCTTGAAATTACTATATATATTATGTCTTATCTTGGTTGATAACCAGCCCCATTTGTTGAGCTTTTTCCTTTAAGTGAGTCAATATTTCCGATGTCTTTTGTTCATTTTCCCCTATAATATCTATATCATCTGCATAACCAAGCAATCTGGATGTTCCTCCAATAGCACATTCCTCATTTACCTTCCTTACAACTTTCTCTAGAGCCAGATTGAAAAGGACCGGCGATAGTGCATCACCCTGTTTCAATGCTAGATGTTATTTGGAAAGGGTCTGATTTCCTGCCTTTATATGTTACTATATTATAAGCATCTTCCATGAATATTCTGGTCATGTTGATTAACTTCCTTGGTATTCCAAATTCCTGCATAGCATTCCATAGACTATTCCTATGGATACTATCATAAGCCTTTTTTTTAAATCCACAAAAATGTTATATAGATCTCTTTTATATTCCCAACTTTTCTCGGCTATTTGTCGTAAGATAAATATCTGATCTATTGTTGTTATTACTTTAACTCTATTAAATACAGACAGTTACTACTCTGATTTCTTTTAACCCTTAAAGTTATGACTGTAATTCTCTAACTGAAGCAGACAGTTATGACTTTAGCTCTGATTATTTAAAATGTTTATTACTTTAACTCTATTTAACTCAGATAATTATGACTTTAACGCTGATTGACAAATATTTTTATGACTTAAACTCTAATTGACCCAGAAAGTTATTACTTTCACTAAATTTAAACCTGATATTTATTACTTTAACTGTAATTAACCCACTCATTTATTACATAAACTCTAAATAACCAATGTTATTTATGACATTAACTATAATTAACGCAGATTGTTATTACTGTAAGTGACACCGGAAGTTCTGCCTTTAATTCTAATAAATCCAGATAATTGTGACTTTTTTTCT
Organism: Cepaea hortensis; assembly: GCA_963921405.1. Taxonomy (NCBI): domain Eukaryota; kingdom Metazoa; phylum Mollusca; class Gastropoda; order Stylommatophora; family Helicidae; genus Cepaea; species Cepaea hortensis. The sequence goes on from OY992890.1 coordinate 30,869,815, forward strand.
CCGTTTAACCCTGACAGTTGTCACTTTACTCCGTTTAACCCTGATAGTTGTCACTTTACTCCGTTTAACCGAGAGAGTTGTGAGTTTTACACCGTTTAACCCTGACAGTTATGACTTACGCCGTTTAACCCAAAGAATTGTGCCTATAACTCCGTTTAACCCAGACAGTTTTCACATATCCTTCGCTATATATGTCACAGGCTGCCACTGGACCTGGCAGGTTCTGTCTATGATAGCCGCAGGCAATGATGAACAGTCCAAGATTGGAAAAGGAATCGGATTTCTAGAATTCGCCTCACAGCAATTGCTGGAGAAGATTCCCCCCAGGCGCATTCTCAACACCCATCTGTGGTTTGATTACTTTCCGCAACAGGTAATTACACTTGTATATCCACAACACAGAATGGCATAGAAAACCTAATAGCCTCAACCCAATTGAATAGTGAAAATCACAACTTATATCTTAACATAGCAAAAACAAAGATAATGCATACAAATAAAACTACTATGGAGAAAGAAATATACATTAATGGGGGAAAATTGGAGGTGGTGGAAAATTTTGAATATCTTGGGTCATTGATTACCAATAACGGTGACACAATGAAAGAAATTAAACGGCGACTATCCATTGCTCTTCAAAGACTAAAACAGATGAATAAATTATGGAGTGGGACAGACAGAACTACAAAAATTAGATTTTTAAGAGCATGCATCTTTGCCATTGCAACATACGCCTGTGAGACATGGACACTTACTAAACAAGCTGAACAGCGCATAAACGTCTTTGAATATAAATGTTATAGACGAGTTCTAAGAATATCTTGGGTAAAGAAAAGAACAAATGCATCCATACTTCAAGAGTTGAATATTGAGGAGGGATGGCTATTAAAGACGATAAAACAAAGAAAATTGAAGTATTTTGGTCACTTGAAACGTCACGAAGGTTTGGAGAGAACAATAATGGAAGGGTATATGCCTGGGAAGAGAGGAAGAGGAAGGCCAAAGAGAAGATGGGTGCAGGATGTGGCAGATGATCTCCAGATGGGTGTATCAGACGCGGGACATCTTGCTTGTGATCGAGAAGCTTTCCGGAAGGTTGTTATGGGAGCGAGGTTCTGTAAAGGGCATGCTACTGAATGAATGAATGAATGAATGAATGAACGAATGAATGAATGAATGAATGAATGATATTGGTAACGCTGATGTGATTACTTTCCGCAGTAGGTAATAACAATAAACGCAAATCAGTTATCAGTTGGGGTATCTTCATTGCACTCCGGACAGGTCCATATGTGCTCAGATCCTCCCTCCTCTCCCCCCCCCCCCCCCCCCGCAGCATATGCATCAGCGTTCGGTGGCTAATAGTGCCAGTTGTGTTGGTTAACGGGGCACCTCGTTTTCCCGATGAACCTCTCGTGTCTGGCAGTGCCAATTCTTGTTCCCAAGTCTTTCATCCTGGACAGCGATATGGATTCACTGACGTCAAAGTCTTCTGTTCTCGGCGTGTCTTTAAGGACGTTAATAACATAGTTGCTTATTATTAAAGGTAATGGATACCAGAAATTTATTAGGAAGTTAAGACGACCGGCTCATCGGTTATTTGTCAGTTTTGTGTCCTGTTGATAGGGACACACTTTTTAATTACAACACAATCTGATGAGTGAAAACACATTCAATTGATGAAACACAACCAGCAGCAGCAGCAGCAGCAGCAGCAGCAGCAGTGGCTGCAGCAGCAACAACAACAACAGCAGCAACAGAAGAAGAAGAAGAAGAAGAAGAAGAAGAAGAAGAAGAAGTAGAAGAAGAAGATAATGTTGGTCGTTGTTATCATCATCATCACCATCCTCATCATCATCATCATCATCATCATGTGAAAATGACAAAGACGAAGAGTACCATATAGGAAAAATTATTTCTTAACTAGTCTTTACATTTCAAGTAATAATTATTTGAAATGCATACACATTCTCAATCATTTCTTTGTTAACCAGGTCACGGAGAAGAAAACAAAGATTATATTCACAGTCAGAAACCCAAAGGATACAGCAGTTTCTTACTACAATCACCATATGTCACTATCCTGGCTCTACGGATACACGGGGTCATTCCACAAATGGTTTCCACTTTATATGGAAGGGCAAGGTGGTATTTTATTCTAATGTTGTGAATTATAGTGATTTTATATGTTGTGCGATTTATGAGATTCTCGTAATCACAATCTCGTGAATCTCGTAGCATATATACTCTTCCTTATCCCCCCCCCCCCCCACCCCCCTTCACGGCGTTTATTTCAATTCTCACATTCCTGTGGTTTTAATTGCCTCCATCAGACATCAAACACCCTTTGGAGTTCCTTATTCATCCCACCCCTACACCTCTTTCACCGTGAAGGCTGAATTATCTGGCCCCTACATAATTGAAAAGTTTTCCTAGCCCTGAGTAGCACGTTGTGTCACTCCATACTTTGAATTGCTGGACTGGCAAGTTTATCAGCTTGATGGCCCTATGCCGACTATTGTCTCCTCGTGAGCATCTTGCGTCTGCCTAAGCCATACCATACATGTGACCACGGTGGTTGTATCAGCTTGCCAAGTCCTTGTGAGCAATTTTACTTCACGACTCAGTTGTCTTGTACAATGCTTGTAATAACCTTGCCTCAGCTTCTTTATGATAGAGAATGGCGTTCCTTCTTCTGTAATTCATCCCCTGTGTTTGAGGAACGAGAGGCAATCTGGTGCACATCGTGGCATTCCGTGACACTTGAGGCAACTCATCTCAACTGAACATGCCTTACGGCGCATCGCGCCTACGTCGCTAGACCCGTATTTTCATCTACCAATCAACACTCGGTGGCTGATGTTGTCAAATTTACGCCGGTCGCTTTTACTTCCCAAGACATTATAGGCAGTTTTTTTTTAGGCCACGTCGACCTGACAGTCGAGGTCAATTTAAAAAAAAATCCGAATTCGCCCAGCTGGGGTTCGAACCCATGACTATTGGGTCGTCATGCATGTGTCTATCATCTATGAACCGAGACTCCCTGAACAGAATAGGGGAGTCTAATATGGTTTGAAGGGATAGAAGAATTAACATGGTTTGACACAACAGGATAAATAAAACGGTTTGGCACAACAGGAGAACTAAGATGGTTTCACAGAATAAAATAAATAAAACGGTTTGACACAATGTGAGAACAAAATTGTTTGACACAATATTCATTCATTCAGTAGCATGTCCTTTGCAGAACCTCGCTCCCATAACAACCTTTCGGAAAACCTCTCGATTATAAGCAAGATGTCCCGCGTCCGAAAAACCCATCTTAAGATCATCCGCCACATCCTGCACCAATCTTCCTTTTGGCCTTCCTCTCCTTTCTTCCCAGGCATATACCCCTCCATTATTGTTCTCTTCAAACTTTCATGACGTTTCAAGTGACCAAAATATGTAATTTTCTTTGTTTTATCGTCTTTAATAGCCAACCTTCTTCAATATTTAGCTCTTGAAGTATGGATGCATTTGTTCTTCTCTTTACCCAAAATATTCTTAGAACTCTTCTATAAAATTTATATTCAAAGGCATTTATGCGCTGTTCTGCTTTTTTAGTAAGTACCCAGGTCTCTCAATAGGAAGACTAAAATGATTTGACATAATAGAGGAACTACATGGTTTGACACAATAGGGGAAATAATATTGTTTGACAAAATATGATAATCAAAATGGTTTGACACAATAGAACTAAAATGGCTTGACAGAATAGGGGAACTAAAATAGTTTGACATAATAGGAGAACAAAATGGTTTGTCAAAATAAGAGGACTAAATGTTTTGACAAAATAGGAGAATAAGTCAGAATAAGAGGATTAAAATGGTGTGACAGAATAGGAGGACTAATATGGTTTGATAGAATCACTAATGCGAAGCTTATGGGGACAACTGGACTGACTGGAAAGATCAGAGATAGAAAAGCGAGACCGGGAGAAATGATGCTTCGTGGGCTAAGGTAATGATATGGAGGAATGTCGTCAATAGAACTGATTCAAATCAACAAGTGTCGAGGTAGGTGGAGAGACCTACAAGCCCCAGCCATCTTGCAAGGCCAAGAGATAATTGGCAGCATGTACCTAACGCCTTTCATGGCGTGAAGTGAGTCCTTTAACTGTTTCAGTGTCGAAGGAATATATACTATCAAATTTGACCTCCCATTTAGACAGAAGGATGATATACCGTCAAACTAGGGTCATAGTTTTATTTGTTTTGTTTCGTGGTATCTTCCACAATTCCAATGCTCAGTGAATGGAGATTGACATTATACTTTCTAGGGCCATCACAATTTGCAGGGCTGAACACATAGAGAAATAGATGACCAAACTTCCCCTCACTTAGCGGACGACTACAGCAGGCGTTGAATCCCGTCCGACCGAGACCACGACATTGTCACCGCCACCTGGCAGCGTGTATACGCTTGGAACTTGATCCTTTGCCTGACTGTCGTTATAAGTTCGTTGCTGGTGGTCACTGGACAAACACTATTGAATAGACAGTATTTACTAAGCCACTTATGTGCTTGAATTCTCGTTTCAGTGGACTATGGTTCTTATTTTGATTATCATCAAGAATGGGATCAAACCATCAAGAACAACCCCGACCTGCCCATCTTGATTGTGTCATTCGAGGATATGAAAGAGGTATGCTGTCTTTGTTCTTATTTAACCAATGTAAACAGTAATGACGCACTGGTAGAACAACATGAGGTGCTTGTTTCTTGTCTCAAAAATCCTCCCCCCCCCCCTTCCTCATGGGCATTGGGTTGCAGTGTACTAACATTGAAATACCTGAAACAAATGGGTGATACATTCTTCTAGCTAGGCTGAAATAAAGTGCCATCTCCTCCAAGTCCCCATCATTCATGTTACTCATACGGGTGTACTTCATCCCATCCGGGCCTGGCGCTGTGTCTTTAGCCCTCTTCAGCGCCTGTCTAATAACCGCCCCCTTAACCTCACAGTCCTCCTTCCTAGTGACCATTGACAAGACTTCTCCGACCATATCACCAATAGCTCTATCCTCCCGATCCGTCTGTTTTAAAAATCGCGCATGAAAAGCCTCTCTTCTGTTCTGGTCAGCTATTCTGTGTCAACTGAATTGGTTGCTCTCCGCACCCTCTGCTAATTCCTTATGGCCGCCCTCTTTTCCACCATGATTTCTCCACCTCTGGTGCCCACCATGGTGGTTGGGTAACGATTCTTCTTGTTGGCTTAGACTTTTCCTATGATCTTAGGCGCCCCAAGAGCGAAGAGTGGTCGCAATCATAACCGAATGCCCTGTGGGCTCTTATAGCCCTGACTGTGCTGGACTTAGGTATCAGTACAGAAAAGGACAGATGGTCGCTTCCATGGTCCCCAAGGACACTCCATTTTGTGTCTAAAGCAGCCTCTTGGGATGCAAGTGCCTGGTCGATGGCTGTGTGTGGTCCCCCGGTCTCATTGCTAGCCTAGTTGGTGTCCCGTCATTTATACAGACACCATCCTTCTCACGCAAGGCCTCAGCAAGATCTGTACCCTGTCTGTTCTCTCCCGACCTGTCCCACTCTTTGGCTCGTGCATTAAAGTCGCCACATATCAGATACCTGTTGCCAGGGGTATCCACTGAACCTTTCAACCAGTCCCAACTCTCTCTGCTTACGCAAGATTCCCTACTTGCATATATATTTATTAGGTTCCAGCTGTATCGTCCGATTTTAATCCGCATTTCCTGCACTTCATTACTTTCCTGACTCCACCCACTCATATCCAGTATCAAATGATGTAAGCCATCCTTGACCACCATCGCCTGCCCATGTCTTCCCTGCCCTATTGGGTTAATGTAACATGTATAGCCAGGGAACTTAAAAGAGTTTGTCATCAGTTCTCGTAGCATCAGGACATCACAATTGTAGACCTGTTTTTCCAATATTTATCCTCGTTGCTTTGTACTACGGCAATTCCAATACCCAAACGGTAAATGTATAGTCCCAGATGATCCGTTTTCCTACTACCTATTCTGACTCCAGCCTTCCTCTTCCTTTTCCTTCCCCCTTCTCCTCTAACTCTTCTCCTCCGCTTCATTTTCGCCCGCTGGCTATTGTCATAGGTATCGAACACAAAGCACTCACTCCGTTGCTTCCGCGATAATTCTTTTTATTTTTCATAGTTGGGTTTATGTTAAGGCAGGAGGAACTAACCGGTCACCCTAGTAAAGCCCGCCTAATAGGGAAGGAGCAGGAGATGACCCTTAGGAACCCATACGCCTGGTCCCGCCCTTCCCGCATACCAGACGTTCCACATTCACGACCAGCTCACCCATCACCATTCAGTCCTCGGCAAGTTGGTCCAATTTAAACTTGGTGTTTTATAACTGGAGTATTCCATCTCCTAGATGGGCCGCTGTAATAACTAACGGGCCCCATCTACTCGGGGACAAGAGGGTCTAGCACCTCAACCGTCCTGGCGAACACATTAGATAAATATATACGGGGAACAACAAACAATTAACACACAATATCTATCGAATATAACATTTTTCATAATACAATACACAGCCTAAATCACTGCACATCCCTGTGTTAGTGCATGGAGAAAGACCAGATGGTATTTTCGGTGTCGCTTTTCTCTGCCAATAACCGCTACAAACTGTTTCCAGTCATATTTGATCATGTTGAGCAACTGTCCATTCTTTCTCCTGTTGCCAAACACCCATCTAACAAATGCCGCATTCCCTGCAATTTATACCTCCGCGCCGTGTCAGCGATCTCCTGAGCAGCATAGGTTAGTCTTCTAAGACGAGGTAAAAAAAAAAAAAAAACAGGACTCCTGGAAGTTCCTTGTGACTGTGAGTCATCAGCTGACGCATCACCTTCTACACAGTTGTCTCCAGTCTTAGTAGCAACTGCATCAGCTCTTCCGTGGCTGAAAGATTGCACCTCACAAAAGTGGAGTACGAGATCATACCACCCATGAGTTAAAGCATCATGTCTAACTAGCAGACTATTGACAGCACCATCAGATATCAGTGGAATATTATCCACTTTCGGGCATTTCTTTGGGTCTGTGTACGTATCCAGAAGTATATCATCAGCACTGAAGGTAAGTAGTCTAAACTCACCCAAGCGTTGCATTTCAAATTCAAAGTTGTATATGACCACTCTGTGCAGCACATATGGAGCAGTAAATATCAATCCCCACCAGCCGCGCTGGAAATTTGGCCACGTATGACTGCGTGTGTGGTCATCCATTCACAGCCATTGGGGAGCGACAACACGTTGAGTAGTAATCTAATATATTTGCTATAGGGTGCTGTAAGACTACACATCACAAGGAATACAGTCATGTTTCTACATATGTTCTCTGAGTGTTCCGTGCTACTATGAAATGAACAATGCGTTTCAGATGCATCCCAAACCATATTGTCTTGTGTAGATGTGACAGCCTCGGTGTAAGAGAGATATCCTGTGAACATCATGGCCAGTGACATCATTCTATGATCGCCTCATTCAATAACTGACACAGAGGACCGATGTAACCCGTCTCACATGGGGCACCAGAAAAGCAGCTTTAATCCTCAGGTTCGCAGATGTCATTATAACAATGACATTGTAACATACATCCTTGTCCAAATCATCAATTTTTACAATCTTGGTGTGTCACATATAGATAGTTGTGCACCAAACGTAGCATTGAAGACATCAGTAATCTGGTGTATCTCACACATTGAGCTCTGTAGTACTGGCACAACGGCATGCCAATGGCAATTCCACAACAGATCCTGTTTAGAGTTGTGGCATACACAATGGATATGATTTGAAGGCTAGTTGCTTTCTTTGCTGCGTCTTTGTCCCGCAGTTGAAAGTTAGTTGAATGGATTTCCCATGCTATCTAACGGATGACAAGGTCCAGCTAGCGATAGACAGCCCAGATGTTCACCAAGACACGCCTATATCTGTTCGCTGTTTCTCCACATTCCTTTGTGACAAACCAAGTAATGACATTAGTTCTGCTGATAATGTTGACATAGCTGTAGTAAATGACTAGGCACTATCAGGAACATAAGGTGACGATGATCTGGAAACTGGACTGCTGCTAAAATATGTAAATGTTGAAAGTTTACTGGGACAGCATCCCCTGGTGTCTCCTTAACATCGTCTACGGGCGTTCCCAGTTGCATAGAATATGAAGTTATTTTTCAGAAGCTGCAGGTACACATGCTTTTTCTCTATCAATATCTGATTCTTCTTATTATTAAGATTCTTTCAACATTTTGAATTCTAATGTGTCATGTGTTCCTTTTAGATATGTGTAACGGTCGTCCTTGACAGAGTCATTTGACATGCCAACGGACAAACATTTCATATATCGATATTGTTTTGCAAGTTATTCGTCTGCTGACATCAATAAGGCAGTTAACTGTCCCAATACAGTGGTATTGACCACCACGCACCAGACTGCGATGAAAAAAAAAAACAAGAGAAGCTTCATACGTATTGACCCATAGTCAAAACCCTGCCACTTGATCATCACATACAGGACAAGGTGGCAACGGCCTGCCACATGGTTGCCCGAGGACGGTACTTGCCTCGCATCCTGTGTTCACTTGTGTCTACACAAACCCGTACGCCAGGACTTCTTGTTAGTTTTGTGTACAAGTATCTGCTGCAACACCACTGTGTACTGGAGATTGTCCTTGTTCTAGACAGATTTCATATCTTTCCTTCTGGCTGTTAACATAACTTCTGTGATCTCTTGAATCTGTTTAGGCATTCCACTGCCCGAACAATACAAAACAAAATAAAATACACATTTCTCCCTAACGGACGGATAGGTTTCACACCATCTTGCCCCACGAGAGGTCACTAAATCCAATCTTCCTACCAACTCTATGCTACTTATGCCAAACCTAGACAGACAGAACAAGGGAAACGAAAAATCTCAACAGAAATGAGACTCCTGAGAAAAATATTTAGTGTATCACGAAGACAGATAATATTTTCAGAAATATAGAAGATATGGAATGAATCAACATTGGAGGACGATGCATCAATAACATTAGATATGCAGATGATACAGTCTTGATTGCAGACAATGAACAGGACCTTTACAATTTAGTAGATGCTGTAGTTGCACATAATGAACAACTAGGGTTAGAACTGAATATTAAGAAGACACAGATTATGGTCGTCACTAGGAAGAAGGAAATACCACAATGTGATTTACGAGTAAATGGGCATATTTTTAAGCAAGTGAATTGATACGGTTATCTCGAACAGTCATAAAATCTTATGGGAGATGCCTAGAAGAGATTAGAACAAGAATAGCCATGACGAAGGTAGCCTTTTGCAAGATGAAAAACATACTAACCAATAAAAAAGATATCAACTGAAACGAGAAAAAGAGTGTTGAGGTGCAACATAGAGCCTATACTTTTGTATGGATGTGAAGCGTGGACAATAAGCAGTCAAGCTGAAAAACAGTTGATGGCTGTAGAAATGTGGCTTCTGCGGAAAATGCAAAGAATACCATGGGCAGACAGAAAAACCACGGAACAAGTCCTTCAAGAAACAAATGAAGATCGTAAACTGATTAGTCATTAGACGTAGACAATTAAAATTTGTTGGGCATGTTATGAGAAGAAATGACTTGGAGAACTTGGTGACAACTGGCAAAATCGAAGGGAAGAGACCAAGGTGAAGACCCAGAAATAAATGCCTGAATGGCTTGGCCACGTGGCATGGTCGAGACAGAAACACGGAGCTGGTCCAAGACTCCGGTGATCGAGTGAAATTGTAGAACATGACCGCCCACGCTTATCGGCATGGCACATGATGGATGGATGGAAGAGAGAAAATCAGAAATAAAGAAATCTTAAATCGGGGCTAAAGTGGGTGTTATAAAAGAGCTTGATTTTATCAGAAGACAGCAAGTTAAATGGTGCGGCCATGCGACTAGATTACCAATTAACAGCATACCACAATAAATAATGATTACAGACTAAATGGAAGCAGAAAAAGAGGCCGGATATGTAAAAGATCAACAGAGGGGATAGCAGACACATGAAGCCCATAAACGGGCACTCTTCCGTTGTTTTTGCTTCACCTCGACATCGCAAGGAATAAGAGGAACAAAATGAAATAAGATGAGATGAGTGCCATTTAGCATGCTATAAAATGAACAAAACAATAACATTATGTTAAGAACAAAATACTAGCTGTAACATGCATGATTACGTCCAAAGTATGGCGGATGTGTTGGTTAAGAATCTGAAAGGAACAATGCAGGTTGCAGGTGTGAGGTTAGCGTAAGGCAGAAGTGAGTGCCATGTAGGAGATGATAGACTCAGGAGAGTTGGTAAACCTCGGTCTAACTGAAAGTTCGTCGTAACATTTCATTGTATCGCGGTGTTATAAAGGCCTGTGGAAGGCAGTGTTGTACTCCACAGGAATGAAAAGGATAGTTGTAGATCTGGTATGAACATTCCTGAATAGTGATGTGCATTGTGTTCATTCATAGTTAATAAATCTCATGTGTGTGTGCAAACCGGTATTCTCAAGTGCCTAATAGTTGTTAATCAAAGTAATGATCTGTGATGTGGTACCTATGGCTGATTCATCCTGCATTACTCAGTGATATCTGCAAAATATAGGGACCTTAGACAACAGCCAATGTCTGCCTGTTGCGGGGGATTATGACACTAGCGTTGTCCTGCTTGTACGTGGTAATTATTGTAAGCATGTTTCTACCAGGACCTACCCAGGGAAATCAGAAAGATGGCAGAGTTCATTGGCTGCACCTTGAGCGACAAGCTGGTCCTGGACATAGCCCAGGCTGCAGGATTTGACGTCATGAAGAAAGCCCTAGGTGAAAGCATCTCGAGCAAGATTTTGAGAAAAGGTATGTAGATGACTTCTACTTCCTCCACAGGCAACTCTCAATGAGTATAGCTGAAGAAGATATACCATATTTGAAGAACATAGCTCCACAGGATTTATTATACTCGTACAATGTAGTAGATCATCATCATTGTGTGTCATGCCAAGCGTTGCAACCAGTCATGCTCCTCTGCAAACATGTGGCCTCTTTATTCTTCATCGATACCTACCACACTTGTGAAAGAACTATTGTCTCCGTACACCAAATCAAATTGCATTTATTAATTCCAGTGTGAGTGCCAAGCAACGTACATTAGTAGAACAGAACGACAATTAGCAAATCTAGCAACCGAACATATATTATTGTGGGTGGGAAATAAAGTTAGTATTCATGAATCCCCGTGCAGTCTTATTTTTTTTTTTTTTTTTTTTTTTTTTTTTTTTTGCATATCCTTTACAGGACATCGCTGTCAACACCAGCATCTTTCAGCTGTATGTTGATTTCTTGGCAAGATTACGCTCAGTAGATTGCCATTGCTTTCTGAGCGGCCGGCTCACATATCCCTAAGTTACCACTGCTGATTCTCACCGCCATCACGTCACTGACGAGAGTATACGAGATTACGGAGAAAAGTCATAACCTCTGTGCAGTCTACATGTCATAAAACGCAAAACTTAATAGCAGCCATAAAGTTAGCAAAGAAAATATATTTCCTGTATGATATTCGACGAATAATAAACAATTGCTCAAATATACTGTGGCATTGGCAATTAAACGGTTGGAGCCAAATGTGTGCAAACAGACACATTTCATTTTAAACTTGCGATTACCGTTTGGATAATCTTTCACGTTCAAATAATATCAATTACTATATGTTTTACTTATTTCAGCTAAAATATAATTCATATATTCTCTTCGTGTGATATATAATTCTGCGGTATAAACCTGACGAGATGCATAGAAATATGCCAGGCGATATATTTTATGTTCTGCATTTAAACTCTATATTCTTGACAAGTTAGTCCATTGATCATTCCTCGGGTCACACTGTGAAAACACTCAGCATTTCTCCATCTGTCGACATCGTTCTCTTGCAGCATCGATCTTCCCGATTGCCAGCACTTTCTCCGGACTCTCTCGTTCTATGAAATGGCCAAATCACGACGATTGTCTCGTCCTGATGTGGATACTAAAAGTCTTTGTGAATTTGCCTCTGGCAATACTTAGATATTGGTTTTCTTATCCATCCATGGAGTTTTTAATAACAAAACTGGTAAATGCAGACAGCAACAGAGAAGTACAGAGGAGTGTCAAGCTATACATAAGACTTCTCAAGCAATAAATTAGACTTGTCAAGCAATACAAACAACTTTTCAAGAGTATATAAGGCTTGTCAAGCTATACATAAGACTTGTCAAGCTATACATAAGACTTGTCAAGCTATACACAAGACTTGTCAAGCAGTACATAAGACTTGTCAACCATACATAAGATTTGTCAAGCTATACATAAGACTTGTCAAGCAATACATAAGTCTTGTCAACCATACATAAGACTTGTCAAGCTATACACAAGACTTGTCAAGCTATACATAAGACTTGTCAACCATACATAAGATTTGTCAAGCTATACATTAGACTTGTCAAGCAATACATAAGACTTGTCAAGCAATATATAAGACTTGTCAACCATACATAAGACTTGTCAAGTTGTACATAAGACTTGTTAAACTATATAAAAGACTTGTCAATCTATACATAAGACTTGTCAAGCTATACATTAGACTTGTGAAGCAATACATAAGACTTGTCAAGCTATACATTAGACTTGTTAAGCAATACATAAGACTTGTCAAGCTATACATTAGACTTGTCAGGCAATACATAAGACTTGTCAAGCTATACATAAGACATGACAAGCAATACATAAGACTTGTCAACCATGCATAAGACTTTTCAAGCAATACATACGACATGTCAGCCATATATAACACTTGTCAAGCAGTGCATAAGACTTTTCCAGCAATACATACGACTTGAACAGCAATACATAAGACTTGTCAAGCTATACATACGACTTATCCAGCAATACATAAGACTGGTCAAGCTATACATAAGATTTGTCAAGCTATACATAAGACTTGCCAAGCTATATATACGACTTTTCCAGCAATACATACGACTTGTCAAGCTATAGATAAGACTTGACAAGCTATACATAAGACTTGTCAAGCTATACATAAGACTTATCAAGCCATACATAAGACTTGTAAAGCTATACATAAGACTTGTCATGCTATACATAAGCAGAAAGACAATAGTAATTTAGCGAATCAGATTAGCAAAACAACAAGTATGAGATGAATCTTCCTAAGGACTAGGCTGTCACACGTCCGTCATCGGAAAACAGAAAGAGACATCAGAAGGAAAGAAATACCAGCGAAAGGAATGCAGTGGAAAACAGAAACATACTTACAACTCCTTTATAACCTTATTAAACTTTGAACAGGGAACGTTCATATTATTTTTTTTTTTAAACACAAATAAACAACAAAAGAATCTCTATGGGCACTGTAATATAATAAAAACGTCCCTACCATTTCCTAAGCATTGACTCCCTTAAAAATAAACAAACCCTTTCAATTACTGTTTAAGTAACTTACTTAATGTAGGAGAAAATAAAACAGCGATAGACTGACCGTGGCAGCTTAATCTATTTGGCTTTAATTTTTTCACGTACCTGGCAAGACCGGGACTGATGGGAAAACAAAGGACTAAAGTAGCCATTTTGAGTGCAGACAATCAAAGGAAACAGGCGTGTGTTCCCCGGGTGGGGTTTCTTTTCCCGTGTAGGGAAAAGTATTTGGCCTTTTAAAATCATCATTCTCTGCAAGCCAATTAGTATGTGATATCTACATTATTAAGATATATTTATGTATTACATAGACCAGTATGTTTAATTAAGAATTAGTTACAATTCTCTTAAACCAGGCTGAGCTGGATGATGTTTACTAAGGAAACACATGTGGGCGCCACGCTGTAAATTTTTTCTATGTTTTACAATTTCTAATCCTTATGTTAATATCTTTTATAGGCATTATGAACTTATATCTAACTAGTAGTGTTTATAATCTATGAATATTAGGTGTACTGTAGAGTATCAACTCTCAAGCCTGAAACACAGTCTATAGATTTTCTCAATGTAGGAGCAGACCCCTGATTCATACTTCATAGTAAAGAACTAGTGTCTGTCAATTTCATATTCCTATGTTAAAACTTCTCTATATCTCACTATTTATGCTTAGAAATGTGCAAATAATCTATGTACTATAGAAGGGAAATTTTATCCATGCGGGGACATACAAATGATTACGCGTATTCCTGACTCTTAGTCAGGGGATAAAATACTTCGCCACATCATAATCTGTAACTTGGAACTATAGTGCTAAATTTTAGTACCATCCTTTTGTTAACAGATTAGTAACCACTCCATATGAGGAGGGACATGTAATCATATAATAAAATATTGCTAGGGGCGCCATGTTTGAGAATATAAATTCATGAACAAAGGAAGTAAACGCGTGATCGAAATCAATGTTCGGATAGGATATACCTTCAATCCGCATCGCCTCACTGTAGTAGGAACAGAAGCGAAGATTGATGTGAATAAATTGCTTGAATAATAGCAGTCCTTGACAAAATATATCACAGCGACTACTATCCTCATCTGCTGTACGCAGTGGGGGAAAACAATGTATGTTTTAGTTATGGATTAACCCCTGAGAAAATCCAAAAACAAAGGCTCCCTGCATCAGCATTATGATTAATTATTATGTAGGATTATCATGTACTTGATATCAGAAAAATTGACATGTATGTTTTTTTCTGGTATGAGAATTTTCCCTGTTCTGATTGTTACTTTTTACTGTGGGAATATACCTTTTAATGTTACCCTTGGGGGACATGAGGATGTTGATAGGAGAATCCATGTGTACGTCAGTACTTAAGAAGCCAATGTTGAATAGTCTTGACCTAATGATTATAGTGCCGAAAGGAAGACGCGGCATTAGAAACCACAGAGATTCTGTATAGGCTATTCTCTTCAAGTAATGAGAGAGACAATATCAACATATTGGATGGACAGAATGACTTCACTCATCTAATAGTCCCAGTAACAACAGAACATAAAATAAAGTGAGAAAATATCTTACTCACTATGAAGAGTCAGAATGGCTCTACACAGCAATGAGGGACAGTGGAACGTGGACACCCACTCCTTTCCCCTTCTCCCCTTGTTGTTTTGTATTTGTGTTTGTAATTGTGTTGTAAACCTTTTACCATAACACAGTAGGTTAATGCCCGTGTTGTATTCTTGTCATCCCTTTTCTATAGAAGAGAAGCGGGTGGTGGTTGAATGTGGTGGGACTATATCACTAAACCTGGATCCTGGGTCAACAGCCAGAAAGTGAATGTCCTAACCATAGTCTGCATCTAGAAATACCCATGGACTGCTGCGCTCAATAGCTCCATAGCGAGCAACAGATAAATTAGAAGACAACTGACTGGGTGAGTGATTAAGTCCTATTTTAGTAGGAATATCCAGGATGGACTTCAAGATCTAATAATCTACAAAGATGAAGATCATCAGAGTACTGACAACAGTGTATCGTTTGCGTTACTTCTGAGAAGTATCACCTATGGCCTCATCATTCAACCAAGTCAGTGAAACTGGGACAATCCTTCTAGCAAGTTACTAAAACTAACAACAGTGAGTAACCTTCAACTGTTGGTTGGATTACCAAGTTAATATTCACAATGGATAAGTCTTCGAAAGAACATCTCACAGCTGCAACAGTCAAACATAAGGTTCCAGCCATGCAACACCAAGTTCTAGCTATGAACACCCACTCAAACAAATGGGAAGAAGACATTGAACCAATACAACCAAGGTGCCAACTGAAAACCATACCTACACCAGATTACCTCAAGGTTCCCAAACCTGAACACATAAACAAAAAAGACCATATGAAAGCAGCTAACGGAGTAAATGCCTCTACGCCTGCAACCACAAGAATCACCTGATGGCTTGCAACCCTGGATATGTGGTGGAGTCAATATTCTTCAGTTCCATGCCTGCAGCAGAATCCTGGAATTAATTCCAGATGAACCAAATGAATAACAAGCAGAATTGTATGTCTACACTAAAAGTAAATAATGAATCAGAACTCTGTGCTGGTCCCATGTCAGCCTAAATGCCAATAACGGTGGAATAGGTTATAGACTGATGACTAGGTGGGTGAAAAATCTGTGGGAACAAAATTGAGATTCGGATATTATAAGCCGAGACGCTGAAAGGTAGGCATCCTTTTCATCGGATATGGTGATATAGGGAAGAACCTTAGTCCAAGACTCAAGATGCATCTCCTGAAGGTATGACCAACCCAGGCATCAATTTTACACTGACACCGAGCCGTTCGCAAAGAAGATTCTTGAATTCAGCTCCACGGAGGAGATATGTGGGGAATTTATTTCCTAAGGATTATAAGTAGTTCCGCAACCAACTTCAGTGGACATTAAACATGACTGTGAGTATTTATGGCTGTCACGGATAAATATGGACATTAATTGCTTTGCACTGGAGAAGAATACCCATCCGCAATGCCTAAATGAACACTATAATTAATTAATTTAATTATTAGTATCAACTGTTTCATGTGTGTGTGTTTTTCTTCTATGACATATAAAGAGTGTTAGTGTGTAATGAGGTATAACCAATGATGGTTAAGGTAAATAGTATTTTGACATCAACTCATTATTTTTAAATATGATAATTGTACATGGTGTCAGAAACAAAAATATATATGTTGGTTTTCTGCACCTAGACCAATGTGATTTTATCTAGGTACAATGAGTCGAGTAAGCAGAACCAATTTGTGGTTGTTGTGTTGTTTGTAATAACCTGGTTTTTTTCTGGGGTCACTGGGTACTATGTTGTAATACTGCATATCATTCCCATGCCTGTCTGAAAATGCATAGTGTTTATTACACATCTATATATGTAATTGCAGATCTTGAGTTAATACCTGAACTGTTTGTCCAAAAGTGTTGTGTAGATCAAGTAAATGTGGTGTCCAACAAGTTGTTGTTTATATGTTGTGAGCAATCAATATCCTTCTAGCACCATAGAAAATGTAAAGGGTGATGAAGTGGGAAGGGAAACCTACACACAAAGGCCAAGGTTTCAAGGATTGAACTCTTTTCTCCTGGGATTTGTGGTAAATATCCCTGATCACCCTGCATTCTAACCAGTGACCAGAGAATCAATAAAACCCCCTAGACATTTTAACGAATTATTCTCAGGAATTAAAATCCACATCCCACAGGCACACGTCCACCATTGGAAAACAGAAAGAGACATCAGAAGGAAAGAAATACCAGTGAAAGGAATGCAGTGGAAAACAGAAACATACTTTCAACCCCTTTATAACCTTATTACAATTTGAACAGGGTATGTTTATATTATTTTAAAAAAAAAAAACACACACACACAAAACAAACAAAAAATCTCTATGGCCACACGTCCATCATCGGAAAACAGAAACAGACATCAGAAGGAAAGAAATACCAGTGAAAGGAATGCAGTGGAAAACAGAAACATACTTACAACTCCTTTATAACCTTATTAAACTTTGAACAGAGTATGTTCATATTATCCCCCCCCCCAAAAAAAAAAAAAAAAAAAAAAAATAGAAACCTCTGTGGTCACTAGTTTCTTTCTACTTGTTTTAATTCATTGTCCATAATTCGCTGGTATAGAGTAATATGGACAGTCTATAACATACTGAACCCTGTTTTCTAGCTTCTGTGCGATAAGTTACACAGAGTGTTCTACTTGAGGACACACTGCCTTTGCTTCACTTATTCAGCATGTTATCTCTGTGTTGCTGTTTGCATCTGTTGTTATCACTGACTCTAATAAACAAACTCATTACTTGTTTCATTGTAATCCCAGTGTAATATGTCATCATTATGTAGCAGGTCTTACAAATAAAGTACAAATATTCACTAATTGGTGCCTGCCCAAATTAGAAGGAGTAAAATAGTATGACAAAATGACCATCGTGGAGCTCATGGAGAGAACTAGACAAATATCAATAAACCAAGAGATGAAGAAAAATCACTGGTACTTTATGGGCCATATATTGAGACAATCCAAGAATAGTATAGATATATAGATTTTCGATCATGTTATGAGGAGGAATAAATAACTAAAATTTAGTGACAACTGGGAAAATTTATGGGAAAAGAGAACGGAGATGGCAGAGAGATAAATACCTGGAGGCTTGACCATATAGCATAATCGAGACAAGAACACAGAGCTGATCTTAGGTTCTGATGATCGTGATATATGGCGAACCATGACCACTCACACTAATCGGCATGGTACATGATGATGATGATGATGATGATGATGATGATGATGATGATGATGATGATGATGATGATGATGATGATGATGATGAAACCACTCTCCACGAATGCATGTATGGTGTCATCGATCGTTACATTACTCATTTATTCAACAACCAGGTCAAGTTGGAGACTGGAAGAACTGGCTGACCGTTGCCCAGAGCGATCTGGTGGACTCGTTCGTGGAGGACAAGTTGAAAGGCACTCGTTTTGCCTCCCCGAGATACACCATCTAAGTGGTTCAAATAATGTCCGGAGATACACCATATAACAGTGTTTCCTTAATATATTCTATATGTGCAAATATATCTCCTTAATGTGTATGTTCGTTAGTTGCATATCCTTTACAGGACGGTGCAGTCAATACCAGCATTTTTTGCTGTTTTGATGTCTTGGCAAGTTTACGTTCAGTAGTTTCCCATTGCTTTCTGAAAGACCGGCACCCATACCATTTCATAAAACAACACAACCCAACGCGGTCTGCTGCCAAATTGCTGTGTTTCGAACGCTGGTATGCGGGATCACGAACTGCCTCAGTAACCTCTTCGCCACGGACCTTAATGTATAAACATTTCAAAAACAGTCCGTTCAGGACAGAAATGATGGTACCATACAGACAGTGGGATCACCTGATTATCACTTTGTGCCACATATATACTCCTTGAAAGGCAGTAGATCAAATGGTTCTGCCATCTCGTTAGAATGCAACACCATCAACTACCAGCACTGGCTCTGCATCAAACAAAGATCTGGTGTGATGACGCCACAGAAGAACATAAATTAACGACATCAAAGGCATAGTACAGTCACATGGCGTGACTCTATACAGTGCAACCCATCGACGCTGGAACGGCAACTATTCCTCCCCACGACGTTTGACGGCAAAAGTGGATGATGATGATGATGATGATGATGATGATGATGATGATGATGATGCCCAAAATATATAAAATATGTGTGTGTGATGTGTGCAAAATGTATGCGAGCCCACGTGTGTGTGTGTGTGTGTGTGTGTGTGTGTGTAACTAATAACTTAACGCAATTAAGAACACGTAACACTGGCAACGAAGCCCAATTTGTGTACTGTAAACTTTCAATGTTTTAACAAACTGCGAAATCTCCAACAAATATCGCATTTATTATCATAATGAACATGACAATGATAATATAAACCTTAACATATTGCCCTCAACTTTAAATTAATAATTAAATCTCCTGCGCCAAATACAGATGAAAAAGAATTTTTAATAAAAACAGCTTGTTCTTCAATCTTCCGTCTCTCTAGACAAAACACTATTTACATACTCTAGTTGACAACAACTTAGTGCGGGACACCGTTGTCTTGAAAAGTTACTTCTGGTGTTTCGAGAAAACGGAACTTCCCAGGAAATGCTTCACCACATTGCAATTTTTCAAATGCTCAATTAGATGACAAATATTGTTTGAAAAAGGTGAATGCTCCTCATCTCCCTAAATTCACGGTCTCCATTGTGATGAAGCCTGTCGAGTACCACACACCTCTAAACAAAAAAGAAATCACAGGAAATTCCCACGACGACGGGAGACAGTCAAGACACTCACGCCTGAAGATATTCATAACTGGAACGTTAGCGTTTTCGCTAGGAGGTTGCTCTGATGATGTAATAAGAGTGGTCGGACGAGGGTTCAACGACTAGGTTCGTCGTCCGCTAAGAGAGGAAAACTCTAAAACCTATTGCTCAGTGCATTAAGGGCTTGAAAATGTAACGCCCCTATCACATCACAAACTCATAACAGAATTCATATTCAGGACAATTTTTTAAAATGCATTATAGATCTTAGGGGCATAGTTGAAATAAATTGTAAATCTTACAAGCATGATTGAAATATGAAATAGATCGCACAAGTATGATTGAAATACATTGTAGATCTTACAAGCATGATTGAAATACAACACGGATCTTAAGAGCATAACTAAAATACATTATAGATCTTTCAAACATGACTGAAATACATTATAGATCTTACAAGCATGACTTAAACACATTGTAGATCTTACAATCATCACCTAAATACATTTTAAATCTTACTAGCATGACTTAAATAGATCACTACATCTCAAGTTCTTCAATGCGTAGAAAACACAACAATTAAAATAACCTCGTTGAAATATGGTATTAACCGCACATAAATAAGAACAAGAACTATGCCAGTTTCCCACAACGTTTATACATTTTTTCTAGTGGGTTGGTAAATCGGTTTTCCCAAAAGGTGCAGTCAGCGATCATTATCATCATCACCATCTTCCATTTTTCCGTCAAGCGTCGTAAGGAGGAATTTTTAACGTCCCAGAGCCTGCTGGATGGCACTGGATAGTGCCATACCACTTCCTCGTGACTGTTGGATGAAGTTGGATGAAGAATGACTTGTGCAATGAATTGGATTAAAGTGAGGAAGAGTTGCGCAATTCGTCGACCACACTCTCTCACCTGAGTCCATCTGAATTCGTTGGCAAGACAAGTCAAGACGACTGGAGACGAATACAGGTGTAGCGGATGACGTGAGCGCTCTACGTGCCTTGCCGTGCTTATCACGTTCCACAACTCTTTGCAGGTAAACGCCGTCTTGCCCGTAGAATCATCAATGATTTCTTCCACGCAGTTTGCCGAATCCTGTCTTCACATGCTGGGTAGGCATACCTTAGTTCACCGATTGGTTTGACACCAAATCGGCTACCCACGTCTGGTTTAGCCAGTCTGTCACAGCTGTTGCCGGATGGTGGACGAGGGGTGTGGCCGCTGACGAAGGCTGACTGCTACTGCGCGAGATTGTACAATGTTTTTGACGTCGTCAAGCCATTTTCTTCTCGGGCGTCCTCTTGCTTTTGTAGCAGATCCTTTTTTTTTTTTTTTTTTATAAAGGGCAAATGCTGGTAGTTGAAGGTGTTGCATTGTAACGAGATGGCCGCATCATGTGATATTCTGCATTTCAACATATCCGGTACAAGGCGTTGATCCCACTGTCTGTCTGATAACATCATTTCTTACTCGGTCTCGGATAGTTAAGTTGGCGGCTCTTCGCAAGCATCTCATCGCGCAGATGTTGATTTTGCGTATGTGTGATTTGCATAATGATCAAGTTTGACATTGTTGTATCAATTGGGGAAACCTTTGAGGCCACTAAGACAGTAAATTAACCCTTTGGGGCCTCTAAAAGATCGGTAGCATAGTGTCGGTGTGAAAGTGCAATTTATTATCTGTCTTTTATTTACCCTCCATGGAATGAAACAGGTGTTTTTACCTTTCACTTCCTACATCTGTTTGAGGTTGTTTTGTTGCGTGAACTACATTTCGGAGAAAAAATAGCGTGGCTGGCTAGAAAGACTTTGTAGGCTAACATCTGGTTGGGATAGTGACTGTCGCTTCCATCAAGGATGAACTGTGTGTTTCGTAGAGGACATTTGTGTTGGCATTCTGGCGACGGCATTATGTACAGTGAAAGTTTTTACATCTGTCCGAGGTTGTTTTGTTGCGTTAACTGCATTTCGGAGATAAAATGGCGTGGCTGGCTAGAAAACATCTAGAAACGGAACACCAGCATCTAGAAACATCGAAACTTTGTAGGTGAACATCTGGTTGGGAAAGTGACTGTCACTTCCATCAAGGATGAATGTTTCGTGGAGGACTTTTGTGGTGACATTCTGGTGGGGGTATTATGCACAGCGTGCCTGAACGGGCTGTTGTTTGTCGAGACTACTGTCTTTTCCGCTTTTCACATGGAGCCGTGAGGAACATTTTATGTGATATTCACTGGCACAGCAACGCTGCATAATGGGGACGACCCGTTGCTATAATGTTGGAACCACGACTGAACTGGACTGAACTTCCTACATTCACAACACCATATACCTTTCAAGGCATTAGCAAGGCGTATGTACCTTTCACTTCCGACATTCGCAACACAATGTTTCGATCTGAAATCTCCATCGGGTGAACACAAAACGTCAACCAACAAACAGCTCATGAAAATAAAGAGGACGGAAATGCAAAGGAGACATTACATGAATCGAATAGAATGTCAATGCTGAATACATCAAGAAATATATAATATGTTATGTGAAATATGAATATGTCATCTATATACATAATGATGTAAACACCGGATGGATTACAATAACGTATGAAGGCAGAAGAAATTAAATCACAAATGAAATCAAATATGAAAATGTGTGTAACTAAATTCATAAAAACTAGAAACATAATGATACTTTGTTTTCTAAATATATGCGAATGTTCTTTACAGAACGTTGCAGTCAACCGCAGCATTTATTGACTGTTTGTGATTTACTAGTGATTCAGTAGTTTGCCATTGCTTTCTGGGGGCCGACGCCTCATACCATCGAAATCAACGCAAATCGACCTGCTTCCAAATTTGCTCACGGCTGATTTCGAACCCTCGACATGGTATTTCCGTGAATTTACAAACTGCGCGTCTCACTATCCCGATATCCTATCTACATGTAGTTTCAATAACTCAGAAGTCGGATTGCGTTCGCCTGATGGCGAGGGACACTGGTAACAGGGAAAGCTAATCCACACGCAAAAATCAGTCCAGTTCATTTGAAGTAATAGCATACGCATGGACTACTCTTGAGTTCAAAGCAAGCGGACGGAAACAAACACAAAAACAACAATATCATTTCAATATCCGGTGTTTATCTGCTTCTTGGTGGACTATCGGCTCCATGGCAAAGGGGTTACAAATGGAATTACGTTGATTCCTATACAAAGGTATGAGTGCCGGTCGTTCAGAAAGCAATAGCAAAATGCTGAACGTAAACTTACCAAGAAATCACAAACAGTCAAATAAATAAAAACGCTATGATTGACTACCACGTCCTTTAAAGGATATGCAACTGACTTATTTTTTTGCAGAGTGGCATATTTGTTGTATGCCCGCCCAAGTATTTCAGAGGATTGCCCGGTTAAATCCTACGCATAACGGCACAGTGTGTCATCTAAACATGTGTAATGTGTTTCATAATCAGTTGTTTGCTATGAGTATGTGATGTGTATGCCGCCTTCACATTTTGTGGCAAGTCAAAAACATATAATATGAAAGTCATGACCATGACGAGGTTGTGATATCGTCTAAGAAAGTATCGCCATCACATTTTATAGCAAGTCAAAAACATATATCATGAAAGCCGTTACAATGAAGAGGTTACGGTACTGGCTGAGAAAATAGCTCCATCACATTTTGAAATAAATCAAAGATATATGTGATGAAAGCCATGACCGCAAAGAGGTTGTAGTATCGTCTACGAAAGTAAGGCTATCACATTTTGTAGCTAGTCAAACCCCCCTCCCCACACCCCCACCCACCCCCCCCCCCCCCACACACACATATAATGAAAGCCATGACCAAGTAGAGGATGTGGTATTCTCTGAGAAAGTAGCACCATCACATTTTGAAGGCCTGAATGCACAGGGTAATAGGTAGCCAATCTTTCCCTCACCTACGCTAAGCGACGAGCCCAGGGATTGAACTCGTGTCCGGCCGTACACATAAAATTACCAGTGTAGTTACCCATCAACTTCGCCAGCGCGTCCGCTAGTGTGTAATTCGTATATTGTATGTTTCACATTTTGACCAGCTGTGCAGTGTTGATTTTGCACTGCAGCCAAACCAAACCAGAATGGCACCAATTGTCGAAACGTGGCTCGAAAAGAAGAACTCATAGCCAGAAATATAAAGAAGTTGATAGCTCCGTTGGTCAGGTCAAAAACGTAGATGATGTAAGCCATCACCATGAAGAGATTGTGGTATCGCCTGAGGAAGTAAAACTCATAGACGAAATATTTGACGATGTAGTGGGCGATCCGTGGAAACAGACAGATGACGTAGACGATGATGATGACGAGTAGCATCTTGACTACCTGTCTTTCTCTGGTGGACATGTGGTTTTCTGAAAATATATGGTCAGTTTGTATTCTGGAAGTATCCACTGCAATATCATAATGTTCAAGAGAACGTGAAAGAGTTTTGGTTCATTAGTTCGTTAGTTCATTAGTTCATTCGTTTGTTAGTTAGATTTGTTTGTCATTGTGTTTGTTTGTTTATTTATTCGTTCGTTAGTTAGTTTGCTCATTTGTTAGTTCTTTAGTCAGTCAGTCGGTCAGCTAGTTAGTTAGTTAGTTAGTAGACAGTCAGTCAGTCAGTCAGTCAGTCAGTCAGTTAGGTAGTTAATTAGTTAGTTAGTTAGTTAGTTAGATAGATAGATAGTTAGTAGACAGTTAGTCAGTTAGTTAGTTAGTTAGTTAGTCAGTCAGTCAGTCAGTCAGTCAATCAATCAGTCAGTTAATTAGTTAGTTAGTTAGTTAGTTAGTTAGTTAGTTAGTTAGTTAGTAGACAGTCAGTCAGTTAGTTAGTCAGTCAGTCAGTCTGTCAGTCAGTCAGTCAGTCAGTCAGTTTGTTAGTCAGTCAGTCAGTCAATCAGTCAGTTACTTAGTTAGTTAGTTAGTTAGTTAGTTAGTAGACAGTTAGTTAGTCAGTTAGTTAGTTAGTCAGTCAGTCAGTCAGTCAGTCAGTCAATCAGTCAATCAATCAGTCAGTCAGTCAGTTAATTAGTTAGTTAGTTACTTAGTTACTTAGTTAGTTAGTTAGTTAGTTAGTTAGTTAGTAGACAGTTAGTCAATCAGTCAGTCAGTTAGTTAGTTACTTAGTCAGTCAGTCTGTCAGTCAGTCAGTCAGTCAGTCAGTCAGCTAGTTAGTTAGTTAGTTAGTTAGTTAGTTAGTTAGTTAGTTAGTTAGTTAGTCAGTCATTCAGTTAGTTAGTTAGTTAGTTAGTTAGTTAGTTAGTTAGTTAGTATAAGTTAGTCAGTCATTCAGTTAGTTAGTTAGTTAGTTAGTTTAGTTAGTTAGTTAGTTAGTTAGTTAGTTAGTTAGTTAGTAGACAGTTAGTCAGTCAGTCAGTTAGTTAGTCAGTCAGTCAGTCAGTAGATCAGCCAGTCAGCTAGTTAGTTAGTTAGTTAGTTAGTTAGTTAGTTAGTTAGTTAGTTAGTAGACAGTTAGTAAGTCAGTCAGTCAGTCAGTCAGTTACTTAGTTAGTTAGTTAGTTAGTTAGTTAGTTAGTTAGTTAAATAGATAGATAGTTAGTTAGTTAGTTAGTTAGTTAGTTAGTTAGTTAGTTAGTTAGGTAGCCAGTCAGTTAGTTAGTTAGTTAGTTAGTTAGTTAGTTAGTTAGTTAGTTAGTTAGTTAGTTAGTTAGTTAGTTAGTTAGTTAGTTAGTTAGTTAGTTCGTCCGTCGGTCAGCCAGTTAATTAGTTTGGTAGTTAATTAGTTAGGTAGTTAGTTAGCCAGTTAGTTAGGTAGTCAAATAGTTAATTATGTAGTTAGTTAGCTGCCTAGTTAGGTAGTTAGTTAGTTAGTCACTTAGTTAGTTGCGAAGTTAGTTAGTTGATTGGATGATATGTTTGCTGTTGTTTGGTTGGCTGGCTGGTTGGGTGGGTGGTTGGTTTGTTAGTTGGTTGCTTGGTTGGTTGGTCAACAAATCATCCTTATTGCACATCCACACATTAGTCATAAAGTGCACAGATCCTCTCCTCGGTATCTCCTTCAGCGTACAGCGACCGACAACACCAGTTCTGTGTTGATTGACTATTCCTCTTCGGCTTCCTGCATGAACCTGCTGTCTAGCTTGACCCCGTTTCACGTAATGTCCCAGCAGTCTGGTTACAGTTGCAGTATCGTACCCATCCTTTGAGGCATTTACTTTTCCTGCCTCCTGAGAATAAAGATATGAACTCGAGGTAATATTCAGGTCGAATATTTCGCAAATACAAATAAACAATATGTAAATAAACCTTTTGGAAGCCTTGGGTAGTTTCTGGTATATGGTGTAAACCGAAATGTCTAATAGACAGATCGGCGCGCGAGGTATGGCAAGGGTAATAACATGTCATCCGCCTTTACTTCTCAGAGCATTGCTTGAAACCTGTTTTATCATCACCATGTGGCCTGCCGACTAAGATGAGATATGGTAAGGACATCGGAAAATTAAAGTGTGAAATCAGACCTTCATTACATGTAGCAGATTATAGGAATTGCAATATTCTACTATCATTTATTAACTTTTTATGATTAACTAGGCAGCTTTATGTTCAATGTTTGCTATTAATTTCTGAACTCCCCACGCCTATACCATCAAAATCAACGCGAAGCGATCTGCTCCCAAATGGCCTGTAGCGGATTTTGAACACTCAACCTGGTATGTCGGGGAACTGTAAAACTGCGCTCTCTAACCCCAATCTACAAAACGCCAACTACGTCAGCAACCAAAACAATAAGAACATTACAACTTACGTGGTGGCTTCTGGGAATTTTGGTGCTGCGTCATAGTACTTCCTGACCGGAAGTCAGATGACTTCTGGAGATGATAAATAATAACAACTGTCGAGGCGACGATGATCACGAAACAAACCACTGGCCAGATGATTCCGGAGAGGTTGTAGAAGAGGAACACAGGCTTCATGTGTTGGTAGAAGAACTCGCTGTTGACATAGATGGCGATCGTTTGGTTGTAGTGAATGCTGAACACCCAGACAATGTCGTAAATGAAGTACATTACAGCGAACCACCCGAATACAACAAAAGATATAATATTGCAGATAATAAAAGAGCTTGAAGGCGTTATCAACCATTTGACCTTAAAGGGGATACTGACACACAAGCATCTCTCAACGGCCACATACGCCGCTAGAACGATGGAAACATATGTGGCGAAACAGGTGAGGTAGCTAAAGGCAACTACAGAAATATTCGACCAGCTTTCCGCGACCGCTGAATCGCATAAACTAATTGGCCCTGATAGCCGCTGCAGGGCACACCCGAAACACTTGATGAAATCCCATATTGCAATTGCTGTCATGGAAACGGCGACGCTGTCCTTGAACTTCTGCTTCAGGAAGACCATAATGACCAGAATGTTGGTGAATACCCCAGCGAAGGAGATGATAAAACAGAGGGTTAAGTCC
Source organism: Cepaea hortensis (assembly GCA_963921405.1). Taxonomy (NCBI): domain Eukaryota; kingdom Metazoa; phylum Mollusca; class Gastropoda; order Stylommatophora; family Helicidae; genus Cepaea; species Cepaea hortensis. Next base: position 30,897,198 of record OY992890.1, read on the forward strand.
ACGCAAATTTCTGCGAGTTTCCTGGCCGAGGAAGTGACGTATATGTCCTCAGGGATGAACTCTTCCACGTGCTTGTCACGTGCCAGGTTGTTGTTTATAATTGCAAGACGAGTCGCGTTATCACCATCCATCAAAGCCATTTTAAATTATGGTTATACCTGAAAATGAAAAGGAAACATCAAACACATATACAAGGGGCTTCTCGTAAGTCTTTATCCTGACCATGAAGGAGTATGCGGAGAAAATTGAAATTTGAAACAGTGCTTATTCCTCCTCAATTTAGCCACCACCTGAATGTATGCATTTCTGCATGACCTTGAAAAGACCTTCAGAATAAAACAACTTATTTTTCGAACTAAACCAGTTATCACAAGCCAGTATGACATCTTCGTCACTGTCAAAACGATTTCCTTTCAGCTGTTTTGTACGATTTAGGAAAAGAAAAAAGTCTGATGGAGCCAAATTGTTTGATAAGGAGATCTGCATAGTATTGCCCATTAACCGTGTTGCCATGAAGCATGTAATCTTTCAATATGACACCTTTGACGTCCCAAAAAACAGTCAGCATCAGTTTTCTTGTAGATTTGTGTGCTCTTGGCTTGATATGTGTTAGCGAGCCCGGGGTTTTCCACGGCATGCTAGCAATTTTGGATTCTGGGTCATAATGGTGAATCCAAGTCTCATCTACCGTCACCATGGTCGTCAACTTGTTTTCGACCGCCACATGTTGAGCAACTGGCCACAGCAATCAACCCGTGTTTGTTTCTGTTCACATGTCAGCAGGCGCGGGACCCAGCGGGCACACACTTTTCTCATGTTCAGTCTGTTGTGTAAAGTTCTAAAAACTGTACTCTTACTCAGTTTTGCTGAACCCGATATCTCTGCAGTTGTCATTTTCCTATCCTGATCCATGATTTTCTTCACTTTTGCAGCATTTGCATCATTGCACTCTGAGGACGGTCGTCCTGATCTTGGCAGATCAGTAACTTGGGAATGGCCACACTTAAACTGCAAACACCCATTTTTTACAGAAGCATTCGAAGGACAGACTTCCTGAAACACTGGCTCAATCTCCCTGTATATTTCTGTAGGTGTTTTACCCTGTAACATCAAGAATTTTATCACAGTCCTGGCGTCTGATTTCTCCATTGTTCTGGCAAACCGTAGGATGTGCAGATCTGGTCTATAGGGTGTGTTGTGCCATGCACCAAATCGGGAAAACCAGTTGAGGAAGGAAATTCATAATTAATATGTCCATTACAAATTGAATGAGCTATGCATGTGCCAAATTTCAATTTTCTCCGCCTATTCCTTCATGGTCAGGCTAAAGACTTATGAGAAGCCCCTTGTAGACTGTATCTGTTGGGACGGCATTAGTAATGATACCGTACTCATACCGTACTCATACCGTTCCCCTACGCAGCCATGTATTTAGGAAGAACTTGGGCGCAACAGAGATGTGGTTCCTGAGACGACTGGTGCGACTTAATTAAATCAGGGTTGCCAGAATGGCTTTGTTAACGCCACATCTGATAAATCTGGCTTTTAAAAAACATGGTTGGAGTCAAAATATCAGTTTGGCGTTTTTCTTTTTTCTTGGCTTTAAAAAAAAATTTGTAGTGGCACAATAATTAGCTATAAATGCCTCTTTTTTTAATTGGTCAAGTTAATTTGTATCTTGTTTTAACACTTTTTAGCTAAAACAAATGCAAAACAATAAGCTTAGCTTATACTGCTTTTATTTCATTCTCGAGAACGATCGTAACAACTAACAAGTATTAAACACGTATGGTTTCCGTACTGTTTGTACTGTTCTATGCGCACTCACGCACTGCGCAGCCATCTTACTGTTCAGTTAAGTTTTCAAATTCATTATACCTTCATGGCAAGTATTTCTTATTATTGAGCCCATTATCATGCCAAAGTGGAAACCATCTTATGATACTAATCGGAAATATAATGATCAATGGGAAAAGACATTTGTGTGGCTCAAGAAATCCACTGACGGTTCTGAACAGGCATATTGTAAATTGTGGCGGTGTAATATTGTTCCAAGACTTTCAAATTTCGCAAATCATGAAACAACAGAAACACACAAGCGAAGCGCGCCATCTTCTTCACACAAAAAAAAAAAACAAACACTTTCAGTGATGAAAATAAGTAAGAAAATTGATGATAAAGTCAAATTAGCAGAGTTACAAACTGCTGTCAGCATGGCCTGCGATAGTGCCATACGCACCATCGATCACTTAGGTGAAATAATGGTAGCCCATGGATGTGGCAGCACTCTTATTCAGATAAAATTGCACCGAACGAAGTGCATATCACTAATAAGGAATCCTGTACTGAATATCTTAACAATGAAGAGGAGTACTTATTTGAAGAAAAGGTTTTTATGTGGTGCAAATATATTTTTAATAGATATTTTTATCGCGTAATGTTTGGCCTTTTTTGGCTTTTTTATTTCGTGACTTGGCTTTTTTAATCACAGTGATCTGGCAACCCTGAATTAAACTGCCAGAGTAACTAACAACTATAAGATAGAGACAAACAGCTTTCATTGGTCATGTGATGAGAGGAGAGGCATTGGAGAATATCGTGGCAACTGGAAAGTTCAATGGGAACAGAGGTTGAGACATCCAAAAGAAATGCTGCTTGGTGGACTGAGACAGTGGTATGGAGGAGTAAAATCAAATAGTTGATCCAGAACACCAAAGACTGGGATCTTTGGATAGACGTGAAGGCACATGATGATGATGATGATGATGATGATGATGATGATGATGATGATGATGATGATGATGATGATGATGATGATGATGATGAAGCAACCACATAGTGATTGCGTTAGTATAACGGTTAGGATTTTACATTGATAATGCCCCAATGGCATAATCGAGGTGGGACAAGAGGTCGATGCCGGCTCTCGTCGTACGCGACGGGAAGGAAAGACTAATCACCTGTTCGTCACTGCACTTAGGAAAATAAATATGTGATGGTTCTAGCACTTCACGGTAAGTTTCTGCCACAAGACTTGTTTTCTTCTTTATAACTGAGTCAGTGCCAAACAAACGGTTGGTTTGAACCGAATATGGTGCACAATCAAATGAAAAAGTATTACGAGGAGCTTAAAGGAAAACCTTTAATGTCCTTTACTGTTTTTGTGTGTGGGTGTGCGTGAATATATTCTGGGAAAAAAAAGTAAAGAACAAATGTACCATGGTTCTATGTAGTCACCACTGCGTTCAATGCAAGCCCTCCAGCGCAGATAAAGTGCAAGAAAACACTATCTTGATCGCGTGTGTAATCACTCATGTACCATCTGCTGTACCTCTTCACAGATGACATGCCGTTTTGAAACTTCCTACTCCCCAAATACACTTGCTGGACTGACAGACATGCATCACCATACTGGACCTTCATTCACCAGTGAATTTCTATAAGGTTCACCACTTCACTGATTTAAAAAAAAAAAACGCTAACAGAACGCTGCTTCTCTTTCGTACATGTAAAAAGTGGGGCGGCCATCTTTAAACTGTCCTTATGACGTCATTGTATTCATCAGCACCGTGATTTCACATGCTGAACACTCTTGATATCCTTAACAACGATATTGACAGGTTACGAGACAATGGTATGGATAATGTAATTTATATCACACTTTTAAGGTTTTCACTTGAAGCCCCATATTATCTATGTCCTGGGCTCCCAGGGTGATCCAGTCCACAAAATGAGTACCAGGGACTGTCCGGGCAAGTGAAGGTGACCAGAGTGATACTGACCATTTCACCCCTCGAATGCCAAATGGTATTTACAAATATGGTGGTTAGCACCGTATACTCAAAGACCCTTCAGAGCGTGTGAAGGGCCCTTTAATTATTTACCTATACCACGAGTTGGGAGCGTGTAAAGGACCCTTTACTTATTTACCTACATAAAGAGTTGGGAGCATGTACTTACTTTACCCATTACCCTTTACTTATTAACCTACATAACGAGCTGGGAGTGTGTAAAGGGTTCTTTACTTATTTGCCTACACCACGAGTTGGCAGCGTATAAAGGCCCTTTACTTATTTACTGACACCACGAGTTGGGAGCGTATAGAGGGCCCTTTACTTATTTACTGACACCACGAATTGGGAGCGTATAAAGGGCCCTTTACTTATTTACTGACACCACTAGTTGGGATCGTGTACTGGACCCTTTACTTATTTACTGACACCACGAATTGGGAGCGTATAGAGGGCCCTTTACTTATTTAGTGACACCACTAGTTGGGATCGTGTACTGGACCCTTTACTTATTTACTGACACCACGAATTGGGAGCGTATAGAGGGCCCTTTACTTATTTACTAACACCACTAGTTGGGATCGTGTACTGGACCCTTTACTTATTTACTGACACCACGAATTGGGAGAGAGTAAAAAGAACTTTACGTATTTACCTACACCACGACTTAGCAGTAACGCTAGCCCGCCGGTCCGGTGGTCCTGTGATCGAATCTCCGTAGATACAGGGATTTGCTTTCAGTTGACCTTGACTCCCAGACCTACAAAGCCTACCAGATTTAATATAACATGTTATGGGAATTAAAGGCGGTCGGAGTGGTATTTACATCACCCATAGTCTGCCGTTTTGTGTTTGCAAATATAGCGCTAACCCTCTGTTGTTGTTGTTTGTCCATCAAGAATGATGATGACCATTCATTTCATCCAGTGGGGTTGAAGGTGTGGAGCCGTGGGTTCTAAGATGGCTGATAAGGCCTATTTTGGCTCTAAATGTTCTATGACAATGTGGGCAAAGAATGCTTGACGTCTCTGGAGGAGGATTTCCTGCAGTGGTTTTTCTGTCCTGCCTTTTCTTCACAGCTCTTGCAGTCCTGGTTGCCTCACATATGACTGCACCTTTGCGCAATGATGCACGCCACGAATTTCGGTCTCTGGCTGCAGCCTCCCAGGTGTCATGATGAATTCCAAAAGCATTCAGTGAAATTTTCAGAGTGTCTTTAAAACGTTTCCTCTGGCCACCTTGGGAGCGTTTACCACAACGCAATTCGCTGTAGAAAATTCGTTTAGGGAGCCTGTGATCTGGCATGCGGGTCAAGTGACCAGCCCAGCGAATCTGATTCTTCATCAGTAGAGTGTGGATACTGGGCATGGATGCTCTTTCTAGGACTTCAGTGTCTGGAATCTTGTCTTGCCATTTAATCTTCAGTAGCTTCCTTAGGCAGACTGTGTGGAAGTGGTTTAATTTCCTAGCGTGTCGCTGATAAACAGTCCAGGTTTCACAAGCATATAGCAGTGTGGATAATACAACTGCTTTGTAGACTTTTAGCTTTGTTTGCAGGCTTATTCCAGTTCTGTCCCATACATTCTTGTACAGTCTGCCAAAGGCTGCACTGGCCTTGGAGATTCTTGCATTCACTTCGTCATCGATTGTGGCAGCTTGTGACACAGTGCTGCCAAGATAGGTGAATTTGTCCACAACACTTAGTCTATGATCATTCACTTTGATATTCGGCACAGTGTGACTATTCCCTGGAGCTGGCTGGTACATAACTACAGTCTTCTCCAAGTTGATATTGAGCCCAAAGTTGGCACAGGCATGTGAGAAAGCTGAAACATTATGTTGCATGTCCGCCTCTGAGTTGGCGTATAGAGCGCAATCATCAGCAAACAGGAGCTCTCGGACGGTGCCGCTGTCAATTTTAGTTTTAGCTTTCAGCCTTCTGAGATTGAATAACTTTCCATCCATACGGTAGTTGATGTCTATTCCAATGTCGTCGTTCTCGAAGGCATTCATCAACATGGCTGAAAACATGAGGCTGAACAGTGTTGGTGCCAGGACACATCCTTGCTTCACTCCATTGGTTACAGGAAAGGGTTCAGACAGTTCACCATTTTCGTGTACTCTTGCCTGCATGCCGTCATGAAATAGCCGCACTATTTGGACAAACTTTCGTGGACAGCCATATTTTGCCATAATCTTCCACAGTCCTTCTCTGCTGACTGTATCAAAAGCCTTGGTAAGGTCAATGAAAGTGGAGAACATTTCGCAGTTCTGTTCCTGACATTTCTCTTGCAGCTGCCTTGCAGCGAAAATCATGTCAACAGTTCCACGTTCTTTTCTGAAGCCACATTGACTCTCAGGAAGAAGACCTTGATCGAGATGGGCTGTGAGGCGATTGAGAAGAATTCTGGCGAGTATCTTCCCTGCAATTGAGAGCAAGGAGATGCCTCGGTGGTTGTCACAGGATTGGCGGTTTCCTTTACGTTTGTAAAGGTGGACTATTGACGCGTCCTTAAAATCTTGTGGCATGGTCTCGTTCATCCATATGTTTGTGAAGACTTGGTGAAGCTGCTCTGTTAGGACCGGCCCACCTGCCTTGTATATCTCTGCTGGGATGGAGTCAGGACCAGGTGCCTTGCCGCTGGAGAGTTGCTGGATCGCTCTGTTTATTTCCACTATGGTTGGCAGGTCACCAAGTGTCTCATTGGTGGGAACTTGAGGAAGGCAGTTGATGGTTTCATCATCGAAGAAGGAAGTTGCATTTAAGATTTTGCTGAAATGCTCTGCCCAGCGTTGGAGGATTTCTTTCTTATCGGTGACCAATGTTCACCCGTCTGCACTGAGAAGGGGAACTATGCCTGGTGATGAAGGACCATAGACCGCTTTCAGTGAGTCGTAGAAGTTTTTCATATCATGTCTGTCAGCAAAGCCCTGAATTTCATCAGCTTTGCTGCTCAGCCAGGAGTCCCGCATGTGCCGAAGTTTCTGCTGCACTACTCTCTGAATGTTCTTGAAAGCATCTTTTTTTGATGTTGACTTTGGGTCATTCAAATGTGCCTTGAGGAGAAGATGTTTCTCGGCCAGCAATTGGTTGATGTCTTCGGAATTTTCATCAAACCAGTCTTTATGCTTTCGGGGGGCTGGACCCAGGATTTCCATAGCAGTGTTGTAAATTGTGTCCTTTAGGGCTCTCCATTCTGTTTCTGTATCCTGTTTAGCTTCAGCATTGGGCTTGAGGCGGTCTTCCAGCATATTTTCAAACGACTGCTGCATTTTCTTGCTGTTTAGGCGGGTGACATTTAGCTTTGTTTGCGTTTTCGCCCCTTGAGGACGCCGTGGTGGCCTGATGTGGATGTTCATTTTCGAGACAATGAGACGATGGTCTGTCCAACATTCGGCACCACACATGGATTTTGTCACTCGAACGTCTTGTCTGTCACTCCTCCTGACAATGACATAGTCAATGAGGTGCCAGTGTTTCGAGCGAGGGTGCATCCACGATGTCCTATTTCTCATGGGGAGACGGAAAATTGTGTTTGTAATCACGAGATCATGTTCGGCACATGTCTGAAGGAGGCGGAGTCCATTGCTGTTACAATTTCCAACTCCATGCTTTCCAATAATGCCACTCCAAGAGGTGGTGTCCGTGCCTACTCTGGCATTGAAATCCCCAAGTAGTATAAGTTTGTCTCCTTTGGGAACAGATGTTAATACACTGTGCAGGTCCTCATAGAACTTGTTCTTGACATCATCTTCGTTGGTCATAGTTGGTGCGTAGACACTCACAATGGTTGCGTGCTTCCTTCCATTCAGCAGGGGCAACTTCATGGTCATGAGCCTGTCGTTTATAGCCTTTGGAAATCCAGCTAATTTGCCGACCAGGGCCGACTTAATGGCAAATCCCACACCGGATTGGCGTCTTTCCTCGCTTTTCCTTCCACTCCAGAAGAATGTGTAGCCGGCACCAATTTCACAGATTTGGCAAGGGAATATGGTTTACTCTTTTAGCTTTGCTTGTTTTATCTTTCTTTGTATGTCGACCGCAGTTAAGGGTACCCACCAACCGCGGCTAGCTGGTTAGGTAGTGATGAAGCAGACAATGTTTAGGGCACCTTTTCTAGCCCCTTCCTCGTGCTATGGAGGTGAGCAGTGTGTTCCTATAGAGGGCTGCTCAGTCGCTCAGGGGGCTGCCGAATCCCACTGCTGCTCCGGTCAGTAGAAGACGACCATATGGCCTGAGCCGCCTGTGTGCAGGTCTGCGACTACGGCTGCCAGCGTACCCACGCCTGCCGCTTTGCCGCTCGCCCATCGCCACAGGGCTTGAAGGTGATATGTGACGTTGGATGAAGAATGACTTGCGCGATGACTTGGATTAAAGTGAGGAAGAGTTGCGCAATTCGTCGACCTCACTCTCTCGCCTGAGTCCATCTGAGTCCAGTGGCAAGACAAGTCGAGACGATTGGAGACGAATACAGGTGCAGTGGATGACCAGGGCGCTCTACGTGCCTTGCCGTGCTCATTACGTTCCACAACGCTTTGCAGGTAAACGCCGTCTTGCCCGTTGAATCAGGAATGATTTCTTCCGCGCAGTCTGCCGAATCCTGTCTTCACATGCTGGGTAGGCATACCCTAGTTTACCTCTTGGTTTGACACCAAATCGGATACCCATGCCTGGTTTAGCCAGCCTCTCACAGCTGTTGCCCGGGGGGTGGCCGCTGTCGCATGCTGACAGCTACTAGGAGCCACAGGCACGAGCTGGGTGTCAGACTTGGACCAGTGGGGGATGGGTCCTGAAAGGACATGAGAGCCATCCTTACCAAAGGTGCTACCAATGCCTGACACCCCGTACCCCCCCCCCCCCCCTGCTAACCCTCTATACCCAGTAGGACTGAAGGCTTTTTAAACTTGTACACAAAGTGTTCAGAGAACTGGCGGGAATAAGGAACTGTGGCGTGACGTCACACGACTTGAACTCCAGTCCTCGGGCTTATTAATCTGATAACGATGTTATCACGTTAGTCTTTTTCTAAAACCGGCGCCGTGGCGAAGAGAGTTACGGACACAGTTCGTAATCCCGCATAACTGCGTACGAAACACAACTTCAGACGATTGGGCAGCAGACCGCGTTACGTTGCTGTTTTTACGAAATGGTATACGACCGGCACGGTCGTGCAGAAAGCAATGGAAAACTACTGAACGTAAACTTGCCAAGGGATCACAACATAAAATAATGCTGGTGTTGACTGCAACGTCCTGTAAAGGATATGCAACTAACTTCTTCATTTGGTAAATATCTCACCATACCTGATATACCTGAAACCAAAATACACAGAAGCTGTATTTTCAATGTTAATTCTTTAATCCTCGTAGTATGACATATCGAATATATTAATTATATACTATAAGTTTTTCGAAAAAAAAAAAAACTAACATCTGCATCACTGTATAAACAAAAGGTCAAGTCAAGAGAAGCTTTGCATTCTACAGTTGAAAATCACGTTTTACCACTGGTGTCATTTTCATAATGTCGGTGATTATATAATCATGGCCTGCTCGAGGCAGTAGTATCGTCTAGCATGATGAGTGGAATTATGGGATAATTGTCAGTGTCATGGCCGTGAGGACCTGATTCCATCTCATCATTTGACTGTGCAGAACTTGTCTCCCATAATTGTACTTACTGACATCTTGTCGTCTTCACAAACAATAATTTGTCACATTGTTTTTAAAAAAAGGTTATAGTAACTACAACCCATTGTGAGGACTGGGGATTGAGTTATATCTCCCCATAACACAAGGCCTGGGGTGAATTGTAGAGACCATATGTTGCCCAGGTAGCATGATCCATCTCTCGGCCTGCTTAGATTACTCGAGAGGAAAGGTAACGCCATAAATGTGAATTGTCTTCCAAAATGTCTCTCAATCATAAGCCTATGTTGCTATCATGTGTAAATTATCTCTCGTATGTCGAGGATTGTTCAGTACGCAGATAGTGAATTAAATCGCTGCGGAGATTTTTTGTTCATAGAGTCACCTTCAACTTCGTCCCGGAAGATGCAGGAGTTGGGGGAAAATGTACGAGCTGATAAACTTGCTAGCTTTGCATTCATTGCGGAAGACCAGCCTATTGATTATGCAGATATTATTAAAGACCTCAGAGGGATATGGAGAGCGGAGGACTTTGCTGCTAGTGAATTCACAAAGTTGTTGTCTAGAGTGAGAGACTTGAGAGTAAACATTGGTATGGCCAGACACGAGAGGTACATAGGGAGAATTAAGGGTCTCAATAACCAACACAGAAATGGCACTATTAGCCGCCGGAAGGCACATCACAAGTTGGTAGGAAGGGTGTGAGCACCTATCGACATAACCGGAGTGCCAGGATACTCTTCCTCTTCTACTTTTCCTCCTCATCCTCCTACTTTTTCGTTTTGTTCGTTCCTTCCCCCTTTTCTCTTCTTCTCCTTCTTCTTTTTCTTCTTCTTCTTCTTCTTCTTTCCCGTCCCCTCCTCTTCTTCTTCCTCTCCTCCTCCTTCTTCTACCCCTTCGTCCTCTTCTTGTCCCTCGTTCGCATTCAAACCTCAACATTAATTTCTCTAATAAAGGCAGTAGTCAATCTCACGTCCATGACATCGCCATGCCCTGCTTGTTGTGATAACGTTGGCTTATGACGTATTTGCTTACGTTCATTACTACAGGTTGGGCAAGACTATAGATGATTACTGACCATCGCGGTGCTGTAGCCACAGCTACACGTCGATTTGACCAACCAATCTGGAACTTGTCATAAATAAATATTCCAGTCAGTTGTGTCTCCAGTTGCAAGCGCAAAAGACTATTCCACATATGTGTACAGAAGAACGCTGACATTTACACTCGCAATGTTCCAATATGTGTACAGGAGAACATTGACATTTAGACGACACAATGTTCCACATATGTGTACAAGAGAACACTGGCATTTACACTATAATGTTCCACATATGTGTACTGGAGAATACTGACATTTACACTCATAATGTTCCACACATATGTACAGGAGAACACTGACATTTACACTATAATGTTCCACATATGTGTACTGGAGAATACTGACATTTACACTCATAATGTTCCACACATATGTACAGGAGAACACTGGCATTTACACTCATAATGTTCCACACATATGTACAGGAGAACACTGGCATTTACACTTATAATGTTCCACACATATGTACAGGAGAATACTGGCATTTACACTTATAATGTTCCACACATATGTACAGGAGAACACTGACATTTACACTTATAATGTTCCACACATATGTACAGGAGAACACTGGCATTTACACTTATAATGTTCCACACATATGTACAGGAGAACACTGACATTTACACTTATAATGCTCCACATATGTGTACATGAAAACACTGGCATTTACACTTATAATGTTCCACAAATATGTACAGGAGAATACTGGCATTTACACTTATAATGTTCTACACATATGTACAGGAAAACACTGGCATTTACACTCATAATGTTCCACATATGTGTACATAAAAACACTGACATTTACACTTATAATGTTCCACATATGTGTACAGGAGAACACTGGCATTTACACTCATAATGTTCCACATATATGTACAGGAGAACACTGGCATTTACACTCATAATGTTCCACATCTGTGTACAGGATAACACTGGCATTTACATTCACAATATTTCACATATGTGTACAGGAGAACACTGGCATTTACACCCACAATGTTAGCCATCGTGAAAAGTAATTCTAGCCTTATCGCCAAAAATGTTCTTTCTTCCTAGATCCTTCTTGCTCTCGTTCTTTGTCAATCTTTCGAGCTTTCCTTCTTGCTATCACTCTCTGTGTCTGTCTATCATGCTCTCTGTCTTCTCTCTCCTTCTCTCCTCCTCTCCGTCTCTCGACGTGTTTTCCCGTAGGTTTTAATGTAGACAGGGCAGCGGCCTATCGAGACTTCCTTTTAGAATCCGTCTCGTTATTGTGTCTATTGACAATGAAATACCTTCAATGAAATACCTACAATGAAATACCTACAGTGAAATACCTATAATGAAATACCTACAATGAAATACCAACAATGAAATACCTGCAATGAAATACCTACAATGAAATGCCTACAATCACAGTGTTCGCAATGAAATGCATACAGAAGATCCCAGACACTGAAGTCTTAGAAAGAGTGTCTATACCCAGTATTCATACTCTGCTAATGAAGAATCAGAGTCTGGGCAAGTCACTTGACTCACATGCCAGATCACAGGCTCCCTAAACGTATTTTTTACGGCGAGCTGCGTTGTGGTAAACGCTCTCAAGGCGGCCAGAGGAAACGCTTAAAGATACTCTCACTAAAAGCTTTTGAAATTCATCACAAAACTTGGGAGACTGCTGCTAAAAAGTGAAATGCATGGTGTCCATCATTGCGTAAGGGTGTAGTCACTTGTGAAGCAAACAGGACTGCAAGAGCTGCGGAAAAAAGGCTGTGCAAAAAAATCACTGCAAGAGATCCTCCGTTTGGAACGCCAAGCACTCTTTGCTTACATTGTTAAAGAACATTTCGAGCCAAAATAGGCCTTACCAACCATCTTATAACCCACGGCTCCAAACTTCCAAGCCCACTGGATGAAATGAATGGTCATTATCATTCTTGGTTTAGTTTAATTTAGTTTAGTTTAGTCGACGGATCAACATCACGGCACAAGGGTGTAACCCATAAGTGCTCCGTTTTACTCCTAACTGAAGCCTGAGTCCGAAGAATCTCAGCTCAGTGAACGAACTCCGTAGCACCGGCGAGGATCATGAAATACTTTGGGTAGATTTTTAACTCGAAATTTTTCCGCGGGCAGCGTTTTTTATGCTACTTTTTTTTCGATTTCCAACTGCCAAGGGATTTTTTACGTGCGCAACAATACACACGGGCGTCCGATCTCACTACCCAGAGACCAGGAGAAATGTTGTTACTGGAAGTCCACGTGAAAAAATCCCGGCTCTCACCGAAGCTTGAATCCGGGACCTCCAGCACTCGAGGCGGACACCATACCTCGAGGTCACTCAGCCCCGCCTCATCATTGTTGATGGATAAACGCCACCTACAACCTGGAGAAAACACTACCAACATCTTTCAAATGTCTGTCCGTATGTAGTGTGCTGAATCATCACTTCACTATGTCCTAATTTTTCTCTCACCAGCGTATTACACATAAATATCACTTGAGGAACCCGTTAAGGCCACTACGACAGTTCATAAACAAACACAATGTATTATTTGGCGCTCATAGATGTACCAGACTTTACTTCTTTCTACTTCTATGAGAGCCAAACAATACATTCGTGTTTATTTATGAACTCTACAGCGAGCACGTTGGTATACTGGTTAACATGTTACAATGACAATAACTAGTGTCTGATCGGGCAGGAGTTAGAGGCCGGCTCTCGTCGCTTTTCTAAGGGAAGGAAACTAACCACCTATTTCTACGTGCACTTATAATAAATAAATGTTTGCAAATCCTTTACAGGACATCGCTGTCAACATCAGCATCTTTCAGCTGATTGTTGATTTCATGGCAAGATTACGCTCAGTAGTTTGCCATTGCTTTCTGAGCGGCCGGCTCACATAACCCGTAAGTTACCGACGCGATTTGAACCACTGCTGAATCTCACCGTCGTCACATTACTTACGAGAGTATACGAGATTACGTAGAAAAGTCGCTAACCTCTAGGCCAGGAAGCCTGGCACGTGCACTTAGGTCTGCAAAATTGTGATTTTCAACCCAAAAATAATTCACGTACTCGCATATTCCTGCTAACAGACCAGTGTTTTTTATGCCTCTCCACAGATGTTAAAATCCAGTACCAGATTTGGGCACGCCGTTGGTTTCATTGCCTTCTTAACCTTGACACGGGGACGTAAATTACAAGTACCTCTGAAGTCGGAGTGGTGTCGCCTGATGACGAGGGACACTAGTAATGGGGAAGGCACGGGTGTGAACTACGCTTGCGTTCAAAGCTAGCGAACACACACACACACACACACACACACACAAACACACACACACACACACACACAAATAAGATTGGAAAGGAAGAGACAGCACCAAAACAAAATGGAGATGGTGCTCTACCACAAGGTCATGAAAAAGGTATTTACCCTATTATTTCTTATTTGGCACTTTTCACAACTGAAGTTCTGCGCCGCCTTCCTAACAACGGGGGATTTGTGTTGTAGTATTATTAAAAATTAGTTGCATATCCTTAACATGACGTCTCAGTCAACAACATCATTGTTGCTGTTGTGATCTCTTGACAAGTTTACGTTCAGTAGTGAGCCATTGCTTTCTGAACGACCGGCACCCATACTATTTCGTAAAAAATCAACGCAAGACAGTTTGCTGCCAAAACGTCTGCATCTGTGATTCTAACTCGGGTATGCGGGATTACAAACTGCCCCCGTAACCCCTTCGCCACAGAGCCGGCTTTAATATTATTAAATTGTCTAATTTCATTTGTCATTTTTTTTTTAAATATCGTGTTGTTTCTGATGTGCTTATTGAAGCGTATAAACGAGACTTATATTTATGTTGTTAATTTTTATATATTTTTGGTATGTGTTTTAGGAATTTAACCCTGTCATTTACGTTTACCGTTGTGGAGTTCGTTGTAAGGTATATATACTGTGCCTGTGTTTAGTATGTCTCACTTTTTCAAGGGAGTTACACATTCTTCACTGTTTTTATTTATGATCTACACTAGCCTCCCTGTCAATAGTTACAACGCCGTGTCAAGGCTCAGGAGAACCAAGAGGTGGACTCGATAGTTACAACATGGTATTCTAAAGGATTCACAAACAACACCAGCAATAACAACAACAATAACAACAACTCGCTTGGATCTCCAACTGTCCATGAGTTTGTTACGTGAGTTTTGAATCTTTCAAACATCTAAATGCAAGTAAATAATATCAGTACAAGTCCTTTTCACCGACCAAAGAAAAAGTCCCTCCGTTGTTACATATGGGAGGTGTTGTAGCGTAGTGGCTAGACACTCCCTATCCATCCTATGGTCATGGTTCGAATCCCCATCGAAGCATTTTTTTTTTAAATTGAGCTGGCTTCGAGGTCCACCCAGCCTAACATGGCTATAAGGACATTCCTTGGAAGTGAAGGTGACCCGCGTGCTGCTGAACACGTCACCCGTCGAGTGCCGATTGGTCTATATAAATATGGGTCTAGTCATCATCATGTGCATGCCGGTAAGCGTGGGAGGTCTTGTTTCGCCATCTCTCGTGATCACCAGAGCCATCAATCAGCACTGTGTTCTTACTTCGACCAAGCCATGTGGTCAAGCCATCCAGATATTTACCTCTCTGCCTATCCCTTGTTATTTTACCCTCAATTTTCTCAGTTGTCACAAAAGTTCTTCGGTTTATTTCTTCTCATAACGTGCCCAAAAACATCTTGACTGTCAACGTTTAACTTCTATAATCAGTTTATGGGTTTCATTTGTTTCTTGTAGAGCTTGCTCATCGGTTGCTGTTGTGCATTTTTTTTTTTTTTTTTTTGCGGTCTGCCTATGGTATTCTTTGCATTTTCCTCAGAAACCACATGCGCCTAACACAAAATTCCCGATGAATCCAAGTAGCGTTGAAATGTTCTTTATTTACTTACCCTTCACTTTTTACTTAGCTTGTTTACTTAACTGATTAAGTGCTATGGGATGATTAATCGTCTTAAGCGTCTTCTCGTATCGGCAATGGGCTTATATATCGCCGAAATGTTGTCATTGCGTTATAATACAACATGTCTGCTACCATATTAACAACTTTTAAGTCTTAACTGTGACACACCCCTATTTCCCATTTTCGGCAATATTTGTTTGTTTGCTCCAAACCTACATTTTCTTTGCGCAGAATATGTTTATTATTGTTACATATAAATACAATATGAAGTTTTGCATCTCATCTCATCATGTTCCTCTTGTAACTTGCGGTGTCGGGGTGAAGAATAAACATCGTGAGAGTGCCCGATTATGGGCTTCGTGTATCGATATCCCCATGGACTCTGCTATTCCCACGGTCCAACGTTTACGTGGTCGACCTCTTCCTCTGTTTCCATCTGGTCTGTACATCATTGCTTGTTGTGGTATGCTGTTGACTGGTAACCTACTTGCATGGCCAAACCATTTGACTTGCTGCTTTCTAATAAAATCTAGTGCTGCTATAACCCCCACTTTAGTCCTGATTTCTTCATTTCTGATCTCTTCTTGATACGTTGAGTATTCTTCTCAGGAATCTCATTTCTGTTGTTGTGATATTTCTTTCCTCTTTTTCTGTCATTGTCCAGATTTGGCATTGGTAGCATAGAGTCGGTAGGAAGATTGTATTGTAAAGTGCTTTCTTAGTAGTTACTGATACATGTTTGTTTTTTAGTATTTGTGCCATTTGTTCAATGAGTTGGTTTGTCTTATTGCATTTATTTTCGATCTCGTCTTCTGATCTGCCATTTGATGATATTATTCTTCCCAGGTACTTGAAACTCTTTACTTGTTTCAAGGGATGTTCGTTTAGGTGAATTGTTGTTGTTTTTTTTTCTTTAGTTATAGTCATCACCTCTGTTTTGCTTGTGCTAATTTTCATGTTATGTTCCTTACACATTTCGTTTAGACTATTCATGCGGTCTTGTAATTCATCTTATGATTTTGCTACTAGTGCTTGGTCGTCCGCAAACAGGAGTTCTCTGATGGTTAGATATGCAGATGGTTCTTCTTCTGTGGTCTCGTCATGCGGTATTCTTGCGGTCTCTGTTTGGCTGGTTTCTTTACATATGTTGTCTATATATGTTATGTTGTGTTACTTTACAGATTATTTCTCCTCATTAAGTGCGCCAAATATTGTTATTGTCTAATTTCTCAAAAACAACCTGTCGTTTTCTTTTGTTTCGTGAAGGTCTGTATCATTCGTTTTTCTCTACGTCGAAGGCATTCTTTGCATTCCTCAGTGAAATCACATTTCCACTGCCATTAGATGTGGCATAGCTTGGTGGCATATCACCCAGCTTCTGTCATAGCTTGTTTCATAGCTTGTTTCATAGCTTGGTTTGGAAAGGGGAGTTTGGGAGGGGGGAGGGGGGGGGGGGGGGGGTTATTCTGAAGAAAAAAAAAAGTAACGAACAAATGTATAACTTTTCGATGTAGTCACCACTGCGTTCAATGCAAGGTCCTCCAGCGCCGATAAAGTGCTTGGATTCCTGTAGAAAAAAAATATTATGGGGTCGCATGTGCTGTACCTCCTCATCGGACCGAAAAGTTTGTCACTGAAGTCACACGTTTTGAAAAGTCCTACTCCACTCATACACTTGCTGGAATGACAGGCATGCATCACCAGACTTTCATTCGTCGAGGAATGTCTATAGGTTAACCCCTTCACTGATTAAAAAACGGATAACAGAAAGCTACTCATCTTTGGTGCATGTTAAAAGTGGGGCGCCCGTCTTTAAACTGTCCTTATGACGTCACCGTGTTCGTACTCAACACTCTTGGCATCCTTAACAACAATATTAACAGGTTACAAAACAATGACATGGTTATTGTAAATTTCAATCACACTTTTAATGTTTTCATTTTAAGCCCTCTCATAGTTCTTAATTTCAAATTGTAGCAAAAGGGAAACAGCTCTTGAAACGTGGCTCGAAAAGAAGAACTCATGGCCAGAAACACAAACAAATTACTACATCCATTTGCCAAGTCGAACACTTTTAGAATGTAAGCCATGACCATGAAGAGGTTGTGGTATCGCCTGAGGAAGTAGAACTCATAGACGAAATATTTGACGGTGTAGTGGATGATTCTTGGAGACAGGCTGATGACGTAGATGATGATGATGACGAGTAGCATCTTGACTACCTGTCTTTCTCTGCGCGAGATCTGGTTGTCTGGAAATACATAATGACAATGGATATATTTGCCATCACCAGTACAGTAATCACTATCAATACTACTACTACTACTCCATTGGCACCTTGCCGTCTTGACAGACGATAGTTTGTGCTTTAAAAAGGCATAATAACTTTTAACTATGGCGGTAGCGAGTGTGACTGATATGGCCAATTTGCGCTGTAAATGTCCGTTCACAGTGGGTGCATCTGAACACGTGGTCATTTCCACCATCATGCACCATCTTACGTCTCAAACGCTTGGTGTGTGACTTTTCTGCAATAATTTTCTCCTTTGACTTTATTCCATTTCTGATATTTGCCCTCCATGCAACACGTTCAGCGGCGACTTGCTCCCAATATGCATTATCAATGCCTGTATCAGTCATGTCCCGCTTACACACATCTTTGTATCGTAGTAGAGGCCGACCCTGAGATCTCTTACCCATCTGTAATTCACCAAAAAAGATATCCTTTGGTATTCTACCATCATCCATCCTCCTAAGATGTCCTATCCATCTAAGTCTACGAAGACTGAGCATGAAATAAACTGTCACACAACCTGATCTTTCCAATACTTCAGTATTTGTGATTTTGTCTTGCCACTTAATACCAAGAATTCTTCGCAAACGCCGCATATGAAAGCTGTTTAAATTGTTCTCTTGGTGTGAGTAAGTTGTCCAGGTTTCACTGCCATAGAGAAGAGTACTAAGGACACAGGCTTGATAGTCAAGGACTTTTGTTTTGGCAGTAAGCTTCCTGTTCTCCCAGACTCTTTTTCTTAACCTGTTCATTGTTGTTGCTGCCTTACCAATCCGGATGTTGATTTCCTGATCTAGGGATAATTTGCTATTAACCACTGATCCTAGATATGTAAAATGGTCTACTATCTCTAGTTCAGCGTCGTCAATAAAGATTGATGGTACCCCATGTGCACCTTGTGACACAATCTGTGTCTTCTTTTTGCTAATTGTTAAACCAAATTCAGAACAAGCATTGGAGAATGCAGATAGTAGACATTGCAATTCTTCCTCAGAGTGGGTCGTAACTGCAGCATCATCTGCAAAAAGCAACTCTCTGATCAGTACCCTCCTAATTTTGGTCTTAGCCTTCAATCTCTGAGCATTGTAGAGGCCGCCATCTGAGCGTGAGTGAATGTATATACCACCATCCTGATCACGAAATGCATATTTCAGTAGAAGTGAAAAGTATATTCCAAAGAGGGTGGGAGCTAGTACAAACCTTGCTTAACTCCACTCTTGATTTCAAATTACTACTACTACTAATACTACTACTACTACTCTACCACCACCACAACGATAATCACTATCAGTACTACTCCTATTACGCCTGCTACAACTACTGTTACTACAACTACTTCCACTAATACTTCTATAATCACTATCAGTACTACTCATACTACTCCTGCTACTACTACTACTACTACCCCCAGCACCACCACTACTGCTACTACTACTACTACTACTACTACTACTACTACTACTACTACTACTACTACTACTACTACTACTATTACTACTACTACTACTACTACTACTATTACTACTACTACTACTACTACTACTACTACTATTACTACTACTACTACTACTACTATTACTACTACTACTACTACTACTACTACTACTACTACTACTACTATTACTACTACTACTACTACTACCACTCACTACAAGCACTATCACCACAACTACCGCTACTACTACTACTACTATTTGTACCACTACAACCGTCGTCACTGCTACTGAAGCTATTATTAATACTATCACCACCACCTCTACTACTACACCCACCTCTACTGTTGTTTGTCCATCAAGAATGATGATGACCATTCATTTCATCCAGTGGGGTTGAAGGTGTGGAGCCGTGGGTTCTAAGATGGCTGATAAGGCCTATTTTGGCTCGAAATGTTCTTTGACAATGTGGGCAAAGAATGCTTGACGTCTCTGGAGGAGGATTTCCTGCAGTGGTTTTTCTGTCCTGCCTTTTCTTCACAGCTCTTGCAGTCCTGGTTGCCTCACATATGACTGCACCTTTGCGCAATGATGCACACCACGAATTTCGGTCTCTGGCTGCAGCCTCCCAGGTGTCATGATGAATTCCAAAAGCATTCAGTGAAATTTTCAGAGTGTCTTTAAAACGTTTCCTCTGGCCACCTTGGGAGCGTTTACCACAACGCAGTTCGCTGTAGAAAATTCGTTTAGGGAGCCTGTGATCTGGCATGAGGGTCAGGTGACCAGCCCAGCGAATCTGATTCTTCATCAGTAGAGTGTGGATACTGGGCATGGATGCTCTTTCTAGGACTTCAGTGTCTGGAATCTTGTCTTGCCATTTAATCTTCAATAGCTTCCTTAGGCAGACTGTGTGGAAGTGGTTTAATTTCCTAGCGTGTCGCTGATAAACAGTCCAGGTTTCACAAGCATATAGCAGTGTGAATAATACAACTGCTTTGTAGACTTTTAGCTTTGTTTGCAGGCTTATTCCAGTTCTGTCCCATACATTCTTGTACAGTCTGCCAAAGGCAGCACTGGCCTTGGAGATTCTTGCATTCACTTCGTCATCGATTGTGGCAGCTTGTGACACAGTGCTGCCAAGATAGGTGAATTTGTCCACAACACTTAGTCTATGATCATTCACTTTGATATTCGGCACAGTGTGATTATTCCCTGGAGCTGGCTGGTACATAACTACAGTCTTCTCCAAGTTGATATTGAGCCCAAAGTTGGCACAGGCATGTGAGAAAGCTGAAACATTATGTTGCATGTCCGCCTCTGAGTTGGCGTATAGAGCGCAATCATCAGCAAACAGGAGCTCTCTGACGGTGCCGCTGTCAATTTTGGTTTTAGCTTTCAGCCTTCTGAGATTGAATAACTTTCTATCCATACGGTAGTTGGTGTCTATTCCAATGTCGTCGTTCTCGAAGGCATTCATCAACATGGCTGAAAACATGAGGCTGAACAGTGTTGGTGCCAGGACACATCCTTGCTTCACTCCATTGGTTACAGGAAAGGGTTCAGACAGTTCACCATTTTCCTGTACTCTTGCCTGCATGCCGTCATGAAATAGCCGCACTATTTGGACAAACTTTCGTGGACAGCCATATTTTGCCATAATCTTCCACAGTCCTTCTCTGCTGACTGTGTCAAAAGCCTTGGTAAGGTCAATGAAAGTGGAGAACATTTCGCAGTTCTGTTCCTGACATTTCTCTTGCAGCTGCCTTGCAGCGAAAATCATGTCAACAGTTCCACGTTCTTTTCTGAAGCCACATTGACTCTCAGGAAGAAGACCTTGATCGAGATGGGCTGTGAGGCGATTGAGAAGAATTCTGGCGAGTATCTTCCCTGCAATTGAAAGCAAGGAGATGCCTCGGTGGTTGTCACAGGATTGGCGGTTTCCTTTACGTTTGTAAAGGTGGACTATTGACGCGTCCTTAAAATCTTGTGGCATGGTCTCGTTCATCCATATGTTTGTGAAGACTTGGTGAAGCTGCTCTGTTAGGACCGGCCCACCTGCCTTGTATATCTCTGCTGGGATGGAGTCAGGACCAGGTGCCTTGCCGCTGGAGAGTTGCTGGATGGCTTTGTTTATTTCCACTATGGTTGGCAGGTCACCAAGTGTCTCATTGGTGGGAACTTGAGGAAGGCAGTTGATGGTTTCATCATCGAAGAAGGAAGTTGCATTTAAGATTTTGCTGAAATGCTCTGCCCAGCGTTGGAGGATTTCTTTCTTATCGATGACCAATGTTCCCCCGTCTGCACTGAGGAGGGGAACTATGCCTGGTGATGAAGGACCATAGACTGCTTTCAGTGAGTCGTAGAAGTTTTTCATATCATGTCTGTCAGCAAAGCCCTGAATTTCATCAGCTTTGCTGCTCAGCCAGGAGTCCCGCATGTGCCGAAGTTTCTGCTGAACTACTCTCTGAATGTTCTTGAAAGCATCTTTTTTTGATGTTGACTTTGGGTCATTCAAATGTGCCTTGAGGAGAAGATGTTTCTCGGCCAGCAATTGGTTGATGTCTTCGGAATTTTCATCAAACCAGTCTTTATGCTTTCGGGGGGCTGGACCCAGGATTTCCATAGCAGTGTTGTAAATTGTGTCCTTTAGGGCTCTCCATTCTGTTTCTGTATCCTGTTTAGCTTCAGCATTGGGCTTGAGGCGGTCTTCCAGCATATTTTCAAACGACTGCTGCATTTTCTTGCTGTTTAGGCGGGTGACATTTAGCTTCGTTTGCATTTTCGCCCCTTGAGGACGCCGTGGTGGCCTGATGTGGATGTTCATTTTCGAGACAATGAGACGATGGTCTGTCCAACATTCGGCACCACACATGGATTTTGTCACTCGAAAGTCTTGTCTGTCACTCCTCCTGACGATGACATAGTCAATGAGGTGCCAGTGTTTCGAGCGAGGGTGCATCCACGATGTCCTATTTCTCATGGGGAGACGGAAAATTGTGTTCGTAATCACGAGATCATGTTCGGCACATGTCTGAAGGAGGCGGAGTCCATTGCTGTTACAATTTCCGACTCCATGCTTTCCAATAATGCCACTCCAAGAGGTGGTGTCCGTGCCTACTCTGGCATTGAAATCCCCAAGGAGTATAAGTTTGTCTCCTTTGGGAACAGATGTTAATACACTGTGCAGGTCCTCATAGAACTTGTTCTTGACATCATCTTCGTTGGTCATAGTTGGTGCGTAGACACTCACAATGGTTGCGTGCTTCCTTCCATTCAGCAGAGGCAACTTCATGGTCATGAGCCTGTCGTTTATAGCCTTTGGAAATCCAGCTAATTTGCCGACCAGGGCCGACTTAATGGCAAATCCCACACCGGATTGGCGTCTTTCCTCGCTTTTCCTTCCACTCCAGAAAAATGTGTAGCCGGCACCAATTTCACAGATTTGGCCTTCTTCTGCAAGTCGTGTCTCGCTCAAGGCTGCAATGTCGATGTTGTACCTGCCCAGCTCTCTCCCAATCAGTGCTGTTCGTCTCTCTGGACCCGACGCGCCGTCTCTGTCAAGTAGGGTGTGTACATTCCAAGTTCCAATTGTTAAGGGAATATGGTTTACTCTTTTAGCTTTGCTTGTTTTATCTTTCTTTGTATGTCAACCGCAGTTAAGGGTACCCACCAACCGCGGCTAGCTGGTTAGGTAGTGATGAAGCAGACAATGTTTAGGGCACCTTTTCTAGCCCCTTCCTCATGCTATGGAGGTGAGCAGTGTGTTCCTATAGAGGGCTGCTCAGTCGCTCAGGGGGCTGCCGAATCCCACTGCTGCTCCAGTCAGTAGAAGACGACCATATGGCCTGAGCCGCCTGTGTGCAGGTCTGCGACTACGGCTGCCAGCGTACCCACGCCTGCCGCTTTGCCGCTCGCCCATCGCTACAGGGCTTGAAGGTGATATGTGACGTTGGATGAAGAATGACTTGCGCGATGACTTGGATTAAAGTGAGGAAGAGTTGCGCAATTCGTCGACCTCACTCTCTCGCCTGAGTCCATCTGAGTCCAGTGGCAAGACAAGTCGAGACGATTGGAGACGAATACAGGTGCAGTGGATGACCAGGGCGCTCTACGTGCCTTGCCGTGCTCATTACGTTCCACAACGCTTTGCAGGTAAACGCCGTCTTGCCCGTTGAATCAGGAATGATTTCTTCCGTGCAGTCTGCCGAATCCTGTCTTCACATGCTGGGTAGGCATACCCTAGTTTACCTCTTGGTTTGACACCAAATCGGATACCCATGCCTGGTTTAGCCAGCCTCTCACAGCTGTTGCCCGGGGGGTGGCCGCTGGCGCATGCTGACAGCTACTAGGAGCCACAGGCACGAACCAGTGGGGGATGAGTCCTGAAAGGACATGAGAGCCATCCTTACCAAAGGTGCTACCAATGCCTGACACCCCGTACCCCCCCCCACCTCTACTACTACTACTTTTAATACTACTACTAGTACTAACTACTACTAACTATGGATACTACAGCTACCATCATCAGCATCAGCATCATAATTAAATAATATTATTTGTATTTGGTAATCTATATCTTATTCAGTCGTGGATGTATTTCTTCTGTTCGTTAAAAACGTTACACACAACACCAGCACAAAAAGACATGAAAACCAGACCACTTACCTGGTTCTTTCAGGGAATGTTGACTCTGTAAAATCGTGCTGACCGACCGGAAGTTGGACGACTTCCGGAGATGGTAGATGATCACAAAAGTCGAAGCCACGATGATCACGAAACAAACCACAGGCCAGATGATCCCGGAGAGGTTGTAGAAGAGGAACACCGGCTGCTTGTTTTGGTGAAAGAACTCGCTGTTGACGTAGATGGCGATAGTTCGATTGTAGTGATCGCTGTACACCCAGATGATGTCGTACATGCAATACACCACAGCGAACCAGCCGAACACGAAGGCAGAAATAATCAAGCAGATAATGAAAGAACTACCAGGTGTAATCAACCATTTGATTTTAAAAGGGA
Organism: Cepaea hortensis; assembly: GCA_963921405.1. Classification (NCBI taxonomy): domain Eukaryota; kingdom Metazoa; phylum Mollusca; class Gastropoda; order Stylommatophora; family Helicidae; genus Cepaea; species Cepaea hortensis. Next base: position 30,921,434 of record OY992890.1, read on the forward strand.
TACTGACACATAAGCATCTCTCAACCGCCACATAAGCCGCGAGAACAGTAGAAACGTACGTGGAAAAACAAGAAAGGTATGTAAAAACAACAATGGATATATTGTACCAGCTCTCGGCTGCCGCGGGTTCACATAAACTGATAGGGCCTGACAGCCTCTGCATGGCACAGCCTAAACATTTGACGAAATCCCACACGGCGATCGTTGTCATGGACACGCCGACGCTGTCCTTGAACTTCTGCTTTGCGAAGACCATAATGACTAGGATGTTGGTGATGACACCAATGGAGGCCAGGATAAAACTGAAAGTTAAGTCCAGGTATATTTCTACCAGTCTCCTGGCCCAGGTGCTGACGTAAATGTCCTCAGGGATAAACTGCACGTGCTTGTACTCTCTCGCTGGGTTGTTATCATGGTGATGAGAAATGGTGCTGTTAACTACAACAGCAATCATTGTTTGGCTGCTTAATGAGGCTGTTTTTATAAATCAGATAGTTCAACCTGGAAAAAACGTTCAGAAGGCAATTAAGTAAGTAAAGGTAAACGACAAATTTACAGACCTTGAGGCATTCTGCATATATGGCTCTGGCCTTATATCTTTACAGATCACTCGACAATATATTGTTGATATGGCCAATATCACGCTGGCCCCTTTAGTTCTCGCAATATTTCCTGGTACCTGTTGTAAGCTGGGTCATCCTGAGAACCCAGGTCAATTATTTAAAACATCCGTCTCTAAGGGGATTTTAATGCGTGCCCACTGAGCCTATACGCTGGCGTTTTCTTTATCCCGTTGACAGTAATTGTATTTAAATGATGTCTCTGTGTTATAATATTAATAGTCATGCTATTGGTATAAGTAAATAACCACTTTTAAGTCAAGTCTTGGTCAGATATGAATGGGCTACCTATGACAGCAGACGGTACTACCTGCTTTCTGTTAGCGCCGAATGTTGGGTGGCGCTTACCAAACACGACACCCCACATTGTGCCAACGGCTTTGGACAGAGGAGCGCAATTACCCTAGTGCAAGAAATTGCAACTTAAAGACTAAATGTCATGGCAGGGTAGACCAGGCCCTAAGCCTTGGTTGGCAGCTGGTCTAGGATCGAAGCTCCGACAGGCTGACAGTTAGAGTATTGCTTTGCTGATCCCGCAGCTTCTGCAGCTTGTCTTGTTCTAGACGTATTGGTGTTACCTTTCCCCTGTAGTAAACTAGGCAGGCCAAGAGAGGGATCATGCTGCATAGGCAACGCATGGTCTCTAAGTTCAGCCCAGGCTTTTTGTTATGGAGAGATATAACTCCATTTTAGAAACTATCGTCTTTCAAGACAGCAAGGTGCAGCCAATCAAATGAACACTTACTAGTAATATTTAAATGTAGGGTTTTAGCTGCACAAAAAATAAAAAAATAAAACATCCTGGGAGAGTGTGACAGAAGGCAGGGGAAAGATGGAGAGATAGTGTCGAAGTGTCAACATTGAATTACTTCATGCTGTCTATTATGAACCATTCACACGTGGCAAATGGAAAGTGCTAATTTTTATGATAGAAAGGCTTATGTAATTTGACGTTATAATGTATTACCCAAGCGTAGACAATAAACATTGTTTCCAGGTGAGTTAAAGTTAAAAATGGCGTGGAAAAGGGCTTATTAAATATTATGTTGCTCTATAGTCGTCAAAGGTTCACCGTGGAAAAGAACTTGTGCAGCATACGTTGCTCTAAAGTTGATGAGAGCAGGAGTGACGCCCCAACACTTGACAACAGTGCAATTAAAGAGTAACAAACACAGTTAACTAATCATGCTGCTGCGGCGAGTCGAACATCATCCAGCAGAGACCCACACTAGCTAAGTAGGTTTTAAGATTCCATTCAAAACAGAACCGGCGGATCAATCGAGCTATGTAAGCAATATTTTAACCCAGCATAGATAAGCATATGCGTTTCTTTTGTGCAAATTTTAAAAATCGCATAAGTAATCAGCGATTTCTTGTTGTGAATTGCTTGTGACATCCTGTATCAGACTATTACACAACAATAACGTTTCTGTATGTTGTAGTTTTCCTGTGAGTGCTTTTACCATTCTGAAACCCTAGGTGTTGGTTACATCAATATCACATCAAATAAGGAGAGGGAATTTATGCTTTAGGGACAATATTGTGTAATTCGCTCAGTCTAAACTCTGCCTGGTGATTGGGGGGGGGGGGGGGGAAGAGAAATACCCTAATTGAAGATCTTGTTCCTTGCAGTAGGTTTAAATGAGTTTAACTCGAGAATCTAGAATATTTGTGTGAGTAGAAAAATCTACGACCCATCATAATAAATGGATTATCATATTCCTACAGCGGATACTTCATTGTCTGCATCGTGAGGAATTTATGTGACTCTCTTGCAATCTTGCCTAGTGCAAAGCGTGAAATCGTTGGCAGCTTCAATTCAACGGAGACAATGTAGGAACCTCCGTTAATTAGCCTGAACAGCGTTTGCCTAGGAAACCTAATGTGAAGGTTAATAGTGGTCTTGGTCAGTAATAAACTGGACCCTGAGGCACCAGTTTCTCTGCATCTGATAATATGTAGCAGAGGGACGCAGAGGTGTTTCCAAGTTTTTCCGATTCCATTTCAAAAACAAAAATTCCAAATTTGACCTCGTCTAACCTGCTTCATCAGCTGTAGTTATTGTTGAGGTACGTGGTTTTTGTGGGTTTATTCACCCTAATTCTTGTCTTGTGAGTCCTATCTCGGACTGGTTATGTAACGTTTGTGTCTGTGACGCCAGCAGTGGTCGGCGGCTATCCTTTATGCTCTTCTGTTGTTATGGTTTTCTTTGTTGGTGTAGGCTCCTGGCTCGTCTGGCTGCAGTCCTTATAAGGACATTTCGTGATCACACTCCAGCTGGGGATCGGTCGGCGGCTGTCCTTTGTGCATGTTTCCTTTTGTTTTCGTTGTTGGTGCAGGCTCCAGGCTTGACTGGTTGCAGTCCTTAAAAGGACTTTTTATTTGGTATTCTGTCTCCTTTTTTGTGCATTTTCTGTAGGAGCTTTTCGACGTTTTCTTTTTCCTCCTTGGGGAAACAGTTTTCACTGTTTCGTTTGCGTATCTGCTGCCTAGCGTTTTCTTCCTCCGTGGTCAGCCATGGGACGATTTCACCGTCCTCGATATAGTACTCGAAGTCGGCCTCACAGTTGTAGTGTACTAATGGGTATATCATCGGTTTCCCCCGGAGTTTTTTAGGCTTCTTCTTTTCTTTTTCTTCCCAGCGCCTTCTGAATTCCTGGCGCTTGAGTTCCTCCTTGTCGACTGGGTATTCTGTGCCTCTCTTGGGCGTTGTGGTTGGGCTGCTGGCTTTAGCTTGCTGTTCAGACTCGGGCTCTTGGGTTTCTTCTTGTGGTTTTTCTGTGAGTTCTTGCGTGGCTTCTGTTGGTTTGTTTTGAAAGAGTTCCATTTCAGCTCTATGCAGTTCTCTTTCGGTCTTGATAATTTGTAGGATTTCTTCGTTCTCCTTCTTTATCTCAGCCATGCGCTGAATCTCTTGTTTGATGTTGAGCTGGATTTCTTTCATGTCGGCCAGCAGCTTCTCATTATCGCTGGTCGGAGTCGTCGTCAGCAGTGCCTTGACTTGTTTCTTCAACTCGTCTATCTGCTTTTGAAGTTGATCTCTTTCAGCTTGTGCTATAGCCGTGGCTGTCTCACCCCTCTGCATTGCTTCCTTGAATGGTGTCTTTGTGATGATGGCGATCTTTAAGACGTCTCTGTGTCTCTGCAGGTACGGACAGCCCAGGTATCTTGTTCCATGTTTGCCCAGGCAGTTGGCGCACTTTCTTTTGTTGTTGGGTGCCCGGAAGTCCGTGTCTAGCTTGGCCAGCGGACACTCCTTGAAGGCGTGGTGATCGGCGCAGTATCGGCATATTTCCGTCTTACTGCGACACGTAGCTCTACTGTGGCCGGCCTTCTGACATCTGGAACATTGCGTGATTCTTGGTATGAATCTCTCTGGTTGCTGCATTCTCTTGTTGAATGATACTGTGTTCGGCATCTCGCTGCCCTCCGACGTCACTACTGCCAAGGTTGTAGGTATCTTGGAGTAGGTGAGAAGTCGCTCCGCCTTCAAGAATCGGATGTGAAGATTCTCTTCACGTAGCTGCTTCAGGATTTCTTCGTCTGTCAGCTCCACAGGAATCCGCTTGACAACCCATCGGACTGTTTTTGAGTCGGTGTTTCCGACTCTGGTGTCTTTCTCCTCCTTCTCTGCTATCTTGGTTCTTGACTGTGTTGGGCTGTCAATCTTCTCCCTCGTAGTAGCTTCAGTAATGGCTGTAGTATCAGGCTCTTTGCAGCTAGCAGGTGGGCCCTCGACGTTCTTCTTCTTGTTGTCGGCTCCCACGCTGCACATCTTGGCAACAGCGTGTTTCTTGTTGTTGGACTTTCCACGTGTCATTTTCCCGCTGATCAGGCTTCTTGACAGAATAATGCGACTTGACTTGTTAGCGCTCGCAGTGCGAATGACAATGGTGTTTCCAAGGCACCTGGGCCGGGTTATATACTGGCCAAGACCTATTGACGCGTCTTCGTCGAGCGTCCTGGGCAACAGGTCCTTTCGGGGCCCTGGCCAAAGTCAGTAGGATCGCCGATTCCTCCGAAGTCGGAGAGTGTCTGCCTGTACGGCGAGGAACCACCAGTCTGCACACCAATTAGCCAGACATGGGACAATGGATACTCACTCTGTATGAAATCACACTGATGTTGGACAACAGGATGCCTTCATCCGACATACAGGACTTCGCGTTGGAGCTCAAGCCAATGAACACAAGCAAGCAAGCAAGCATATGTAGCAGACAAGTTGAAAGGAGCAAAAACTGAATCTAATGAGTTAAATCTACACCACATGGTACAGAAGTAATCATTTATTACCTCTTAGTGTGGGGGATGAAGGTAATGGAAATAAACCATGTGGGTTGAAGAAGAGAGAGAGAGAGAGAGAGAGAGAGAGAGAGAGAGAGAGAGAGAGAGAGAGAGAGAGAGAGAGAGAGAGAGAGAGAGAGAGAGAGACTTGTTAGAAACTGTTATTGTTTCAGTATTCGAGTAGGTTTCGCGGTAGTGCAGTTGCTATCAAGTGTGCTTGTTGTGGTTGCATTTATTTCAGGTCTGGGTTTCTGTGGAGTTTTTATTGGTGGGGTATTGGGAGGCGGGGGGGGGGGAAGGGGGGGATGTCCGTGTCCTTTAATTTATGTCACGATATAAACGTGACGGCAATCGCCTGGGGGTATCTGTTGTAAGAATCTGGTTGTAGCTATAATAAGGTGGCGGAGATAGTGGTTGCCAAATGGTTAGCATTCTTGCCTACTAGCCCGGGAGGCATCTGTTCAAATACTCATTGAGGTAGGGATGTTTGTTTTCACTGACCTCTACTCCGCTCGTTAGACAGACTGGTGTCTGCTAAGGGTACCCTATCTGATGGTTACCCATGTCTTTGTTCAGTATAAACACTGACCTAGGCACATTAGTTGAGTCTCCGTGGTGAAGTGGTCAAGCCGTCTGACTCGGGTTCCGGAGATTCTGGGTTCCATTCCGGGCCGCGTCCTTCGGTTCACGGGTGCATTTTTTCGGAGACTCCTGAGGGTCGTCGCTGGAGCTACAGAGTTCGTGCTTTGTGCGATGCTTTCCGCGTTGCGGTAAGAGAATGAGCCATATGGAATAAACACCCGGTGCAATGAAGTCGACCCTGTCGACTTTTAAGCGACTGTTTTAAGTTCTTCTACACCCGTGTGTGTGTGTGTGTGTGTGTGTGTGTGTGTGTGTGTGTGTGTGTGTGTGTGTGTGTGTGTGTGTGTGTGTGTGTGTGTGTGTGTGTGTGTGTGTGTGTGTGTGTGTGTGTGTGTGTGTGTGTGTGTGTGTGTGTGTGTGTGTGTGTGTGTGTGTGTGTGTGTGTGTGTGTGTGTGTGTGTGTGTGTGTGTGTGTGTGTGTGTGTGTGTGTGTGTGTGTGTGTGTGTGTGTGTGTGTGTGTGTGTGTGTGTGTGTGTGTGTGTGTGTGTGTGTGTGTGTGTGTGTGTGTGTGTGTGTACGTGTGCGCACGCTTGTGTGTTTCTTTGTGTATGTCTTATTACCGGCTAACAGAAGTAAGGTAACAATAGCTACAGAACTATTTTAAAGAATCCTTTAGGCGGACGCAGTTGTATGCAAAGAATTTTCTTCATAATGATGATGAGGTTGGTAATGCTTATGATGAGAAATTTAAAAAGTTGATAATAATGGTGACGATGAGAAATAAAAAAAACAGCCAATTATAAAACAAACAGCCAATTACGTTGGTCTAGATTCTGCATATACACAATTAACCCGAAGCACGACCTTCTCACGTGTTAATACGAAGTAAAGTCAACAAATGAAACACGATGTCTTGTCAGATTCTGTTCCATAGTTTACTTTACCACGACCATTTTTACATGTTATTTTAAATTAGTAATTGTACTTTCAAAGCTAACGTCCTGAAATTATTTACTTACTTTAATTATAATATATAAATATATTTTGTGACTATAATTCTGCTAGATTTGTTAACTTTACATCAACGTTTAAAAAAAATAAATGTCACAGTTTTCTGACTCACCTATTAATTAGCTCACATATTATAATTAGCTCTTAAACATCCGGCGTGCTAATGCGGAGGTAGCGGATTCAACCCCTACTCAGGTCAACTGGACTGAAATGTTGAGTTCTTGTCCTTTACTTGGGGACGTAAAGTACAAGTACCTCTGAAATCCGAGTGGGTTCGCCTGATGGCGAGGGTCAATAGTAATAGGGAAAGTTAACAAACATGCAAACATCAGTCCAGTGCACTAGACGTAGTAGCATATGTATGGACTACGCTTGAGTTCAAAGCGAGCGGACACCCAAAACAAACAACAAAAAAGCAATATCAACATCACTGCACTCCATTCATGCTCAGTTTACATCTTCAAAAGCCATCGAACCCCTCCCCCCTCCACACACACACACACCACACACACACACACACACACACACACACACACACACACACACACACACACCCATGCTGATTACTCAAGCAGCAGTTTGACTGAAAGTAAGCTTGGCTTTTCGCTTCGCTTTAAGCATCGTCCAGAACATATACTCACTCCTGTATGAACCATTCTTACCAAATGTGAATTCTCTGAAATCTCTGAATTCTCCACCCGATTCCAGAGAACCTTCATCACATGAACTTTATCACAAAGTAGTTCTCCGCTCTGAGGAACGGCAGCAGCTAGTCCATCAGTCTGTTCATTGCCCCGCACACCTGAGTGCCCTTGGGCAGAGAAGCCATGATATGCTCGCAGTCTCTGTCCTGTCGACAAAGAGAGAGAAACAAAGGCAATGAGAATGAAAGATAGAGAGACAGAATTATGAAAAGCGAATGACAAACAGACAGACAGACAGACGGACAGACGGACGGACGGACGGACGGACGGACGGACAGACAGACAGACAGACAGACAAACGGGCGGGCGGACGGACGGGCGGGCGGCGAAAACAGAGATAAAGAGGGAGACAGAGTTAGAAACGGAAAGAAATATCAGGAGAGAAAGAGAGGCAGAGACTGATAAAGAAAGAGAAAGAGAAAGAAAGACATGGAGAACAATAGAAAGTGACAGAAACGTAGACAGAATGACAGAGAGAGAGAGAGAGAGAGAGAGAGAGAGAGAGAGAGAGAGAGAGAGAGAGAGAGAGAGAGCGTCTGTGTGTTGAACTAAATATACACGATCCCTGGGTCTTAAGCTCATATAATTGCATTTAATGGACAGAGTAGTAAGTGCGTTTGTATGCGTGTATTAATACACGTGTTCGTTTGAGTGGGAGAGAAGGAGAAAGAAAAAGAAAGCGAGAAAGAGAAATGGAGAGAGCGATAGAGAGAGGGTGAGAAAGGAGAAAGCGACAGAGAAAGAAAGAGTAAGAAATACTGGGTGAAAAAGATAAAGAGATGGATAGACACAGTATGAGCTGGAGAAGGAGGAGATAAAGGGACTTGTTCGACGCCTTCAAGCGTATGGTTACACGGTGCTAGCAACATAATTTTACAGGCCAACCGGAAAGGAAAGGCAAGAGAGATAGAGAAAGAGAGAGAAAAGATGGCAAATAGAATGATAGGCGAACGAAAGAAAGTGACTGAGGATTAGACAGAAAGACAGAGAGAGGGAGAGAGAGAGAGAGAGAGAGAGAGAGAGAGAGAGAGAGAGAGAGAGAGAGAGAGAGAGAGAGAGAGAAAGAAGCTGAACATATGGTAAATACTACGTTGGGGTGTGAAGTGCTATGCCTTCACATATTCTATGTTATGACATAATGAAGTAGGTTAGGTTATTCCTTTTCCATGTAATTCTAAACATGATCTGCACAGATTGAGATCGATCTCCTCCAGAGCCATACTGGTTGGAAAAATGAATCGTACCTCTGCTGGGTGATTGAACCCTTAATGTCTGGGTAAGCAAGCGGGCCAACTACTGACTTCTAATTGACAATTATCCTAGTTTATTGTACACTATTAGAAATGTATGATCCATGTCGTACTGTACTCGCCACTAAGTGACTCTAAATTTGCGAGCCGTCATATTTAAATACGATAAATCTTGTACCTTCTGTTGAGCCAAGTTAAATCCTACAGAGGTCAAGCAAATTTCTTTAAATTTGGTGAACGTAAACTTCAGTCTGTGTACCATCATTTTCAAAAGTTTCAGTTACCTCGGTCACTTTGTATAAAAGTTACCTTCTTTCCAAAATATGCTCCAAATGGTCTCTACAGTGTTGGATGCAGACTTGTATAATTACTCGACCACATTCCTCTGTGGGGATTTCACTGATTTTTGCTGTTCTGGTACACATTATCATTGACATACCCCCATAGATAAAAATCTAGGGTGTTCAAGTCAGGTGAACGTAGTGCCCACATTTAAAGATTTGTTGGTTCAGTATTTTTTATTGTTTTTTGGCGGTCACCCTGCAGTTGCTTCTCGGCCTTCTGGCGAGATCTAAGTGTAGATTTATCTGCACTTGATTTGGCCAGGACGCAGAGGCGGTCATCCAAACTGACAAACACTGATCACTGACCGCCAGCACTGGCAGACAGGCCTTGATGGACCGCATAGGTGGAAAGGCACATAGTTGAACTAAGAGGCCTTTAAAAAATAATAGACGTTTTGTAATCAGACCGTCCGAGATCATCGCTCTTTCTCACTTCCGCTGACACCGAGGAAGATGGGTTTCACAGCATCATGGTTCTCTCTTCGTTAAGGCAACTGTGGAACTGGATCTCGGCCATGTCCAGTCTGCTATAATTCCATAGACGTTGCTTCATGCAATGTTCTGTTGACACTGGATTAAAACAACCGTGACTGAGCCTTCAGATGTGTCCGACTTGATTGTTGTACTAAAATTGTACATACTTTGTTTGCTAATTCGATAAATCGATGTGTGTGGCTGGAAAAAAAAAGCGACGTTTTGTCTTCACAAACCTTCACTGTTCGGTTAAATACAGAATTGTTCTGACCAGAAGATTATTACAGGCTTGCAGCCTGCTATCTTTAAGAATGACCTGGGTGTGGCATTGCTCCTGCTGGTGGTGTTAAATTATGACGTGTCTGTCAACAATGTGAAGAGAGCTGACTGACCTAATATTATTAGGCTAATAATGGGGCAATCATTTAGTTGCATCTGTGATTCTCTCAGCTGTTCAGCTCATGAACAGCCACTGCATAATTTCTGTATCTCATCAGGTGAAATAAATACATCTTTGTATTCAGCCAGAATATTATCATGTCATGAATAAAACAATATCACGGCAGCAACAGCAAAATAATAATAATCATTATGACATTAAAAGATAAGGGGACCATCTCATTTCCTTCTAAACATCATTTAAAATGTGGGGCACTCTCCTAGAAGTGCACTGACAGGAAAATCACCACGCCATATCTAGGTGACGAAACTACAAACCATAAAGGGAGTGAACTAATCAATACAATGATCATTATTTTGTAGTAATGGGTGATAATTGCTGAGTATTTTCTGTACAAAAACGAACACCTACAATTTTTCTGAGTTAATTATAGACGTTTTAGAATACATTTCCTTTGTTAGTCTGTACACATGACGCGTCTGTGTCAAACTAGTTTACAAATAACAGCTTCCATTACAAAGGTAAATATATATTTTATCAAAAAGTTGTTTTTTCCTTCTTCTGAGGAGTAGGTGAAGAGGGTGGGGTTTGTTTATTGACTCGTTAAATGTCGGACTGAAAGTGTCATATTTGATTGTGGACGCAGGTGTATTTCTATTTCTGTAGAGATCAACACTTGCATGAGCAGCAGATCAGGCAGGAACATACGTGATCATCATTTCAGACTCCTTGAACAGGTAGAGAAATTCGCAACTCGCAGTCACCGTTCTGAATGGATAGACGGTATTCGGAATTTGCGCATGATATAACTCCCCAGGATGTACACTCTCGGACATGTTGAGTATAAATAACGCATTAATGCAAACAGAAAGAAGCATGGACAGGGCTGGTATAATCAATGCAGTACGGACGCGACTGGTATATACCACTGAGACAGATTCTAGACTGATCACGCGGGTATACGGGATTACGAACCGCGTCCTTATATATGAGATACGTTACTAAAATGAATAATGAAGCAAACAAAGGGCGGACAAATGCTGCTTCGAAATGCTCAAGTAACTTATAGGCAGAGGTTTTGAAAAATACAGGAGAATTGCTGTCGCCAGGGAAAAATAAAGAGACACTTATATTCTATCTTCGCAGATACGAAGTGTGTTGTCTCAATACTGAAGAGCAAATACGGTGCAGAACTAGGGGACCTTAGACTAACACTAGACGGAAAATGTCAGACATCCTAAATAGTTGTAATGGACTGGATCCCGTCCTATTGCCACATATCTGAAAATGAAGAGGTTGACAAACTGGAAAAGGATGGCGGAAGACTACTCCAGCCTGATACAGATATACTTTATGATTAGACTAAACAGTTTATAAAGAACAGTCATAGAACCAAGTTGAAATAGGCGTTATCAGAAAGATGATGCTTAGAACCAAATCCGTTGACATTTTAAAAAGTGCTAGTCTTTAGACTCAGAACAGGACATATGAGAAGTAACGTCTGCAGCAGGAAATAATACGTGGCATAGTCCAGACAGGAATACTGACCTGATCCACGACTCTGGTGATCGAGTGAGATGGCGAAACATGACCGACAATTTCACATTTTGGTGTCACCTTTTTCTTTGATAGCGTTGTTACTGTTTTCTTGATATTCAAGGAGAGTCCTTTCTTTGTACTCTCCGTTACTACAGTATCTAACAATTGTTGTAGATCTTTTGCATTATCCGCCACCAATACTGTGTCATCTGCATAGCGTATACTGTTTATATTATAACCTCCGAATAGTATTCCTGGCTTCTCTTTGATCTCTCTCATTATTACTTCGCTATACAGGGAGCAGCCCTGTCGTACTCCGAGCCTTATTTGTGCATAATTGCCCGCTTTATTTTCCATTTTAATTGCTGCTACTTTTAATTGCTACTAAATTCCAGTAAATATTCTTTATTATTCTGAGATCTTTCCCATCAATGTTGATATCTTCCAATATTTTAATCAGTTCATCATGTTTTACTTTATCAAATGCCTTAGTATAATCTATGAAGCACAAATATATGCCTTTCTGTGTTTTCATCTATCTTTTTATTAGTGTCCGTAAAGTATATATTACATGTTTGTGCCCTTTCCTTCCACAAATCCATACTGTTCTTCACCAATTTTCTTTTTAAATTTCTTTCTTGTTCTTCTCATTATAATTCTAAGTCGAAGCTTAGTGACATGGTATATGAGGCTAATAGTACGAAAATCTTCACATTCAACTACTCCTAGTCTTTTTGGTATAGTTATAAATACAGATGAGGAGAGGCTGGCCGATTGGCTAGAACGCCGGACTCTCCTTCGGGATACCCGGGTTCGATCCCTCGGTAAGGTGTGGGATATTTTTTCTGTCAGGGACAAAAAGAAAATCCAAACCTTCATAGTTCGCGACGACTGCACTAGCCAGGCGGCCTTAATTCCTCAGGCTCAAAGATCCATCTGCCATACACCGCAAGGTACTATATTGGCAGTAAATGACAGTTATGACAGTTATAAATACAGATTTCAGCATATCGCTAGGTAGATATACAATGCTGTAAATATCATTCAACATTTTGGTTAATATACGAGGGTAAGTTAATAAGTAAGTCACAAATGGCTGTAGAAAAATTACTAAATACGATATCAACTTGAAGCCAGTTTATTTTTACATACAATGTCCCTTTATTTCTCAAAACACAATTTCCACCAACATTGATGCACGTATCCCATCGTTTGAGTCCTCCCAAACCGACCGCATAGAACTGCGTGCTTTGTTTTCTAAACCAAGTTTTCACTTCACATGCAACTTCGGCGTCATTCGCGAAATGTCTCCCGCCAAGGTGGGTTTTCAGTGTTTATGCTGAATAATGTTTATCCCGTAAAGCAGTGCATGGCTGGATAGAAAAAGTTACGAGGGCGAGTCAATAAGTAAGTCATACAGTTCTACGGGATGAAGATAAATGAAAACAAACCACGCAGTTCTATGCAACCGGTTTGGGAGGACTGATAAAACGATGGGATAAGTGCATCAATGTTGGTGGAAATTATGTTGAGAAATAAAGGGACAATGTATGTATAAAAATAAACTGGTTTCAAGTTGTTATCATATTTGGTATCTACTCCAAATTCTCCCAGAACTTCTAATTCTTCTATTGTGATTCCATCTGGCCCAGCTGTTTTTTATTTCTTCATATGTTTGACAGCATTAGTGACTTATTGTTTTATTTTAGAATAGGTGGACCTTTTTTTTGTGCTCGCTCGCTTTGAACTCAAGCGGAGTCCATACACACTATATATAGTAGTGATGGACTGAATTTTGCGTGTGGGTTAGCTTTCGTATATTAACAGTGTACCAAGCTATCAGGCGAACCCACTCCGACTTCAGAGGTACTTGTAATTAACGTCCCCGAGGCAAGGACGACAGGTCAACATTTTAGTCCAGCTGTCCGGTGTAGGGGATGAACCGCTTACCTCGGCATCAGCACACCGGATGTTTTAGAACACGCGTTCTTATCCATTCGGCTATGCGGACCTGCAATATGTGGACCTTTCAAGTTTCTTTCTTATGTTAATTCTCCCCTTTTTCCATCATACACATCTCTTATCTACTCATTCCACCTCTTCATTATAGCATCCTCCTCTAATAATATTTTTCCTGCTTTTGATTTTAAACACCCTGCATTATTCTAATTTTTCTTCCTGTAAACTAACTGATTTTTCTGTGCATATTTTTTGTATCTTTAATATAATTTAATTCATTTTTCTTGCACTGCTCGTTTAACCAACTGTCTGGGACGCAGAGGTATTTTCAAGGCACCAGGACAGGTTCTATACTGGCCAAGAACTACTAACACGTCCTAGTTGTGCGTCCTGGGCAACAGGTCCCTTCGGAGTCCTGGCTAACGTAGTAGGAACGCTGATTCTTCCGAAGTCGGGGAGTATCTGCCTGATCGGCGAGGAACCACCAGTCTGCACACCAATAAGCCAGACATGGAACAACGGGTACTCACGCAAACCTCAGTCCAGTATGACATCACACTGATGTTGGACAACAGGATGTCTTCATCCGACATACAGGACTTCACGCTGGAATTCATAGCCAACAAAAGCAAGCAAGCAAGCAAGCAAGCAAGCAACCAGTGTCTTTTACATTCACACAATATCTCTTATTTCTTTATCCATCTTATCATATTCTTGTTTGACAGTTGTATTCTGTTTTCTTTTGTCCATGAACTTTAAGATGTCTTCAGTCATCCATGTCTTCATAGCTTTTTGGCTTCTCTCCGGTAATATTTCTTTGCTCGTTTGATGAATGAAGTCATTTAACATTTCCCATTGTTCGATTTGTACTGTGTATTTTAGCTATTGCATTGTACCTATTTTCACAGTCACTCTGTATTGTTCTTGAATTTCGTTATCTACATTCAAAGCCTCTTTATTAAGTCTCATGTTCTTAACCACTTTATGTCCTCTCTTCAATCTTACTTTTATTTGTCCACATAGTGGTACGTGATCACTATTACAGTCAGCACCTAGCATTGTCTTTACATTAATTAACGCATTTCTAAACCTTTTATTAATAAGTATGTAGTCAACTTGATTGAATATTGTCTTATCGGGGCTTTTCCATGTGTAAAGTCGTCTTTAATGGTGTTTAAACCAGGTTTTTCCAATTATCATATCATTGATATTTGCCCATTACGTTAGGTGCTCTTCTCTTTCTTTTTATGTACCTAAACCATAATTTCCCACTACGCCCTCCATTTTTCCCTTTCCTACATTTGCATTGAAATCTTTTTCTTTTTTTTTTTGGTTCTCATATCCTTTACAGGACATCGCTGTCAATAGCATCTTTCAGCTGATTGTTGATTTCTTTGCAAGATTACACTCAGTAGTTTGCCACTGCTTTCTGATTAAACCCGTAGTATTATTTTTATTTCTTGTGATTTAATGTGAGACATCGAAATATCTACTTCCAAGAGACTAAGCAAGATACTGTATCCAATTCTATAAGGAAACGCCGTTGTAACTACTTCGGCCATCCGGGAAATTTTTCACGTGGACTTCTAGTAATAAAATTTCCCCTGGTCTCTGGGTAGTGTGATCGGAAGCCCGTGTGTATTGTTGCGCACGTAAAAAAAATCCCTTGGCAGTTGGAAATCTAAAAATAATTCCCTAACGGCGCTACCCGGGCAAAATTTCGAGTTAAAAATCTACCCAAAGTATTTCAGGATCCTCGCCTGTGCTACGGAGTTCGTGCACTGAGCTGAGTTTCTCCAGACTCAGGTTTGAGTTAGGAGGAGAACGGAGCGCTTATGGGTTACACCCGTGTGCCGTGATGTTGATCCATCGACTAAACTAAACTAAACTAAACTCAGAATGGACAAGACAAGACTCCCCTACCAAGCCCTCATATGGTCACCAGTAGGGAAAAGAAAACGGGGAATACCAAGAGAGACCCTGCGTAGAACCATCATCAGAGAAGGCTCATTCAACGGCCAAGTGAACATCCAAGATCTACAACAGGTAGCAGCGAACCGCCAGGCATGGAGAGCCATGACTTCTGCCCTATGAGCCGCCTCGGGCTCAAGAGGAAAGACTAACTAACTAACTAACTAACTAACATATCTACTTCATCGTAAAAGTGTTGTATTTCTTCATCACTGCTGCTTGTTGTTGGTGCGTATACTTGTACAATATTTATAACTATTGGTTTGCCATTCATTATAACCACAATAACTCTATCTGAAATACACAAGTAACCATTAATTGACTTGGCTGTTTGTTTATCAAATATTAGTTCTATTTCTTTTTCCAGAATAAATTATTATGTCCTTGTCGGTTATAATTTTGCCCGAACCCTTCCACATCATATCACTTATGCCTAGTATATTCAATTTCATGCTTTCCATTTCACTTATAACATTTTGCAACTTTCCAAGCTCATTTAACGTCCTGACATTCAAAGCACCTATCTTAAATTTATTTGTTTTGGTTATGATTTTGTCTTCAGTAGCTGGATGACGGTTTGGTGTCACCTGTGGCTCATAAATGTTCTTACCGGACGAGGATGTCTCAAGACAGCCATTGACATCGTTTCTGCCTCTGAAATGTGTTTTTTTTCATGAGTCATGGGAAGCAATGTGGTGGTTTCCCCTCGACTTCCACATCTACATGGAGGTTTGTTACCTCAGCCTTTGACAGCCATTTCCGACTGTCAGGACAAGTGAGTCCCCTGCTCTGCTCAGCTGCAAAGTTGTCTATTTATCTCGTTGGATACACTGTCGTCTTTGAAAATGGTTGTAGAATAAGTTGACTTTGGCTTGCAGTCTATACACAGATTGATATAGCGTCTTCATAATTATACATAACATCAAGGTAACGCAAACCAGTGCTGTTGTTAATGATTTTTCTTAGGCAGAGATTTCATCATGATCTGCTATAAAAGATAATTGTAGCTTACGATTTTTGAGGTTGGCCGGTGTCTTCTTGATTTGATTATTACTAAAGTCCACATATAGCAACGTTGTAATTTTGAAAAACAGAACTCGGAAATATTCAGTTGAAGGAATTGTGGTGGCAGATGTGTGTGATTTGGCTTATATCTGTAATTTCTGTCACCTGAAAGTTTTGTATAAAGTCAGTCTGAAATTTGATTGTACTTTATCAGTATTCCTCTTGCTTCGTACACCGCATAATGTTTCGTTTTGATAAATGGTGCTCAGGTCTACGAAATAAAAAAGTCGCTTAAAAGTCGACAGGGTCGACTTCATTGCACCGGGTTTTATCCCATATGACTCGGTCTCTTTCCGCAGCGTGGAAGGCGTCGCACAAAGCACGAACTCCGTAGCTTTTAGCGACGACCCACAGGAGTCTCCGAAATATTTAACTCGTAAACCGAAGGGCGCGGCCCGGAATCGAACCCACAACCTTCGGATCACGAGTCAAACGCCTTGACCACTTCGCCACAGAGACTCCCTTAATATCTCTTAAGAGGTCTACGAAATATGACGTCCTTACACTTACATGCCCACGACAGGTTCTACTACGGGACCTGCTTTATTACGAGGGTAAGTTACTAAGTAAGTCACAAATAGCTGTAAAAAAATAACTAAATATGATAACAACTTGAAACCGGTTTATTTTTATACATACATAGTCCCTTTATTACTCAATATAATTTCCACCAACATTGATGCACTTATCCGATCGTTTTATCAACCCTCCCAAACCGGCTGCATAGATTTGCGAGCTTTGAACTGCCGCCATCCCACAGAACTGTGTGACTTACTTATTGACTCGCCCTCGTAACTGATTCTACCCAGCTATGCACCGCGTTACGGGACAAACATTTGTCAGCATAAACACTGGAAACCCACCTTGCCGGGAGACATTTCACGAATGACGCCGAAGTTGAATGTGAAGTGAAAACGTGGTTTAGAAAACAGAGTACGCAGTTCTATGCAGCCGGTTTGGGAGGCCTGTTAAAACGATGGGATAAGTGCATCAATGTTGGTGGAAATTATATTGAGAAATAAAGGAACAGTGTATGTATAAACATAAACTGGTTTCAAGTTGTTATCATATTTATTATTTTTCTACAGCCAGTTGTCACTTATGTATTAACTTACCCTCGTAAAAAAAAACAGACGTGTGTGTCGGTAGCTCACTGACAGTTCTCCAGTCTTCCGCCCTGGTGGTCGTGTATTCGAGTCCCCATCAGGCAGGAATTATATTGTGACGAGGCTCCCAGGTCAACCGAGTCTAAAAATGAATAATAGGAAACTTCATGGAAAGTAAAAGCGTCCGGCATGGTATTGACAACAACAGTTATCGCGTGCCGATTATCTCCAAATATGAGTAATACCATATACCTGGGAGGCCAGTAATTTTCATTAAATACTCGCCTCGACTGGATTTCGAATACTGACAACCATTCCGACAGATTGTTGTTGGTTATGGTATGCACTCTGCAGCAATAGACAGATGAAATCCATCCATCATGTGCCATGCCGGTAAGCGTGGGCGGTCATGTTTTGCCATCTCACTCGATCACCAGAGTCGTGGATCAGCTCGGTGTTTCTGTCTCGACCATGCCACGAGGCCAAGCCATCCAGGTATTTGCTTCTAGGTCTTTCTCTTGGTCTGTTCCCTTCGATCTTACCAGTTGTCACCAAGTCCTCAATTCATTTCTTCTCATAACATGCCCAAAAAATTTTGACTGTTGCGTCTAATGTCTCTAATAAGTTTACGATCTTCATTTGTTTCTTGAAGGACTTGTTCATTGATCTTTCTGGCTGTCCATGGTATTCTTTGCATTTTCCTCAGAAACCATATTTCTACAGCCATCAGAAGTTGTTCAGCTTGACTGCTCATTGTCCAAGCTTCACATCCATATAAAAGTACAGGTTCTATGTAGCACCTCACCACTCTTTTTCTCGTTTCAATTGACATCTTTTTATTGGTCAGTATGTTTTCCATCTTGCCAAAGGCTACTTTTGCCATGGCGATTCTTGTTCTAATCTCTTCAAGGCATCTCCCATCAGATGTTATTACTGTTCCGAGATAATTGTACCAATTTACTTGTTGAAGAATATTCCCATTTACTTGTATATTAGATTGTAGTATTTCGTTCTTCCTAGTAACGACCATAATCTGTGTCTTTTTACAATTTAATTCTAACCCTCGTTGTTCACTGTGTATAACAACCGCATCTACTAAATGTTGCAGATCCTGTTCATTGTCTGCAATCATCTGCAAACAGATGAAATAATGAAATAATATTGGCACAACGCAATTACGTCTGAAAAAAACAACACTCAGGATGAATGCAGAAGAAGAACATACAGAAATGATCAATGCCTTAGAAGAATATGGAATAGACCACGTCACCAGACTGCTGAACACAATAAATGATACTGGAGATATACTTCCTGAATTATATCATTCTATATTTATTGGAATCCCAAAGAAATCAGGAGCCTTATGGTTCATCACTAGGAAGAAGGACATACCACAATGTAATATACAGGTAAAGGGAATATTCTTAAACAAGTGAATCGGTACAATTAACTCGGAACAGTCATAACATATGATGGGAGATGCCTTGAAGAGATTAGAACACAAATTGTCATGGCGAAAGTTGCCTTTTGCTAGATGAAAACCATAGTAACCAATAAAAAGATGTCAATTGCAACGAGAAAAAGAGTGTTGAGATGCTACATACAGACCCTGTAGTTTTGTAAGAATCTGAAGTGTGGACAATGAGCAGACAAGCTGGAAAAAAAATGATGGCTGTGGAAATGTGGTTTCTGAGGAAAATGCAAAGAATACCATGGACAGACAGAAACACCAATGAACAAGTACTACAAGAAACAAATTAAAAATCATACACTGATTAGAGAAATTTGACGTAGACAGTCAACATGTTTTGGTCACGTTAAGAGGCGAAATAAATTGGAGAACTTGGTGACAACTGGCATGATCGAGGGGACGAGAAAAAGGGGAAGACAGAGAAGTAAATACCTGGATGGCTTGGTCACAAGGTATGGTTGAGACGAGAACACTGAGCTGATCCACGGCTATGGTGATTGAGTGAGATGGAAAATCATGACCGCCCACGCCTATCGGCATGGCGCATGATGAAATAAAATAGGTATATTAGACCTACTTTGTGGAACAATTACAGATTCAGTTTTGTTAATGCTATTTGTCAATGTGTTTGAAAAATATGAAAGAACCAAATAAACTGACATATCAATAGTCGGTGGGGGGAGGGGGGGGAAGATTCTTTGCTATAGCTAAAAACACTCCCTCAAGCCTGTAATTTTATATTTTAACCATTGTAGACAATTATTTAATTATTTTACCGAATATTTTATCGTAGCAGACATAAATTGCCCCAAGCTGCATTGTAGTCTGCTATAAGGTGAGCGTTTCGTGTAATTGTCAGTGTAAACTACTTTTGACAACGTCTAAGCGTTTTCGTGAAGTCTTAGAATGATGAATTAAATACAATCAATAGTTCTTTTCCTGTCACACAGTGTAGTAATTGAATATGTGGTAAAAGTAATTAAAGCACGGGATTAGAAAAAAATGCAGCAGTGTATATGCACCGTAAATTACGTTATTGATCGTACAATTTCAAGAATCGCGTACGAATCATACCTGCTGTCCTCTACAAGCACTGGAGAGAATGAGAAAGACCAACATGGTCTCTCGTTTAACAAATAGACACTCCTAGCGGCACCTCGAAGTGTTGGAGGGATGGCAACACACAGCTCTGTGGCAACACACAGCTCCGTCTCAACACACAGCTCTTGGATCTGAGTATCCTCCTCTCTAAGTGGACAACTCTACAGCTGAGCAGAGCCTGTCCTGACACACCCCTGGTTTGATGAGGAAATCAAGGGGAAACCGCCACATTATCTTCCCAAGTCCTTATGATTAGAAGCAGGCAGAGGTTAGAGAACAACACAATTCACATTTGAACAATATCAGTAACTCTGTATTTAGTATTTCAGCCAAAGTATGTTTTTTCACTTCCTATAATAAATAACTCTACAGTATGTACCCGACGTGCCGGCTTCGTGGCTTAGAGGTTATGACTTTTCTCCGTAATCTCGTATACCCTCGTGGGTAACGTGATGACGGTGAGAATCAGCAGTGGTTCGAATCGCATCGGTAACTTACGGGGTATGTGAGCCGGCCGCTCAGAAAGCAATGGCAAACTACTGAGCGTAATCTTGCCAAGAAATCAACATACAGCTGAAAGATGCTGGAGTTGACAGTGATGTCCTGTAAAAGGATATGCAAAAAAAAAAAAAAAAAAAAAAGTACCCGACGAGATGTAACCACATATGCCAGGCAAGAAATCGTGTAATATAATATTTATGGCTTCTCTGTTTAAATTCACTTAGGGAATATATTGTTTTGAACTCACGAACATTTTCATACCTAAGTCGTCTTGATGTGGTGCGCTGCTTTTTTTTATCCATCATAGCGAGGACCTAATCTCATCCACTGACACCAAGTCTTAATTTCCTGCATCCTGCACTATTGTGAAATAGCTATTATGGCAAAGCTGTGGTCTTTGTGCGTCTTTTTGGTAACAATGCTCTAGATAGTGATCGAACAAAGCCTTACCACTATTCCGTCCATCTTTTGTCAGTCGAGGTCTTTAATCTGGAAGTCAGAAAAACGTCTGATCTTTGCTATAACATTTTGCCCCTGTGAGAAGTCTACGTGGTCGATAGGGTAAGCGCCCTCTCTCTTAAACTTTCGGTGCGCTAATGGCGGAGATATGAGATTCATTCCTTACACCAGAGTTAAGCTGGACTGAAAAGTTGACTTCACGTTCATGTGTCTGTCTGGCTTTTCCTCGGAGTCTTGGGTGTCGGCCAGATCATCTGGTCACTCCCTGCCATACCATTCTCCCCAAGCCGCGATGATCTACCATTTCTTCAGCACTATACACATGGTTTCAAAGAGTCCCGACCACATCTGCCTTATCATGCACAAATACCCCACCAAGGGGTACAGACTCAGCATATCCGTCCGCCTGCTCGTTTCCCACCACACCAATATTTCGGGGGGGGGGGGGGAATCCAACAGATGCTCTCAATTTTTGATTGTTGAATGGAAGAATTCCGCTCTGCCCGAAGCATACCTGTCTTCACCATGTTCGTCATACTTTGTGAGTCCGTTACAATTACGATATGAATGTGCTGTTTGTCTTCCATCCAGCAGAACGCAGCCGTGACTGTCTCCACCTCCATTATCAGACTAGATAGTGCGGTATCATACGCCAGGCTCTCCTGCACCAAACACCAACTGTGTCCAGTGCTTCACGCAGAGGGTGTTCCGTGTCTGTAGCCACTCGGAGATATGATTTAGCCCGCAGCAACTTCAGCCTGTCTGCAATTGTGGATAAGGCTAGGATGTATCGCATACACTCTACCGGTGTGTCCCTTGTGCTTCCCAGTATCACCTGCATAGCTTCATTCTGTATGCGCTCTAGTTTCACCAGCTGACTCTTTGACACTGTGAGCAGTCCCAGTCATTGTTGTCTTTGTGCCATAGCCTCTTTCCAAATGTTTAAATTAGACACAATGAGGTTCAAGGAATTTTCAGCACTCTTCTGTGAAACCACATTTCTAGAGCTTCTATCGTGATTTCTTTGTTTGTTTACTAATTGTCCAGGATTTACAGCGTATGTTATAGTGATCTGCCTATATACTTGATAATGCAGATGGTATTTGGAAAAGAAACAGTGGGGAGTATTTTGTGTGATATTGGCTGGCACGGGAATGGAGCATAATGGGGACGACCCGTTGCCGTGATGTCGGAACCTCAACTAACTAACTATTCGCTTATGTGACAGCGAGATTGATATCGTGCTATGGTATTAAAACTTGTAGACATTACTTACACTGAAATACAAGTTAGTTAGTCGAGGTTTCAACTTCACGGCAACGGGTTGTCCCCATTATGCTCCATTCCTGTGCCAGTGAATATCACACAAAATGCTCCCCACTGCCCAATGTGAAAAGTGGAATAGGCGGGAGTCTCGGCAATCCAAGAGCCTGCACAGGTACACTGTGCATAATGCCGCCGCCAGAATGCCAACACAAAATTAATCCACGAAAACCACAGTTCATCGTCGATGGACTCGGCAGTCACCAGAAAGACCTCATTGACCCGGGTTTTCCCACATGGCTCGGTCTTTTACCGCAGGGCGACCGGCCGAACGTGTCGGATAAAACAGGAACTCCGCAGCTTCAACGCCGATTCCCGGGAGTCTCCTGAAAAATGCACTCGTGAACCGAAAAGTCAATTCAGCAATAGCCGGTAGCCATTATTCCGAACATGCAGGTCACTGTACAGGATAGGTGTAAAAGCTTCCCAGCGAATTTCACAACTCACAGTGTCGCCCACGCACTCACTCAGTAGCAGGGCGACGGAACCATGTACTACCAGTCCATTATGAGGAAAATGCGATTGCAAACCGTAGCTGCAAACATAAACACGCCACAGGTCTTAACGGTTCAACGCCTAACCGCCATGTTGGCGACCGAAAGTCACACTGAAATATAACCCATTGAGTAACAAAGGCACACACACACGCACGCGCGCGCGCGCACACACACATGACGTTTCTGAATGTGTCAATTCTCCATTCCAGATTCGTGACATGCTCATTATCATATTCTTAGGAATGTGTTTTCCCTTACCTTCCAAAGAAACATCCACATGGATGGTGTATGACATCCGATGTTGACAGCGTGAAAGACTGACCACCAATTTCTTCATGCACTCAGGCCTCCGAGATATGATGGTCCTAACACTTCACATAACCATAAGCAGGTTTCTGCTTCTGGGCTTATGTTTTCTTTTTTAGGTAGCCTTTGGCAAGATTGAAAACATACTCAACAATTAGCAGTGAGAAAAGAATGTTAAAATGCTAAACAGTGCCTAATAAAGCACATAATAATACTTTGGAGCTTGACGGAAGGAATAAGACACACAAATAAAGGCAAACCTTTCGACTAAAGTCTTTATCATCTAACAAAACAAGCGCGCGTGCACACACATGATAATGTACCCGATCAACACAAAAACTAGGAACCTATACTGTTGTATCCATGTGAAACATTGAAAATAAGTGGACACGTCGAGACACTTCTAATGGCAGTAGAAGTGTGGTTTCTGAAAACAATACAAAGAATATTGTGGATGGACAGACATAATTAACAAAACAGTTCTATAAGAAACAAATAACAACTATACATTGAGAAAATTAGAGATATCAGTCTCGACAGTGAAGATTTTATGGACACATTGTGTGGAGAAATGAACATGTAAAGCTGGTGATAACTGGCAAAAGTGATGGTAAAAGAGCATATATATATATATATATATATATATATATATATATATATATATATATATATATATATATATATATATATATATATATATATATATAATACAATATATCTGCTACCATATTAAACAATGTTTAGTCATAACTGTGACTTACCCCTACTTCCAATATTTTTCACATCCATTTTTGTTTGGTCGAAACCTACTTTTTGTTTGGCACTGAATTTCGTAAACGTTACAGTGTCTTGGGAAAAGACTCTGATGAAGGGCATGGATCCTAAGGGATGATGCAGGGATCGACCAACACGAAGACGGATACAGAGCATTGCGGACACTTTGGGCATGGGCGTGCGTGAGACGGGAGAGGTGGCAGGAGATCGATAAGTTTTTCGGCACGCCGTGATGAGAGCGACTTTCTGCTATGGACCTGTTACAAGATGATATTGAGTTGGCCGTAGGTTGGAGTACACGTGCTTCTTCAGCGAGGTTATAACGTCATTCGGTGGTGGTAGGTTTGAATCCCGAATTGGTCACAAAAGCTTTTTTTAATAGTAATATTGTATAGCGTGCCCTCTGCTCGATACTTCCTTCCTCTGTTCTGCTTTTATGAATAAATAAAAGTAAGAAATGACCCTTCTAAGCATCCAAAGCTGCATTGAGCCTATGGTGTTAAATCTATATTTGTATGGACATACTGTGGGTGTTGTTAGCAATCGTTACTGTCAGCCACGCAAACCTACCCCTGTAGAATCAACGGTCCCAAACTGTAAGTGTTTCTTCACCTAACCTTTCGATGAGATGATGTAATGAAACAGGCACACGATCGACCTCAAACATCGGTAAACCGAACATTTTTTTTTTCTGCTGAACCAATGATAATAAATGCAACCATCTAGATACCTAGCCCATCTGTGACAAATCTGCACTTCAGCCAAAGCATTATTCGCTCATTCATTGTAGATGATATATAACTCTGCAGTACGCACCTGGTGAGAAGCAGCGAAATATGCCAGGCAAGAAAGCATGCAATATATTGTTGATGGCTTCAGTGTCTAAATAAGACAGTTGCCGCCTTTACTTTCCAAGATATTTCCTGGTATCAAATTTAGGCTGGGTTGACCTGGAGCCGAGGTCAATTGTTAAAATCCGGCATGAAGAGTCATGAAATGGTTCTACGAGTGCTTCAACAATAACCGTGAATTTATTTCTCGTCTTATCAACCGTCGCGTTTACGCCAAGGGGTATAACTATGTATCGATGTTTGGCCATCAAGAATGATGATAATGATAACCATTCATGTAATTCAGTGAGGTTGAAAGTATGAAGCCGTGAGCTCTAAGATGGCTGGTAATGTCTATTTTGGCTCGAAATGTTCTTTGACAATGTGGACAAAGAATGCTTGACGTTACAGGAGGAGGATCTCCTGCAGAGGTATATTTATTTATTTATTTTTTATTCCAGCCTTTTCCCCCCAACAGTTCTTGCAGTCCTATTTGCTTCATAAGTGACTACACTCTTGTGTAATGATGTACGCCACGAATTTCGGTCTTTGGCAGCAGTCTCCCAAGTGTCGTGATGAATTTCAAAAGCTTTGAGCGATATCTTCAAAGCGTTTCCTCTGGCTGCGTTGAGAGCGTTTACCACAGCGCAGCTCACCTTACAAAATTCGTTAAGAGAACCTGTGATCTGGCATGCGAGTCAAGTGACCTGCCCAGCGAATCTGATTCTTCATAAGTAGAGAGTGGATATTGGGCATGGACGCTCTTTCTAAGACTTTAGTGTCTGAAATCTTGTCTTGCCATTTGATCTTCAATAGCTTCTGTTGAAAGTGGTTTAATTTCCTGGCGTGTTGCTGATAAACAGTCCAGGTTTTACAAGCATATAGCAGTGTGGATAGTATGATGCTTTGTAGACTTTCAGCTTTGTTTGCAGGTTTATTCCATTTCTGTCCCACAATTCTTGTACAGCTTGCATTCACTTCGTCATCAATTGTGGATATAGTGCTGCCAAGATAGGTGAATTTGTCCCAACACTTTGTCTACGACGATTTACTTTGATATTCTGCACTGTGTGATTAATCTCTGGAGCTGGCTGATGCATAACTACAGTCTTCTCCAAGTTGATATTGAGCCCAAAGTTGGCACAGGCATGTGAGAAAGCTGAAACATTCTGTTGCATGTCCGCCTCTGAGTTGGCATATAGAGTGCAATCGTCAGCAAACAGGAGGAGCTCTCTGACGGTGTCGCTGGTAGTTTTGGTTTCAGCTGTCAGCCTTCTGAGAATAAACAACTTTCCATCCATGCGGTAGTTTATGTCTATTTACTTGTTATTGTTTTCGAAGGTATAGCTGAGAACATGAGACTGAACAGTGTTGATGCCAAGACACAACCTTGTTTCACTCCATATTTCGCCATAATCTTCCACAGTCCACCCCTGCTGTCTGTATCAAAAGACTTGGTAAGATCAATACAAGATGAGAACAGTTCAGAGTTCTGTTCCTGACATTTCTCTTGCAAATGCCTTGCAGTGAAAATCATGTCAACAGTTCCTGGTTCTTTTCTGAAGTCACGTTGACTCTCAGGAAGAAGACCTTGATCGAGATGGGCCGTGAGGCGACTGAGAAGAATTCTGGCGAGTATCTTCCCTGCAAATGAGAGCAAGGAGAGGCCTTGGTGGTTGTCACAGGATTGGCGGTTTCCTTTACGTTTGTATAGGTGGACTATAGACGCGTCCTTGAAATCTTGTGGTATGGTCTCGTTCATCCAAATGTTTGTAAAATGGTCAATGGAATGCTCCTACGAGTGCTAATCAATAGCCAAGAATTTATTTCTTGTCATATTAACTGGTCGCTGCGTTTCCGGCAAGGGATATAACTATAATAATCTTGCGGCAGACGTGAAAAGTTTGGCGGAGTGAACGAAGCGGCAGAACTTCCACAGCTGGAAATAATAACAGTACTACCTTTTTTTACTCGTGTAAAAGTAGTAATACAGTACTGTAATGTTTCTAGAAGTAATACGTCTCATGTCTGTGATGTTATTTCTAACCGTGGTTTAATGTCAGGAGTTGGTTGGCACGGCTGATAATAAAAAAAAGAGAACAAGTTCCGAGTAGTTAGTTAAGTTAGCATATAATATAATATACAGACAATATTTTAAAATTGGTTTTTACTTATGAAACCATCACCATCGGATACAGCTTGACAAGATGAATCCAACGGTGTCTCAATGAAGACTGTACGTCAATTCTAAGCGGAGTTATTACTATTTTTGTGTCTTGATCTACAACCAGGAGGTGCAAAAGAATCTAAGTAAAATTAACACAGCTGATCGTGGCCCAGTAAGAAAGGGAGCTAAGAACATTAAATTTTGCTTTCTATTACTGTGGCTTGTTTATTTGATTATAGAAGTGCACAACTAAATTACTGCTACAAATGAAACTTGTATTCTGTTTAATTTTAATAGTTAAATTACCAGTTCTAATTATAAATAAATACAGGTCCGCTATAGTATAGTACTATTGTATGGGCGAAACCATTTTGAATTTTGTGTTATGACTGCCATATCTCATCTTCATGGTTGTGCTAACCATTTTTTCCTGAATGCTAGAGAAAGCCAGCATTGTTGAAACTCTTCACGTATATGTAAAATTGAATGGAGAATTCAAAAATGCAACAAAACAAAGTCAAGGTTGGTTTAAAATACAGGAGTTATAAGACAAATTAGCTTACTCTTCATGAATAAACTTAAATAAATTCAAGAGAAGAAAGTTCTAAGCGACAGTCGCTTGCAGCCTAGCAGATAGACCACAGAAGCATTTATTAGAGTGGTTTCCCCCGATCTGTGATGTGTGGTTTTCAAATACACCAAATCAAAAGTAGACGTGAGTAAAAACCGGAAGTCACTGGATGGTCGCTAAAAATCTCCTGGGAAAAAGGCTTTCACCTTTCTCCCGCCATACTCACAAAGTTTGTAACTGACATTGCTAGTAGTAGGTTCCATCATGATTTTAAAATTGAGTATTTACTATTGAGACCACCACATATAGATAGGCCTTGAAAACCCAAATCTAATGGTGCCTCAATTATGCCTGTATGTCAATTCTAAGCGGAGATATTCACATATGAGTGGAAAAAAATGACATGATTTCCCTAATTTCAGGACTCTTAAGTGTGTCCATTTATCTCCACTTCCGGTCCATGCGAGATTGTCTCAAACGAGTCACAGACGGATTGATTGATTGATTGATTTAGGAACTGACATCACAGCATTCGGGGCATTCCCATAAGCGCTCCGTCCCCATCCCCAGCAGCCAGCGAAGAGTTCCAACACTAATAGTACCAGTAGCAATCTGATTATATGTCCGTCTCGCCTTTCCTCTGAGCGTCGATCGTCACAGATGGATATGAAACCTGACTTCAATAATATGTTCCGTCATTTTAAATGATAAAAATATAGTACAAGTATACAAATAAATTATTAATAATCTTTAAACTTGTATTCCCTTTAACTTTAGTAGTTCAAATTGCATGTTTTGAGCATTAAAAATTTCCACAGCTGGCTGCTGCCATCTTGGAGTTCCATTCAAACATCTTGCTGACATATTTTTTTTAACGACATGTAAAGCGAATTAAGTGATGAAACTCTCCAAATATATGTAAAAATGGGTGCTGAATTTGAATATTCATCTAAGAATGTCTTAATATTAAATAAACAAGCTCCACAAAATAAAATTACTTACTTTTTGCCAAGTAATTAGATTTATTTAAAAGGTCATGATAATTTCAACCAATCGCTGTGCTGTGCACAGAATATTAGACTAACCTTTTCTGCTTAACCTGAGATGGCATCTGTTATTGTCACATGATATTTAAATGAATGAATGACATCGTAAGTATGGATGGTCTTTACAGCAGCCATATTGGGGACACAATGGATCAGGCTGGGATGGCGAGGTATATCACTTCAGTTTTCAGTTTGGGTCATAACACGATCACATTCCCTTATACAAGATTCCAGATATAAAGTGTTATGTTTAGTTAGTCGACAGATCATATCCATCATCCTCATTGCACATCGAACCACTCAGTCCATAAGTGCTGATACCCTTCCAACATACAGGGGAAGGAGCTCAAGACCGCACTTGAAACCATAGACCTTGTTTGTATCAACAGTGGCTGTGTCACCAGGACAGAAAGTCGACCAGGTAATGAGGACATTGTTATTGACCTGGCACTGGTTTCTCCTTCAATCACTACAGGGTGTATATGTTGGGGATGTCCTAGGGTACCATACCATGGCAGATATAAAGTGGATATTGAATTGTAATTGTAGTAATATTGTTGGTTACTCCATACACAACATGAGCCATGGTGGCATAGTGGTTCATGCACACATAGCAAGGGTCTTGATTCAATCCTAGGAGAGGTAGGATTATTGTTTCCGACCAGCTCCATGGGTTGTCCCACTTCTTAAAATGGGGGACAGATAATTTTCTGGAATTGTATGGAAAGGAAAAGCAGTGAGGAAGGGAACTGGACATCCCAGTATGATCTAGAGTAAGTCTTTTTTTTTGCATATCCATTACAAGACATTGTAGTCAACATCAGCAATTTTCAGCTGCTGTTGATGTACTAGGCAAGATTATGCTCAGTAGTTTGCCATTGCTTTCTGAGCGACCGGCTCACATACTCCATAATATACCAACACAGCGAGAACCGCTACCAATTCTTGTGCAGGTTACGTTACTCATGAGAATATACAGGATTACGGAGAAAGATGTTAACCCCTAGGCCAGCGACCTTTACCTTATTTTACTATGTGAACAAGTCTACAACGGCTTGGCATGAGTTTGTTGAGAGCCTGTTCTCCACTGGGAGATTAAAGGCAGCAGCAGAAGAAAGCTGTTTACGATAGATAGAATTTAAGAGCCAGCTACCTTGGGCAGGAAGTTAATATCCGTGTATGTTATTTCTTCTAGAAGTATAAATCACTGCATGTACAAACCTATAAGTGTGCATGTATGGGAGGAGCCTTGAGTTCCAGCCATGCTGTCTGCACAGAGAGCGGATGATGACAGCCAGTACCTTCTGGTGGCAAAGCTGGACAATGCTCGCAGTGTTTCCAGCATTCTGAAGGCCATTCATTTTAAAGATGTGAGTACTACAGAGTTTCTTAAGAGTAACTTTGTTTGTTATTTACACATGTCAGCAATAAACATTTATTCTGTACACGTTAATATTACTTTTGTCATATTTAATAAAATTAAATCTTCTGAGTACACTAGGTTGTGACTGTAATATTTCATGACTTAAGACTGTGTACAATATTTCTTTGTATCTGTATACATTACTTCATTACCAGGATCTGATCATGTTGATAATTGTATATGATCTGAGAATACTCACAGTATCTGATAGTCAGCTGTTGAGGCGATAACACATACAAAATCAGGCCATGTGAACCATTCTTGGCTGTACAGGGGATACACCTATTATATGTATGCAACATATACTGGCCCTGCCAACTATACATGGCAGATATATGGTGCTCCAGGGCAAGATGTACCACAGGATTGCAGCAGACAGAGAGTATCCTCTGTATGTAGCTTTACATAATATCATGGGGCATAGGTTTCAAAGTCTTGGGTGGTACAAGCTGAAGACACATTCAGTCAAGTGTTTGAAATGGGCAGAATAGCGCTTGGAGGAGATTAGGTCATGGTGTCCCCTAATAAAGACACACTGCATAGTTCTAGTTACATTGGGCAGAGAATGGGTAGTGGGTGCTACAGAAGTGTCCATCCAGCAGTTGATAACTCACATTGTAGTGATGTAACTATATACACTCATGGGTCAGTGGTAAGAGCTAAAATATCAACCTCTGTTACCTGTGTTCTAATTCCAGATATAGAGCAACTCCTTAGACGTATGTTTTAACTCCAGATATAGAGCAACCTCTGAGGCTGTCTTTCTTCTAACCTGAAAAATAGAGCAACTTGTGACACTTTATGTCTTATAACTCCAGTTATAGAGCAACCTTTGAAACTGTCTGTTTTTATCCGCATATATAGAGTATCCTCTAAAACTTTCTTCCACTTACATGTACATTGCTTTATTTCACCTCCCAAGGGTAGAGGAACTCCTGTGCCTGTTTTTTGTCACTTAACTTCTGTTGTAACATTTACAGAAACCTGTGAAATTAATTGACCTTTACTATGCTGTGTGATTAATTATTATTATTTGTTGTTCATTTCTCAGACAGCTATTATATTTGCCAGCCCTATGGGCATTAAAGTGACGGTGGAAGACGCTAAATGTGTGCAAGCCAATGCATTTATCCAAGAGGCTATTTTTCATGAGTATACCATCAAGGCAGACCAGCTGGCCTTCAAAATCAATCTTACAGTCCTGTTGGTAGGTTACAACAATCTCCAATTTCTTTCTCTGTATGTTTATGTTGATCTTGTTATTATGTCAGATGTCTTTTTCATCCATGCATTTTCATGTTGTCCTCTGAAAGTACTGGAGAATATGAGAAAGGCCATCATGGTTTCATACTTGATGAAGAAAAACTCCCAACTGCAACTCCAGGTTGTGGAGGATGGGCTGTGCAAAGTTGGATAATAAATGCAGCTCTGAGATTGAGTATCCAACAGTATTAGTGGACAACTCTGCAGCAGAGCAGAGCAGGACACTCATGTGTCCTGACAATTGGAAATTGCTGTCAAAGGCAGTTGTGGTCAAGCCTTTTGCCTTGCACTCTGAAGACCGTGGGTTTGTTTCGGACTGCACCGTTCAGACCATGAGTGCAGTTTTCCCTGGCGATTATCACTAGAGCTACGGTGTTCGTTCTTCATGCCATGCTCTCGGTTGGTGGCTTGCCTTTCTGCAGAGAGAGACCAAACCAGATGGGATGAAATCGATCCTCTTGTCGTAACCTTTAACATCATGTTCCCTGTCACGTGGCATAGGCGTTCATGCATCTCCACAGATCTCAGTCCTTGGTGTTCTGCTCTGGAGCAGTTCTATTGAGATATTTCTTATGCCTCATCCCAGTCCATCCAATATAAGTTCTCATGATCTGCTGCTGTCACTTCCACCACTGATATTTCCATTATTTCTGATGTTTTCCAATGCTTCTGTTGTCATCTTTAGGAGTGCTTGACAATATTTGGTAGCAGTGTCCTGCCTGGCGTCTGTACAAGCCTGAAGATGTGTTATGCTGGATATGGCTGTCCACTCATCCTGATGTAAGCATTGCCTTAAGTATATACAGATGTGTGTTTGATCAACTGATTCAACATTTACAGTGAGATGGTTAACTAAAACATCAAACATCTTGAAGGAGTTCAAGTTGGAAGCCCAAATTAAATATTCTGAGATATACTGATGACACAGTTTTAATAGCTGAATCTGAGATTTTCTGCTAACCTTACTAAAAAAAGTGGTTGAGGACAGCAGTTCTCTTACTCATAAGTTGTGTGTGGCTTGTTTTTATGTATGGATGCACAGTGATAATAAAATGATGAAGAAATTTGAGGCAGTAGAGACATGATGTTTAGAAGAATGTTGAGCATATAATGGGCAGTGATGAAAACAAATGTAATAAAAAAGAAATTGAAGACAGTGGAAATGTATATTTTAGAGAAATGTTGAAAAAAGTGTGGGCAGAGAAGAAAACAAATGTGGTATTAATGCTTGAAAGTGTTAAAGATACTCATAAACACCATAAGGAAAAGAAAAATGGAATATATAGGGTATATCAATAAATGAGATGGAGCAGAAATTAGCCTTTGGTTGGAAAATACTAGACATGAGAGGCACTGGAAGACAGAAAGATATGTCAATAACTGCTGCCCATATATCATATACACTGTATTAAGTAAATACATTTTATTTATGTACCACATTAAGTAATAAATGTTGTCCATATAACACATACACTACATTAAGTAACAAATGTTATCCATATACCACATACACTACATTAAGTAACAAATGTTGTCCATATACCACATACACTTCATTAAGTAATAAATGTTGTCCATATACCACATACACTTCATTAAGTAACAAATGTTGTCCATATACCACATACATTTCATTAAGTAACAAATGTTGTCTATATACCACATACACTTCATCTTATATATAAAAGGCAATCTCCGTCCATCTGTATGTATGTATGTATATATGTATGTATGTATGTATGTCCTTTATTTGTTCGCGAACGGCCCATCCGATTGAGATGAAATTTTCTACACGCCTTCCTTTCAATCCAGCGCTGCCAACTGTGATATTTTGTTAGTGTGAAATCGCCTGCTTACTCAATATTATTTCATTTTTCATTTATCATCATAATTTCATATATCTCAGGGGACCTAACTCTGTAAAAGTTATTTCAAGGGGCATAACTTTTCTGTATAACTTATAGTCATATTGTGGCATCGTTTTCAAAGATTTATAAACTCTTTGTCCATAGTTATGTACCGGCATATGAGTTATAATAAATAATGATACAATCTGTAAGGCATTTTCAAAGTTTTCATAAAAATAATGCACAATGCATAACATTGTAACTCATCTTTTTTTGCTTAAGAAGTTACTGTAGTCATGCAGGTGATTAGAAAGAGTTTACATTAAAAATAATGGATGGTGTGTGGAAGGACATTCTTTTAAGTTACTTTTGTTGTTGTATGAATTTAATGAGAACTTATATGACTACTTATATGAATTAAATGAGATGCTCCCCACCAGGGACTGGGCGAAGCCGGACAGGGTCAGGCAGACAGATAGACAGACAGACAGACAGATAGACAGTCGGGAACAGGAACTTATATGACTATTTATATAAATTAAATGAGATGCTTCACACCAGGAGCTGGGCGATGCCGGGTCAGACAGACAGACAGACAGACAGACAGACAGACAGACAGTCGGTAAAGGGAACGAGAACTTATATGACTACTTATATGAATTAAATGAGATGCTCCCCACCAGGGTCTGGGCGAAGCCGGGCAGGGTCAGCTAGTTAAGTAATAAATGTTGTCCATATACCACATACACTTCATTAAGTAACAAATGTTGTCCATATACCACATACACTACATTAAGTAATAAATGTTGTCCATATACCACATACACTACATTAAGTAATAAATGTTGTCCATATACCACATACACTACATTAAGTAACAAATGTTGTTCATATACCACATACACTTCATTAAGTAACAGATGTTGTCCATATACCACATACACTTCATTAACTAACAAATGTTGTTCATATACCATGTACACTACATTAAGTAACAGATGTTGTCCATATACCACATACGCACACATTAAGTAACAAAATATGAGCCATATGGGATTAAACCCGGTGCAATGAAGTCAATCCTCTCGACTTAAATATCCATTTACAAAATAGACTACATTAAATAACAAATGTTGTCCATATACCACATACATCACATAAGATAGTCAACAACTGTTCTCATATTCCATGTACACTACATAAGTTAGTCAAAACAACTGTTACATTCTGTTAATCAACAAATGTTGTCCATCTACCACATGCACTACTTCAGTTAGTCAACAAATGTTGCCCATATACCACATTCACTACATAATATATAACAGCTACTTATTTAATGAATAATATGGCACTTAAATAATGAATTGTTGACAAGTTAATTAACTGTTAATATGACATTTATATAACAAATTCTGCCAGGCTTGAAGAAGACGGGGTTCTTACTGATTGCAGCCTGAAAACTTTAGAGCCAGACGAGGTGCTGGACTTTGACTTCTGCAGTACAAATGTTCTAAACAAGATTATCATGAAGGTAGGCTTGTATGGGGTAATGATGGTATAGTGGTTAGTGTGCTGGTCAGCCCAGACAGTGATCCTGGTTCAGTCCTCAGCAGAGGCAGGATTCTTTTCTCCGGCCAGTTTTGCCTTCAAATCTACCAGTAAAACCTGCACACCGTACTTTTGGAATTCAGTTTTGCCTTCAAATCTACCAATGAAACCTGCACACTGTACTTTTGGAATTCAGTTTTGCCTTCAAATCTACCAATGAAACCTGCACACTGTACTTTTGCCTTCAAATCTACCAATGAAACCTGCACACTGTACTTTTGGAATTCAGTTTTGCCTTCAAATCTACCAGTGAAACCTGCACACTACTTTTGGAATTCAGTTTTGCCTTCAAATCTACCAGTGAAACCTGCACACTACTTTTGGAATTCAGTTTTGCCTTCAAATCTACCAGTGAAACCTGCACACTACTTTTGGAATTCAGTTTTGCCTTCAAATCTACCAGTGAAACCTGCACACTACTTTTGGAATTCAGTTTTGCCTTCAAATCTACCAGTGAAACCTGCACACTACTTTTGGAATTCAGTTTTGCCTTCAAATCTACCAGTGAAACCTGTGCACTACTTTTGGAATTCAGTTTTGCCTTCAAATCTACCAGTGAAACCTGCGCACTACTTTTGGAATTCAGTTTTGCCTTCAAATCTACCACTGAAACCTGCGCACTACTTTTGGAATTCAGTTTTGCCTTCAAATCTACCAGTGAAACCTGTGCACTACTTTTGGAATTCAGTTTTACCTTCAAATCTACCAGTGAAACCTGTGCACTACTTTTGGAGTTCAGTTTTGCCTTCAAATCTACCAGTGAAACCTGCACACTACTTTTGGAATTCAGTTTTGCCTTCAAATCTACCAGTGAAACCTGCACATTGTACTTTTGGAATTCAGTTTTGCCTTCAAATCTACCAGTGAAACCTGCACACTACTTTTGGAATTCAGTTTTGCCTTCAAATCTACCAGTGAAACCTGTGCACTACTTTTGGAGTTCAGTTTTGCCTTCAAATCTACCAGTGAAACCTGCACACTACTTTTGGAATTCAGTTTTGCCTTCAAATCTACTAGTGAAACCTGTGCACTATACCCACGTGTGCATTACAGTTGAGATGTTATGGTGATCCATTCTAATACATGGCATAAACAAAGTTAAAGTAATAACTACATGGGACAGAAAGAGACACAAACGGATAGTGTTACTCTGTAGCAACATAAGCTCTCAGTCTTTCTCTTTAGAAGGGAACTGTGAAAATAATGTAATGGACCCTGATTTCATCATTTAATCGGATATGATACTCATATTTCCTTTATGAAGGGAGACCTAATCAGTGATGTGGTGGTCACTCAAGGGGATTTTGAACACAGACAACTGGACAGGTAGCTGAGTGCAGTGTCCACTATATACATTGTGTATACATCAAATATAATTATAAATATATAAATACATCACTAAATACATTGATTAGGTTTCATGAGTTTTAATGCTTATTGTTCTTTTGTTGTCTAAGATTAGCTTCATAAGTGATGTTCAATAAAATAATGTCTAAGAGGAAATAGAGAAGAAGGGCAGAATGTCAGATGGGCCTGCGTGCCCAATTCTTAACCCTTTGAAAATAAAGTTTGTTCATGTTGAATCTGTTCATTTTTTTTTTCAGAGTGAATGTCTTAAAGAGGTGTTCAGTGAGTTGGACACAACCAGCGATGTTCTTCAGATTCTGATGTCACCTGATGAACCTTATCTCCAGTTTTCAACTTTTGGAAATGCCGGCAGCAGCCAT
Source organism: Cepaea hortensis (assembly GCA_963921405.1). Taxonomy (NCBI): domain Eukaryota; kingdom Metazoa; phylum Mollusca; class Gastropoda; order Stylommatophora; family Helicidae; genus Cepaea; species Cepaea hortensis. The sequence continues at coordinate 30,957,658 of OY992890.1, forward strand.
GTAGGTATCTTGGCAAAATCTATGCATGCTTTCAATTGTATTATTTCCTGATATTTTTACATACATTCATCTTGTGGTTTATGATTGTGAATCCTTTGGAAGACTTAGTTTTGGCACTTAAATCCGATGCATTAACATTTCTGTCATCTGACCACTAAAAATGACTTGAGTCTATCATATAAAAGATTTCCTCCTGACCTGGGTATTAAAGTACCGCTTCCATAAGAACTGTTGCAGAGCTTGTCTTCCTCTCTCCAAGCGTTGAAACTATTAAAGTACACGATCAGTACTGGAATTTTTTTTTATTCGCTTGCTCGCTATGAACTCAAGCGTAGTCCATATATGTGCTACTACTAAGGAACGCACTGGACTGATTTTTGCGTGTGGATTAGCTTTCCCTATTACCAGTGTCCCTCACCATCAAGCGAACCCACTCCGACTTCTGTGATAGTGCTGAAACATTACATCTACGGAGAGGTTTGGTGATCCTTGGAATATTTGCCACACTGGTTACCTGGTTTGTGGACAGGCCATGAAGAGGCCAGAGGAGTGGTCAGTTTCCTTCCTTGTTGCCTTGCCTTCTCAGACAAAGCCCAGGACATTCTAAAAATTGCTTGCTACCTAATTTATGGTTTAGATAAATTAGACACAGTCACACTTTTTGGGGCAGGTTATGAGAAGAAATAGACTAGAGAACTTGATGATTGAACTTGAAGACTGAGGGAAAAGAACGGGAGGAGGTGGGGGTTGAGAAGCAAAAATCTGGATGGCTTGACCACATGGCCTGGTCGGGACAAGAACATTGAGCTGACTCACGATTCTGGTGATCATGTAAGATGGCGAAACATGACAACCCACACTTACCGGCGTGGCACATGATGATGATGATGATTTTATATGAAGCTGGGTCGACTCCTGACTCTATCCTGAGGATTGAACTGAGACCAGTGTCTTGGCAGGCAAGCACACTAGCTACTATGCCACAACTACTCAAATTTTACAAAATCGCTCAAATTCCCTCAACTCACAAAATGAGCTAAGTAAACAGGAGCTAATAAAACAAAGCAATGAAAGGGCCATCTTGAATAAGCCAGTTGTAAAAAAGGCTACCTAATAATGTGCCAAAGAAAAATGCAACTAATGAAGTAAATAAATAAAAATCAAAATAAAGACATACCTTGTATGTAGCATGTATTTATGTTAATTTTTTATTTAATTATTAGTTTTAGAAATAATATACAATTTCTTATGTTTAACAGTTTCTTTTTTAGCCCTGTAAAATTCTGGAGAGTGTGAGAAATGTCTTGGTCTCAGCTGAACAAAGCTGAAGCTCCAAACTACACCTCCATGTCATATAGAATAGGCAATGTACAAAATTGTGGTAAATGTTCAGGGGTTTGAGTATCCATCACTTGACGTGGGCAACTCTGCACCTGAGCAGAGCTGGAGACTCGCTTGTCCTGGTGACCAGAAATTCCCGTCAGAGGTGAAGGTTACTTTCCTTGTGTGTGTGGAAGTAAAGGGAAAACCACCACATTAATTTTGCAAGAATAAGTTTGTGAGCATGTCACAGATCTGGAATGGACAAGTGACATGTTCTGAAACCTTATAAAAGTTTTCTGTTGAAGTAACCTGATATTACATGACAAGGAGCTTTGATGTTTCTTTTCAGTCTTCATTCCCAAAAGATTCGGAGATGGTGGAATCATTCCAGTGTTCAAAAACTCAAACAAACAGGTTAGATGCAATGGAGGTTCTTCATCATCATGTGTCAACTGGCATACATGTTCATGTCTCTCCACAGATCTCGGATGTTAGTGTTTTGGATCAACTCTGCTGATGATATCCCTCCATGCCACAGTCTGTCTCTTCAGCATCATTTCCCTTAGTCAGCCAGGTCTCTCTGTTCATTTTGATCTTTCCAATCATCATGTTTTCTAGTGCCTCTCTTCTCATTAAAAAAGCCAAAGAATGCCGCTTGTCTCTTTCTTACAGTTGTATATAACGTTCTACTTTCATTAGCCTCTTTCAGGCATTCGTTGTTAGTTACTCTGGCAGTCCGTTCATCTCAGGAACCACATCTTTGTTGCTTCCAAGCTCTTCCTACATTGGTCATTCACATTCCATGATTCACTGCCACAGGTTCTATTAAAGATTTCAGCACTCGCTTTCTGACATGACACTTCATAAACAAACACACATGTATTGTTTGGCATTCATAGAAGTAGAAGAAGGAAGTAGAGACTAGAGGACACATTAAGGAAGTAGAGACTAGAGGACACATTAAGGAAGTAGAGACTAGAGGACACATTAAGGAAGTAGAGACTAGAGGACACATTAAGGAAGTAGAGACTAGAGGACACATTAAGGAAGTAGAGACTAGAGAACACATTAAGGGAGTAGAGACTAGAGAACACATTAAGGAAGTAGAGACTAGAGAACACATTAAGGAAGTAGAGACTAGAGGACACATTAAGGAAGTAGAGACTAGAGGACACATTAAGGGAGTAGAGACTAGAGAACACATTAAGGAAGTAGAGACTAGAGAACACATTAAGGAAGTAGAGACTAGAGGACACATTAAGGGAGTAGAGACTAGAGAACACATTAAGGAAGTAGAGACTAGAGGACACATTAAGGAAGTAGAGACTAGAGGACACATTAAGGGAGTAGAGACTAGAGAACACATTAAGGAAGTAGAGACTAGAGAACACATTAAGGAAGTAGAGACTAGAGGACACATTAAGGGAGTAGAGACTAGAGAACACATTAAGGAAGTAGAGACTAGAGAACACATTAAGGGAGTAGAGACTAGAGGACACATTAAGGGAGTAGAGACTAGAGGACACATTAAGGAAGTAGAGACTAGAGGACACATTAAGGAAGTAGAGACTAGAGAACACATTAAGGAAGTAGAGACTAGAGGACACATTAAGGAAGTAGAGACTAGAGAACACATTAAGGAAGTAGAGACTAGAGGACACATTAAGGAAGTAGAGACTAGAGGACACATTAAGGAAGTAGAGACTAGAGAACACATTAAGGGAGTAGAGACTAGAGAACACATTAAGGGAGTAGAGACTAGAGAACACATTAAGGGAGTAGAGACTAGAGAACACATTAAGGAAGTAGAGACTAGAGGACACATTAAGGGAGTAGAGACTAGAGAACACATTAAGGGAGTAGAGACTAGAGAACACATTAAGGGAGTAGAGACTAGAGAACACATTAAGGGAGTAGAGACTAGAGAACACATTAAGGGAGTAGAGACTAGAGAACACATTAAGGGAGTAGAGACTAGAGAACACATTAAGGGAGTAGAGACTAGAGAACACATTAAGGGAGTAGAGACTAGAGAACACATTAAGGGAGTAGAGACTAGAGAACACATTAAGGAAGTAGAGACTAGAGGACACATTAAGGGAGTAGAGACTAGAGAACACATTAAGGAAGTAGAGACTAGAGGACACATTAAGGAAGTAGAGACTAGAGGACACATTAAGGAAGTAGAGACTAGAGGACACATTAAGGAAGTAGAGACTAGAGAACACATTAAGGGAGTAGAGACTAGAGAACACATTAAGGAAGTAGAGACTAGAGGACACATTAAGGGAGTAGAGACTAGAGAACACATTAAGGAAGTAGAGACTAGAGGACACATTAAGGGAGTAGAGACTAGAGAACACATTAAGGAAGTAGAGACTAGAGAACACATTAAGGAAGTAGAGACTAGAGAACACATTAAGGAAGTAGAGACTAGAGAACACATTAAGGAAGTAGAGACTAGAGAACACATTAAGGAAGTAGAGACTAGAGAACACATTAAGGAAGTAGAGACTAGAGAACACATTAAGGAAGTAGAGACTAGAGAACACATTAAGGAAGTAGAGACTAGAGAACACATTAAGGAAGTAGAGACTAGAGAACACATTAAGGAAGTAGAGACTAGAGAACACATTAAGGGAGTAGAGACTAGAGAACACATTAAGGAAGTAGAGACTAGAGAACACATTAAGGGAGTAGAGACTAGAGGACACATTAAGGGAGTAGAGACTAGAGAACACATTAAGGAAGTAGAGACTAGAGGACACATTAAGGAAGTAGAGACTAGAGAACACATTAAGGGAGTAGAGACTAGAGAACACATTAAGGAAGTAGAGACTAGAGGACACATTAAGGAAGTAGAGACTAGAGAACACATTAAGGAAGTAGAGACTAGAGAACACATTAAGGAAGTAGAGACTAGAGAACACATTAAGGAAGTAGAGACTAGAGGACACATTAAGGAAGTAGAGACTAGAGGACACATTAAGGAAGTAGAGACTAGAGGACACATTAAGGAAGTAGAGACTAGAGAACACATTAAGGAAGTAGAGACTAGAGGACACATTAAGGGAGTAGAGACTAGAGAACACATTAAGGAAGTAGAGACTAGAGAACACATTAAGGAAGTAGAGACTAGAGGACACATTAAGGGAGTAGAGACTAGAGAACACATTAAGGAAGTAGAGACTAGAGAACACATTAAGGAAGTAGAGACTAGAGAACACATTAAGGAAGTAGAGACTAGAGGACACATTAAGGGAGTAGAGACTAGAGAACACATTAAGGAAGTAGAGACTAGAGAACACATTAAGGAAGTAGAGACTAGAGGACACATTAAGGAAGTAGAGACTAGAGGACACATTAAGGAAGTAGAGACTAGAGAACACATTAAGGAAGTAGAGACTAGAGAACACATTAAGGAAGTAGAGACTAGAGAACACATTAAGGAAGTAGAGACTAGAGAACACATTAAGGGAGTAGAGACTAGAGAACACATTAAGGGAGTAGAGACTAGAGAACACATTAAGGGAGTAGAGACTAGAGAACACATTAAGGAAGTAGAGACTAGAGAACACATTAAGGAAGTAGAGACTAGAGGACACATTAAGGAAGTAGAGACTAGAGGACACATTAAGGAAGTAGAGACTAGAGGACACATTAAGGAAGTAGAGACTAGAGAACACATTAAGGAAGTAGAGACTAGAGGACACATTAAGGGAGTAGAGACTAGAGGACACATTAAGGAAGTAGAGACTAGAGAACACATTAAGGGAGTAGAGACTAGAGAACACATTAAGGGAGTAGAGACTAGAGAACACATTAAGGAAGTAGAGACTAGAGGACACATTAAGGGAGTAGAGACTAGAGGACACATTAAGGAAGTAGAGACTAGAGAACACATTAAGGAAGTAGAGACTAGAGAACACATTAAGGAAGTAGAGACTAGAGAACACATTAAGGAAGTAGAGACTAGAGAACACATTAAGGAAGTAGAGACTAGAGAACACATTAAGGAAGTAGAGACTAGAGAACACATTAAGGAAGTAGAGACTAGAGAACACATTAAGGAAGTAGAGACTAGAGAACACATTAAGGAAGTAGAGACTAGAGAACACATTAAGGAAGTAGAGACTAGAGAACACATTAAGGGAGTAGAGACTAGAGAACACATTAAGGAAGTAGAGACTAGAGAACACATTAAGGGAGTAGAGACTAGAGGACACATTAAGGGAGTAGAGACTAGAGAACACATTAAGGAAGTAGAGACTAGAGAACACATTAAGGAAGTAGAGACTAGAGAACACATTAAGGAAGTAGAGACTAGAGAACACATTAAGGAAGTAGAGACTAGAGAACACATTAAGGAAGTAGAGACTAGAGAACACATTAAGGAAGTAGAGACTAGAGAACACATTAAGGAAGTAGAGACTAGAGAACACATTAAGGAAGTAGAGACTAGAGGACACATTAAGGGAGTAGAGACTAGAGAACACATTAAGGAAGTAGAGACTAGAGAACACATTAAGGGAGTAGAGACTAGAGGACACATTAAGGAAGTAGAGACTAGAGGACACATTAAGGAAGTAGAGACTAGAGGACACATTAAGGGAGTAGAGATGTCTCTACTTCCTTCTTCTACCTCTTTGAGCGCCAAACAATACATGTGTGTTTATTACAGAACAGGATAGCCAGTCCTAAGCCAACCTTCCTTATTCGGCTCTTATAACCTGCATGGTAGGTTACAGTATTATTGTTCTTTATTCACTATAAGAGTCACAGTAACATACAGGTGGACCTGGTTGGTTGTAAATCCTCTGGGATACTGTGAGTTTTAACTCTTTAGTTTGATGCATCGACATTCAGATCATCTGAGTATCATAACAGGGATGCATCTATTGGATGGGGATGTGACGCAGGGCTCTCCTTCCCATCTCCAAGTTCAGAAACCAGCAAATGTGTAAGGCTGGTACTGAAATGTCTACAGAGCCATGGTGATCCATTGCATGTTGGCTCGTCTGGATAGGCCACAGCAAAAGGCTCCAGGTCAGTGAGAATTTTGGTCATGTGACCTCAGCGGCCCTAGGCATTTAATACAGATCAGAGGACAATCAATAGACAAAAGAGATACCAGGAGCCTACCACCTCCAAATGATGATGTACCTATAGCTTTCAGTTTTTTAATGTCTTGTATTCTGTTGTCCCTGTATACTCCTGTGAGCGCCACTCAACATCTATGATTTTATATCTCATGCTAGATGTGATAAGACACTAAGACTTTTCCAGAAAAGAGTTTTTAAAAAGTCAACACCAGCATTTTTTGCTGTTGTGATCTCTTGGCAAGTTTACGTTCAGTAGTTTACCATTGTTTTCTGTACAATCGGCACCCATGCCATTTCATAAAAAACCAACGCAAGGCAGTCTGCTGCCAAATTGCCAGCAGCTGTGTTTCAAACATGGTATGCAGGATTATGTACTGCTTCCGCAACCCCTTCCCCACAGAGCTGGCTTTTAAATGTAAACTGCATAAATATGATTGTGTATGTGCATTATTTCAGGTACAAAATCAGTCTTCTGAAGCCATCGGTAAAAGCACTGGCTCTCTCAGCAAGGATCTCCATTAGAACAGATGACAGAGGGTTTCTGTCCATGCAGTATATGATCAAACTTGAGGATGGGCAGATCTGTTTTGTTGAGTATTTTGTAAGTGAAGAATTAGCTATCAGCACACTATTTACTATTGTTATGACGAACATTGTGGTTAATGCACTCACCAAACAGCATATTGGTCCTGTGTTTGATGTCCACTATTGCAAGGTTGAATTTGTTTTGACCCGTAATAGTGGAGTCTCGGTAGTACAGTAACTAGCATGTAAGCTGGCCGGTAATATTGGTTTGAATTTACATTAAGACAGATTTTAAAACAAGGACCAGGCTCTCAGGTCAACCCAGCCTAAACTGGGTACCAGGACATGTTTTGAGAAGTAGCGGTGGCCAGTGTGATACTGACCACATCTCACCTTGAGTGCCAGTTGGACTATACAAATTTGGGGATAGCCCCACATACCCAATATGCCTCGAGACATGTAAAGAGGGGCCGTTGCTTTTTTTTCTTCAATAGTGGAATCATACACCTATTTAGGAAGCAATGTGGACAAAGATGGTGGGACAGATAGTGGTATTAAAATAAAGATATAGAGGCATATGTAATCAGGTCATGATTCCTCATAGCACATACAGACTGGCACGGATTAGGTCTAGGTTGGTCAAGCTGCCACCATGGGTTTTAGGGATTTCACTGGCTCCAACCCAGTGCCCAGATGGACATCTCAACCATATCAGTCCTATACACACACACAAACCTTGTTCTCCCACTTATGAAATAAGGTCCACTGATAGTCATCAAACACGTTGAGTGCTTAAGATGTATCCAGTCAAACAAGAATATAAGATAAGTAACCTTAATATTTTCATGTAGCTGTGTGTCGGTTTGTGTTTATTTGTTCTGTGCTGATGAAGGCTTTAGCACAAAAGTCTATTTTGTTTCTTGTAATCGTATTCTAGTAAAGCTCATAATCTACTTCTTGTTGTTTGGTGATTCATTTATTCCCTTATGAAAAAGTAAATTAAGTAAAAAGTAAAAGACTCCTTTTCATGCCATGAGGTTAATTGGGTATATGGTTAGCCAGTGCATGCTGGTGTACAAGGAAATGAGCAGGATGACAGGCTTGCAGGTAAGGCTTCTGTAGAACCCTTACATGAACCAGGCTGATATACTGAATGCCATACGAGAAGTAAGATGTTTGCGAGAACCAAGTGATGACTATGAATCTACATCCATGGTCAGACTGTGAGAACAGCAGGTTAACAGAGGTGTGGCCAAAAAAGAACACCGCAGGAAACCAAAGAAGATTAATAAACCAACACAGAACTGGTGTCGTGAGCCGCTACACGCTGCGGGATTTAATTATTAGGGGATTAGAGCACTTATGGACTGAATGGTTTGATGTGCAATGGGGATGATCTGTCGACTAGTGTTACCCTCATATTTTTAAATCAATGGTATTCTAATAGGTGATGTGCTCAGTATCACATGGCTACCTTCTCATTCCAGTAAAGTGCTGGTACCCATTTCATGCAGGGTGAACCTGGGAATCCAGGTCAATGTGTTAAAACTGCCCACCTTGGAGAGACTTCAAACACATGACTGGCTGGCAGGCAAGCTTGCTAGCCATTGTACTACCACAGTTCCCAACATTTGATGTAACAACAGATTGGAAAAGCAATTTACAATAGAGTATTTATAGAACATAGATGTCTTATGTGGATATGAAAGGTAAGGGAAAACCACCACATTTATTTTCACATGCCAGTTTTCAGAGTGAATAACCTTTCCTGACAGTAATACATTGTATTTATTTCTTTTCAGTGTTCACCTGACGAGGAAGTTAATGATGATAACTAGAATATGCCAAGAATAAATGTTTTTAAAAATTTTTTATTATTGATATGCTTCTCTGTTGATTATATTTAATTAAAGATATTTGTGTAATTATTGTGCTGTTCTTTGCTTCATCATTCAAACATAGTCATTCCTGGGCTGCAGTTGTACCTTATGGTGTTGGTTTAAAATCCCCCACGATTGCATCCATATGGAGTAGATGGTTGGCTGAATGACGAAGCAGAGGTCGACCAGCATGAAGATGGACATAGGACATTGCACACACCTTAGGCATAAGGTTGGAGAAAGAGCAAGAGATGGAGAAACTTCTTCACGGCTGTGATGAGAGTGATCTTCTGCAATGGGCTTGAGTTTCATTAGCCCAGAAGGATGTGATAAAGTTTTTTTCCCTACACTAAGTTAGTTGCATATCCTTTACAGGACGTCACAGTCAACCCCAGCATTTTTTGGCTGTTTGTGATTTCTTGGCAAGTTTATGTTCAGTAGTCTGCCACTGATTTTTGAACGACTGGTACTCATACCTGTATGAAACCAGCGCAAGACAGTCTGCTTCCGAATTGCCCACAACTGTGCTGTGAAGCAGGATTGCGAATTGCATCCATAACCCCTTTGCCACAGCGTACACAACAGTCTAAAAACAACACTGAACCCAACTGAAATTCACATTTTATAATTGTATACTATAAAGTGCAGTTTTATTATTAATGAATCATCACTAAGAAAACAGCAATTTTAATACAGCAATGCAATTATGAAGAAATTAATACAACTAAAAAAATGTATACACATCTTCAGAGTAAACATCAGATTTATCAAAGTTTACACATCTTGTTACAATCAAACAATATGGGTATAACAATAATGATATGACAATCAATCAAAACATGTGTATACTGTTTAAAAACATAATAACATGATGGAAGAAGAATAAACCATTTCCAGCTACAATATGGAAGAACAAATATACTTTCAGCTATCAAGGACCTTAACTTACTGCAATAATAAAGACATACAGAGGGTGTCTAAACTATCCTTTTTTAATACTAAATGTAATAACTACCAACAACACAGGACCACCAATCAAGGAAATTTAAACATAGAAAAGTAACCTAGCTACGAAACATTAAATTTTTGCCCTCTTATAAATTCATTGCAAAACATCCAGCCAATACTTTGTATACAAGGTGTTTGTAGTCTCACTATACTTTGTATGTAGAACAATTTTGAAATATTAAGTACATGACCTCCAAATATGTGCTAAAAAATTCATTAAATTAGTTACAATAGTCACTGCTATGGTCTGTTATTGGGGAAGCTGGAAAATACCAGTGAAGTATTCATCATAACTTATTCAACAAATTTCTAACCATAATGCAATGAGGAGGTTGTTTATCAGGAAATCGGGAACAACCATCCGTGTGTACCGATCATCATTTCGAAACACGTGTTCAACCAAAAAATTCTCTCTTCCACTGATAACACCATTCTGTTAGAGTGCAAAGAATTACTCCAGCAGACGACAGCCATTTGCTGCATACTGCTTCACGATGGAATGTGGAGCACGTTATTTTTATGACTTCGTGTATTTCATTTTTCAAAATGGTTCTACATACAAAGTGCAGGTCAGCATGGTCAAATGGGTAAGAAAATGTGTTATTAAACATCTGGTGTGCTGATGCCGAGGTAAGCGGTTCAACTCCTACATCGGACAGCTGGACATAAATGTTGACCTGTCGTCCTTGACATGGGGACGTAAATTACAAGTACCTCTGAAGTTGGAGTGGGTTAGCCTGATAACGAGAGACATCACTGTCAATAGGGAAAGCTAATCCACACCCAAAATTCAGTCCATCACTACTATAAATAGTCTGTATGGACTATGCTTGAGTTCAAAGCGAGAGCGAGCGCAAAAAAAATAAATACATACAAAGTGTAGTGAGACTTCACAAAAACCCTGGACATAAGCTGCCATGTTATTTGCAAAGTATCCATACCAATAATTTAATATTTTCTCTTTTGAGAGGAATGCATGACACCTGGTTATTCACCTCAAAGGTCAGTGTATCCAACATTGGCACGCATTTATGTCAGACTTGCTTCCTCTAGACAGATTCTGTTCAATGTAACAACAGGCTCTATGTACACAGTCATAGGTTTTCCTTCCTAACAATTTTGACTGCGTGTGGCTTTAAAGCCTACTTGCAATCTCCAACTGCCATGGGATTTTGACCTACACACCTTGTCTATGGGAGGCACCACCTGCTTGTTGCCCTTATCCGAGAAGACCAGGTGCCCAATCTTATTACCCAGGAGGATGTGTCACATCATCAGATACCAATGGTTCTTGGAGAAATTCCTTGCCCTATACTGAGATCAAACCTTCTGAGGTGGACACCGTAATCTCTCACCCGTGACTAATCCTGAATGAGTAAGGTACTTTCACCTCAACTCATTTTCTTCCTCTTGTACCTTGAGGTGATACATAAACAGCGGGAGAGTGCCCGTTTATGAGCTTCATATATCAAGATTCCCATAGACTCTGCTATTCCATCCGTCCATCATGTACATGGCCGGCCTCTTCTTCTGCTTCCATGTGGTCTGTATATCATTGCTTGTTGTGGTATGCTGTTAGTTGATAAGCTAGCTATATGGCCAAACCATTTAACTTGCTGTTTCCTTATGAAATCTAGCGCTGCTATAGTCCCCCACTTTAGTCCTGATTTCTTCATTTCTGATTAGCTCTCTTCTTCATACATTGAGTATTCTCAGGAATCTCATTTCTGCTGTGATTTTTCTTTTATCTTTTTCTGTCATTGTCCAGGTTTGGCATTGGTAACATAGAGTTGGTAGGAACAGTGTGTTGTAGAGTGCTTTCTTAATAACTATTGATACGTTTGTTCTTTAGTATTGGTACCATTTGTTCAATGAGTTGGTTTGCCTTATTGCATCTATTTTCAATCTCGTCTTCTGATTTTCCATATGATAATATTATACTTCCTGAGTACTTGAAGCTCTTTACTTATTTCAAGTGGAGTTCTTTTAGATGAATCTTTCTTGTTTTTATTTTCTTTTTTGGTTATAATCATTACCTCTGTTTTACTGATGATAATTTTCATGTCATATTCCTTACAAACTTCATTTAGACTATTCACGTGGTCATGTAATTCTAATCTGATTTTGCTAGTAGCGCTTGATTATCTGCAAATAGGAGTTCTTTAATGGTGTAATTTGCCGTTGGTTCTACTTCTGTGTTCTGTTCATCATGTGGTGTTGTTGCGGTCTGTTTGGCTGGTTTCTTCACATATGCTGTCTATATAGGTTATGAACAAGAGGGAAGGACAGGACACAACCTTGTCGTACTCCGGATCTTATGGTGAAGAGTTTTGAGTGTCCTCCATTTGTTCTCACTATGCATTCACTGTTTTATAAGCTTCTACATAAGCTTTTTAGATGTGTACTCACTCCATTTCATTTAAAGATTTCCCATAGCTTGTTTCTATCTACTCTTATCAAATGCCTTTTCTTGGTCGACAAAGGCTCAGTAGAGTGTTTCATTAAATTCAATTGATTTTTCTGTTGTCTAAGAGTAAAGATGGCGTCTGTGCAACCTGTTTTTCTTAAATCCAAGTTGTGTTTCACTTAGCTGGGGTTTTATCGTAGATTGTAGTCTTTTCTCTAGAATAAGTACTAAAGTACTTCACCAACACCAAAAGATACAGCTCTTTGTTAAAGGATGCTCTGGAGGAGAATCATGCAAGTGGGAGACAACATTACATGTGAATAGACACCAAAAGATGGACTAGTAGAGGTTTGAGTACACCATGAAGACCCACGACAGAAAGTGTTGGAGACACATTTCAGCCGACCTTTAATACAGAGATTGCACTGGGTGAGGATGGTTCTATGCTGTCATAATGAGCTCTGCCAACTGGTGTAGGCAATCATGTCTCTCCACAAATCTTGATTCTTGGTGTTCTGTATCAATTGTGTTGATGATTTCCCTTCATACCACCGTCTTAAGTAATCCAATATCTTTTCTGCATATCCTACCACTGATCTTTCTTGTCGTCGGAATATTTCCCAATTCTTCTCCTCTCATCACATGACCACAGAGTATTATTTGTCTCTTTCTTACAGTTGTATTTTGTTTTTTCTGTTTGCTCGCTTTGAACACGAGCGTACTCCACACTGGACTGATGTTTGCGTGTGGCTAGCTTTTCCTGTTACTAGTGTCCTTCACCATCAGGCAAACCCACTCTGACTTTTGAAGTACTTGTAATTTACGTCTCCAAGTAAAGTACGGCCAGTCTCAATGGCGAAAGTGTTATAGACGAGGTTTGTAATCCCACTTACCCGCGTTTTAAACAAAGCTGCGCGAAATTTGGCAGCAGACCGCGTTGCGTGGGGTTTTAACGAATTGGTATGGGAGCCGGTCATTCAGAAGGCAATGGCAAACTACTAAATGTAAACTCGCCAAGAGATCACAACAGCAGTAAAATGTTGGCGTTGACAGCGATGTCCTGTAAAAAATATGCAAAACAAAGTATAAGAAGTCAACATGTTAGTCCAATTGACCAGTGTAGGGGTTTAATCTGTTACCTCGCCATCAGCACACCGGAAGTTTAAAAGCAGGTGCCCTTATCTATTCGGCCATGCTGACATATTGTTGTATATTATATTAAACTTTCATTCAGTACCATGTCCCTTGCAGAACCTAGCCCCATAACAACCTTTCGGAAAACCTCTCGATTATAAGCAAGATGTCCTGTGTCCGATACATCCATTTGGAGATCATCCGCCACATCTTGCACCCATCTTCTCTTTGACCTTCCTCTTCCTCTCTTCCCAGGCATATACCCCTCCATTGTTCTCTCCAAACTTTAGTGACTTTTCAAGTGACCAAAATATTTCAATTTTCTTTGTTTTATCTTCTTTAATAGCCAACCTTTTTCAATATTAAGCTCTTGAAGTATGGATGCATTTGTTCTTTTCTTTATCCAATATATTTATAGAACTTGTCTATTTATGCGCTGTTCAGCTTGTTTAGTAAGTATCCTGGTCTCACAGGCAAATGTTGCAATGGGAAAGATTCATGCTCTTAAATATCTGATTTTCGTAGTTCTATCTGTCCCTCTCCACAATTTATTCAGTTGTTTTAGTCTTTGAAGAGCAATAGGTATTTGACTTTTAACCCCTTTCATTGTGTCACCATTGCTGGTAATCAATAACCCAAGATATTCCAATTTTCCACCACCTCCAATTTTTCCTCATTAACATATATTTCTTTCTCCATAGTAGTTTTATCTGTATGCATTATCTTTGTTTTTGCTATGTTAAGATATAAGTTGTGATTTTTACTATTCAATTGGGTTGAGGTTATTAGGTTTTCTATACCATTCTGTGTTGTGTATAACAATACTGTATCATCAGCATTCAGAATCTCATGTATGTCATGACCACCGATATTTAGGGCATCGTATAGCTCCCTGTTTATATCATCTCTTACATTTCTCATTATATTTTCGGCGTACAGGTTAAACAAATAGGGTGACAGCACGCAGCCCTGACGGACTCCTTGCTTGATGTCAAACCAATCTGATGCCTCGCCATCTATTCTAACTGCTGCTTGTTGGTCTAGATAGAGCATTTTTATGAGTTGTATTACATGTAATGGAAAGCCCATATCCCTCATGATTTCCCAAAGTTTCTGATATTTTACAGTCAAATGCCTTTGAATAATCCACAAAACATGAGAATAGTTTCACGTTAAATTCTCTGCACTTCTCTATTATTAAACGCATCAACTTTCATTAGCCTTCTCAAAGCAATTGTTAGTTACTCTGGCAGTCCAAGAAACATCTCTATTACCTCCAAGTTCTCTTTAATTTGTTGGTTCACATTCTAATGTTCACTGCCATAAAACAGAACAAGATCTATAAACAATTTCAGTACTCTCTTGAAACTATGTGGGTTAGTAAATATTTCATTTAGTGTCAATTTCATGGTAATTTATGAACAGCCTGTATTGCTCCATCAGATTGATTCATACATTACTTCCAATAAACTCAAGCTTACTTCTTCTTTTTTACAGTTTTCTTTATGTCGGTAGACACTGCACTTTTGAGTCTAAAAAGGCATACAATAAGTAAGAGGAAGTTGACCATGTATGTTGAAACACAAACCAAACAGAAGTCCCTTATGATGTAATAGAGAATATAGGCCAGGTATATGGATCCTATGTTGGCAAGAACACTGCCAGCAGTTAGTACAACAGCAGCTGATGATGATGAGCTTAAACCTGCAACAGATAATATATGCTGCTTAAACTTACAACAGAAACATATGCCACTACAACAGAAACAACTAACTTTTTAAACCTACAACAGAAACAACATATTCTACTTAAACCTACAACATATGCTACTGAAACCTGAAAAATACACAATATGTTACGTAAACCTACAACATATGCTAGTTACCTACAAAATACACAATATATGTTACTTAAAACTACAACAGAAACAACACGTTACTTAAACCTGCAACAGTCAAACAAAAAGAACATGTGCTACGTAAACATACAACAGAAATGTGTGCTATACACGCAACATAAATATTTGTCACTGGTACTTAAACCTACGAAAGAAACATCATTTGTTCCTTAAACCAACAACAGCAGCTACTTAAACTTTAAAAAATGTCTTAAAGGTTGAGAGGATCGACTTCATTGCACCAGGTGTTATCCCATATGGCTCAGTTTCTTTCCGCAGGGCAGCCTGCCGAAAGCGTCGCATAAAGCACAAACTTCATAGCTCCGAGAAATATGCATGCGTGAACTGAAAGTCGTAGCCCGGAATCGAACCCACAACCTTCAGAATGTGCGGCAGATGGCTTGACCACTACACCATGGCAACAGAAACAACATCTGCTATTAAACCAACAAAAGTAAAACAGAAACATATGCTACTTTAACCTACAACAGAAAATCTAACAACATATGCTACTTAACCCTGCAACAGAAACAACATATATGTCTTAATAGGTGAAGTACCATTATCGGTCTAGCATGCCCCAAAGAATTTTGAGCTTTTTATTTTTTTTTTGGCGCTCGCCAACTTTGAACTCAAGCGAAGTCCGTACACACTACTTCTAGTAGTGCTGGACTGAATTGTGCGTGTGGATTAGCTTTCCCTATGAACAGTGTCCCTTGCCATCAGGCAAACCCACTCCGACTTCAGAGGTGCTTGTCATTTATGTCCCCAAGTCAAGGACAAGAGGTTAACATTTTAGTCCAACTGTCTGGTGTAGGGTGACAAAATGAAAGAAATTAAAAGACGAATATCTATTGCTCTTCAAAGACTAAAACAACTGAGTAAATTGTGGAGTCGGACAGATAGAACTACACAAATTAGATTTTTAAGAGCATGCATCTCTCAACCTGGACACTACTAAACAAGCTGAGCAGTGCATAAATGCCTTTGAATATAAATGTTTTAGATGAGTTCTAAGAATATCTTGGGTAAAGAAAACAAGAAATGTATCCATACTTCAAAGAGCTGAATATTGAAGAAGGGTGGCTATTAAAGACGATAAAACAAAGAAAATTGAAATATTTTGGTCACTTGAAATGTCAGGAAAGTTTGGAGAGAACAAAAATGGAGGGGTATATGCCTGGGATGAGAGGAAGAGGAAGGCCAATGAGAAGATAGGTGTAGGATGTGGCAGATGATCTCCAGATGGGTGTATTGGATGCAGGACATCTTACTTATGATCGAGAGGTTTTCTGGAAGGTTGTTATGGGAGCGAGGTTCTGCAAAGGACATGCTACTGAATGAATGAGTGCCCGGTGTAGGGGTTGAACCCCTTACCTCAGCATCAGCACAACGGATGTTTAAGAACAGCGTTCTTATCTATTCAGCCATGCTGACCTCCAAATTTTGAGCTTAGAGAGAGGAAAGAAAGCTCTACAACAGAGTCCTTGTGGAAATTGTACTTTGGTATCGAGTCAGGAGGAAAGCTAGACCAAACCTCTGGAAGAAGAAGAAAGAGAATCAATACTCACTTAACGTTGCTTGGAAGGTGTAGAAGGCTATGCCATAGACTGTGTTTGGCTGATTCAGAATGCTGGTGTTGGACAGGAACTTGTCCACTAAACCAAATCCCTTGCCATACCTAAATGGTTTAGAGAAATAAACACATGAACAGGTTTAGCATCATACCTTATTACAGATTATCAATCATTATATTTTTATCTGTCATCCATTTTCTTCTTCAAGTGCCTTGCTGACAGATGTAGGAGATCACATCCTTCTACAAACCGCCCGTGGCTGTGTTTTGAATGCGGTATATGCGATTACGAACTGCGTCCATAACCCTTTGTTATCTTAACCTCTTTTAAAATGTGTAGATTACTCATTTCAGCGTTCAATATACCCCTCTCAGAGTCAAGACACAACGAAATAAAATAAAATGTTTAACAAATACTGGCTTTCTATCTGAAACTTCTGGATATACTGACCGTAATACTTTACAGATTAACTCTACCGACTATTACATGATGTAGAGAAACAATGATGTGACAGGGTTAGGTCCCACATGAATTGAAACCCTGCTCAGTACGGGACCTGGGTGCTGATCATTTTCTGTTAACCCGAGGAACTGTTGATATCCTCTTGCAATATTACAGTGTATGTAGTCCAGTTCTTGAGAGATTTCATTGTAGTAGAAATCATAGTCAATTCTCTCTTCATAATCCAGATTATTGTTTTCAGGATTCTCACTGTGTTAGCCTGATTACGCTTAAGTTGCTGCCATGACCTCCATAGTGAAGCTGTTGTCAAAGTCAGCTATTTGTTGTCAAAGTGAAGGCACAGCAGTCTTCCTTTACAGTTCTCCCTCAAACCTGAGCTGTAAAATAAGCTTATTTGTGAACTGAAAAAGCGAGCTCTGACATAATACATTCAGAGAACATTTTGAACTCTTTATATAGATGAAACAACAGATTCACCCGCAATAAATGATTTTTTATTTGCAGACGATAAGTACCTGTTTTATAGTTACGAGGGCAAACTGCAAATTTCTATTAACAAGCCGAGTTCAATATGCCACAGATACAATATGAATATAAATACAGCTAAAACTGAAGTAATGCAAGTTAGCAGATCTCCTGGTCCATTAAGTATACAGATAAATAGCACATCTCTGAAACAAGTTGAAGAATTCAAATATCCTTGAAGTATTATCACAGAAGATGGCAGAACAGACAGAAAAATTGAAATCAGATGTCAAAAAGCAAATGCGCTTAGATATCAACTATCACAGATACTGAAACATTCAAACATACCTATGTTCGCAAACAGACAGATAATAAATATAAATACTGAGTGCAACCCACTACTGGCAACGCTGATCGTATTCTGGTATGAACCTAAGGCCTATCCACGCCAATATGGAAGCACTATACTCGAGTTTCGCTCTCGTTTGAGCTCGTCAGTAGTGCATATCCCTGACCGGATCCAGAAACAAGCCCCGGATCACTGGCGTGTGAAGCGGGTGTGTAACCACGCGCCACACGCCAAATTATCATAACAGAATATTACAACGTTACCCATCGTAGGCTATGCTCAAGGCTTGTTATCCGGGCTTGTTTCCGGATCCGGTCAGGGATATGCACTACTGACAAGCTCAAACGAGAGCGAAACTCGAGTATAGTGCTTCCATATTGGCGTGGATAGGCCTTAGGTTCATACCAGAATATGATCAGCGTTGCCAGTAGTGGGTTGCGCTCAGTATTTAAATTTCAAATCCCGAAACAACCAGATAATAAACAGCATATTCACACCAACCCTATGCTACTAGTGTCAAACTTGGACATTATCCAAACCACACTTATGAAAAATCAACACTTGTAATATGAGATGCTTGAGGAGAGCTGCAAACTTAATTATCCGAGACCGAATAGGAAATGATGTTATCAGACAGACAGTTTGATCAATACCTTGCGCCACATTTACTGAAAGACAGAAGATCAAATGGTTTGGCAATATCGTTAGAATGCAACACCATCAACTACCAGCACTGACCTTACATCAAAGAAGATCTGCTGCGAGAGCAAGAGGGCGCCCAAGAAGAAAATGGATTGACAACAACATAGGCATTGTACAATCATACATAATTACACTATCCAGTGCCACCTATCAGGCGCTAGAGTGCCAATTATTCCTCCCCACGACCCTTGACAGCAAAAGTGGAAGATGTTTATGCATTTCAATTGTTACAATCTTACATTTATGCTTAAATAATGTGAAAAATATAATAAATCTGTGCTAATTTAAAGACTGCGTTTGCAAAGAGATGAGGCAGTACCGGAGCCTACAGCTGGCGGTTATTTGGTACATGGTACTATTGTCTACATGGTTCCACTACTACTACTAACTACACTGTGACTACATCTACTAGCAAGGTCAGTCGTGCTGCGACCCAAAATGAAAACGGAAGTGATATACAGCGCCATCCCACAATGATCCACTGTGTCCCGAAAATGGCTGCTGTAAAAACCATTCATGCTTACGACATCATTCATTCATTCAAATATCACGTGACAATAGCAGACGCCATCTTAGGTTAAGTTCAAAAGGTTAGTCTAATATTCTGTGCACAGCGATTGGTTGAAATTATCATGACCTTTTAAATAAATGTAATTATTTGATACACGATAAGTAATTTTATTTTCTAGAGCTGTATTTGTAAATCTTTGAATATTTTGAGATGGATTTTCAAATTCTGCACCCAATTCTACATTATTTGGAGAGTTTCATTGACAATTGTCTTTCATTTGTGGTATTAAAAGATTATTTCTGTGGGGATGTTTAATGTTGTTTGGTCTTTGTGAATGGAAAGCCAAGATGGCGGCCGACGCGAATAATTCCGAATATCGATCAGACTTTGCTCAAACATGCAATTTGATCTACTAAAGTTAAAGAGAATACAAGTTTAAAGATTATTAATAATTTATTTGTATACTTGTACTATTTTTTAATCATTTAACATGACGGAACATATTTTTAAAGTCAGTTGTCATATCCACTTGAGACCATCTCGCACGCACAGACCGGTGGCGGAGGTAATGGACACACTGAAGAGTTCCAAAAAATATGGGGAACATGAGAAATCGTAACTCGTTTCACCTTCACAAAAGTGTGAATGTTGAGTTGAGTTGAGTTAAGAACCGACATCACTGCAGTCAGGACATTCCCATACGTGCTCAGTCCCCTCGTTCAACAGCCAGCGAAGAGCATACTACTAATCGTTCCCACCGCTATCTGATTAAAAGTTCTCCAGGTCTTCCCTCTCAATTTTGAGATTCTTCCAGAACCCCTGCCGATCCCCCGCAATCTCATTCTTTCCACATATGGGTTCTCAATCTGTTCCTCCACCTTCTCCACCTGGTCCCACAAGCGCACAACCACCTCCCCCTTGTCCATAGGCAAAATACCACCAAGAGGTGCATTCCCTGCCAGCCTATCAGCCTGTTCATTCCACCCGTACACCCGCATGGCCAGGGCAAAATATCCATACAATTCTCACAATCTGTGACCTCTGAAGCGACGAGAGCCATTCCACACGAAACATTCCTTTCTCCACCTTGCTAAGCATACTCTTTGAAACCGTAATGAATACAACGTGTGATGCAGTAGTCTCCTCTAGCCACCGGAATGCTGCTGTTACTACCTCCACCTCCATTCTCATGCTGGAGGTCGTAGTCTCATATGCCAGACTCTCCTTTTTCAAGACTCGCCCATTAGCCTTTGCAATAAAGCCACAGCCACTACGTCTGTTTCTCACCACTGACCCATCGGTGTAGATGACTATGTAACCTTGATGTGTGTTGCTCTGGATCAGCTGTTACACTTCAAACTCTGTGCGGCCCGCTGCCCATTCTCTACATTCACGACCCAGTGTTATTATTACATTGTGCCAGTCCGTCATGTCATCCAGAACTTCAACCCACTCTCTTTCACGATTGATGGTCTCTAGATCACACACCTGACTTATAGAAAGTTCTGCCTGTGCCATCCAGGACCTGCCTCGTCTTATCTATGACCCTTGACCATATCCATTGCTGCATGCAGCGGGTGATCCCTGTCTGCGACAACTCTCAGGTACCATTTGGCCTGAAGGACCCTATGTCTATCCGTCATTGTAGGTAGCGCCAGGATATGCCTCATACAGATAATTGGTGTGTCCTTAGTGCACCCCAGTATTAACCGCATGGCAGCTTTCTGTATGCGCTCCAACCTTTCAAGCTGGCTTTTTGATACTGTCAACAGCCCCAAACCATACTCAATGACAGAAATTATTAACTTCTGAAAGAGCCTATACAACATCCTCTGATCTACCCCAGTTGCTGCCATAGCCCTCAATGCATTAAGTCCCCTACCAGCCTTCACCACCAAATCCTCCACATGATCCTTAAAAGACAAACACCTGTCAAAGGTGATACCCAAGTACTTCAGTTTACTCTCTCGACTAAGAGGACATCCATTCAACATAATACCTGGGACGTCTGCCTCGATGATCCGGTTATCCAGGGAGTACCACACAACCGATGCCTTGTCTGGGTTTAAAATAGCCCCTGCGTCTCTGCACCACTCCGTCACTTGTTTACCACCACCTGTACGTCTTTCACCAAACTGGCCCTGTCTCTGCCCTGTCTGTACACCAGCACATCATCTGCAAATGTCAAGATTCTACCCACACCTGGTGTTTCAATAGCTGCGATTTTGCTGGTGTAGACATTAAAGGTGAAGATGACATTGAAGATGACATTGGTGAAGATGACATCTAAGGAGAAATGCTCAAAGCAGCAGATGAGAACACCTTACAACGTTTGTTACAGCTGATCAATGAAATCTAGCAAAGCGAATCCCCACCACAACAGTGGATAGATGGTGTAATTTTCAAACTGCCTAAAAAGAGCGATATGTCTGATTGCAATAATTGGCGTGGTATCACTCTATTGTCAGTACCAGGAAAACTTTTTTGTAGCATGTTACTTGAGAGATTGAAAAAGTCTATAGATGAAAGGCTTAGAGAAGAACAAGCTGGCTTCAGACCAAAACGGTCATGCATAAATCACATTTTCACCCTCAGAATAATCATTGAAGACTCCATAGAATTCCAGTCAAAATTAATCACCAACTTTGTCGACTTTCAAAAAGCCTTCGACAGTATCCACCGTCCATCACTTTGGAATCTACTTAAAATCTATGGTTTTCCTACCAAATATACCAACGTCATAAAATCTTTCTACAAAGAGACACGTTGCTGCGTAAGAACAGAAACAGGCAACTCTGACTGGTTCTCAGGCGAAACAGGAGTGAAACAGGGTTGTGTCTTATCACCGATGCTCTTTGGAATAGCTATCGATTGGGTCATGCGCAAATGCACAAACAACACAAATATGGGTATCCATTGGGTTGACAAAATTCTAGAAGACCTGGACTTTGCCGACAATATAGTGCTTTTGAGTTCAACACACAGGGGGCTCAGGGGACTCAACACCAGAAATATCATCTAGAATCGCACTGGCATCTGGTGCCTTCAATAAACTGTCAAACATCTGGAAGTCAAAGATACTCAGCAAACACACAAAACTTAAAATCTTCAACTCTTGTGTGATTCCAGTGTTAACGTATGGATGTGAAAGTTGGAAATCAACGGTAGCTTTAGATAAAAAATTAGATAATTTTGAGAACAAATGTCTTAGAAGGCTTCTAAACATCCACTGGACAGACTTCAGAATCAATACGCAAATAAGACAAGAGACTAAGCAAGATACAGTATCCAATTTCATAAGAAGACGCCGTTGAAACTACATTGGCCATGTACTCAGAATGGACAAGACAAGACTCCCCTACCAAGCCCTCATATGGTCACCAGTAGGGAAAAGAAAACGGGGAAGACCAAGAGAGACCCTGCGTAGAACCATCATTCGAGAAGGCTCATTCAATGGCCATGTAAATATCCAAGATCTACAACAGGTAGCAGCGAACCGCCAAGCATGGAGAGACAGGACTTCTGCCCTATGCGCCGCCTTAGGCTCAAGAGGAAAGACTAACTAACTAAGACATTAAAGAGTACCGGGGACAAGGCAGATCCCTGCAGCAACCCAGGTGTACTAGTTCAGGGGTCAGAAGTCCAGGTACCCAGTGCAACCTTACGCTCATAAAGGACTGCCGCAACCCATCTAACAAGGCAAGGGCAGACCTCCATGTCCAATTGTATGTTTATTAAACGATCATACCTAACCCTGTTAAAAAAAGTGTGAATATCTCTACTTAGAATTGACATACAGGATTTATTGAGGTGCCATTAGATTTTGATTTTCAAGGCCTATCTAATTTGGTGGTCTCATTACTATTAGTAAATACTCATTTTGAAAATCATGACTTCTGTTATTTCACATACCTGGAAGTTAAGGCCCTTGAACAGGCGATATACGAATTTATATCACAAAAGGGGACATAGTTTGGGTTCTTCTCCTTGACAATCTCAATATACAATCCAAAAGTAGATATACATAACCCTATCAAACATAGTACAAGGCTGAATGTTCTCAGATATTTCGATGTCTGGGGCTGTTGGGCTTTTTTGGTGGTTCCAGCTGCCATCTTCTTTTGCTTGTGTGTAACTTACAAAATAAGGAATCGTCTAAGTAACAAAACCTATTTTCGTACAGGTATTTCAATTAAGTAAATAGTATTTATGTAAAATTTAAGACTAGAATTTATCAATCATTTTAAATATGTTTTATGAAGGAAAAGCATAATTTACTTGGCAATTAAATAATCGAGCTAAAAGTTTTGTTTTGTAAAAACAACTTGTGGTGATTAATTATATTTACAATTTAAAAAGAATATTGGATTTCGTGGGAAACGTTAACAAGATTTAACTTTCTAAACAACATACACAACATTAAAAATCATATAAATAATGTAAAAATACAATTAATTATGAAAATTGTTTTTAACAAGTCAATATAATGAGAATAATTTCAGTAAAGTATATTATAGAATAAACAAATATGGTTTGTTTTGTGTAAACAATATGGCGTGATCAATTTGTGGTGGGTGAGAACATGAACTATATTTCACTTCGTCTGCTCTCGTGGACCAGGCAACCTGTCAGATTTGCTTTCCTCAACTACGGCACCGCATACATTCAGAAGATGGCCAGAAGTATTTCTGTAGATGGCTACGAGGCGCTTAACAAAGTGTTAAAAGAACAGACAGGACAAGTGTTTGTGTTATTTAGCGGCAGCCCTAATGAGGATGGAGTCAGCTGGTGTCCGGATTGTGTCAAAGGTTTGCAGTGAACTTTGGACTGTCTGTGACTAGGATGTCGGCAGTTGTCATGTGATAGAGTTGATACTGATATAAAAGAAATATATATTAATATGATTCAGCTACACAGCATTAATTTTGAATGTTTTAAATACAAAATGAGAAATAATTTCTAATCAGATATAAAAATAAAGACCTGTAGTTTGATACAGTTTGAGTCTCCTTCAAGAAACTTAGAAAGAAATGAAAACTTTAAACTGAATAGAGAAATTAGTCATTGTCATAGAAGAATGTCTAAGACAGTCAAGATTTTTGTTGCCGCATCATGAGGTGGATAAACTTGAAAGTTTTATGACAAACTTGATGTGAAAAGGGGAAGGCAAATAGATAAATAACTAGGTGGCTTGACTACATCATACTACATACATGGTATTAGTATTATTGAGACAAGAACACACACACAGATCTGATCCAAGATTCTGGTGATTCTGAAATGATAAACCATGATCACCCAATATTTATTGGCATGGCACATGAGACATGATGATGATGAGTTTGATATCAGCTTAAAATATTGTATTAATACATAACTATTTCAACACAGCCCGGTTGCTCTATATAGAGGTATAGGTTTATCAAATAAAGTATTAAGAAATAAGTAAATAAGGTGAAAATGGCAGTGCTAACTCAGCAGTTAATATTTGATAGATATAAAACAAAACATGGAAATGAAGATTTCTAGACTGCTTATCTCAGGATGGTTGTGCTGGAAAGATTTAACCCTTTACAGGGCAGACGCTTGTCCGTTTTTTAGCCCTGAACGGGCAAGATTTTTTCAGGTTTGGTAAAATTTTGGGTCACGTTAGTAAAAACATCACAAATAAGGTGTTAGTCAACCGATTTTAGTTAACACAATGAAGGGAAAAGCATGAAGAATGTTACTCACGTGATTGTTGTTGGTAATCCATATATGAACACAAATATTTACGAAATACAGCATGTTGTTTGTGATTTTCCGTCATCTATACGGCAATTTACAAACACATTTTCAGAATCATAATCACATTCTTTAAAGTCCGACTTTGCACTGATATCTAGCTCTGATTAATAGTCAACTTCGTGCCCTTTAATGTCATTTAAATTGAACCTAGCGAAATCTCGGCTATCACTTGAAGAATCGCCAAAATCCATTTTGAAAAACAGCGTAAAAATCCAGAAAACTATCAAAAATAGTCCGTTCAAATTCATACTATCGCGTTTACAAATGGCGGCCAAGCTGTCGGCGAAAGTAGCCGTCAGAAGTGTCGGAAAGCCGAGAGATCGCGTTTTTACAATGCATAATAGTATCGGACGTAAATGGCCGCTATGCTCGTTTAAGTGATCGGCCGTTAATGGCCGCTCTGCCCTGTAAAGGGTTAATGCAGTTTACAACAGCATTAGGGTACCATGTAAATACCAACTGCATTTGTTAGTATTCATGAACTCCCAGGACATTCCCATATGTGTTCCGTTCTCATCGATTGATTGATTGATTTAGGAATCGACATCACAGCATTCGGGGGCATTCCCATAAGTGCTCCGTCCCCATCCTCAGCAGCCAGCGAAGAGTTCCAACACTAATAGTACCAGTAGCAATCTGATTATAAGTCCGTCTTGCCTTTCCTCTGAGCGTTGAGCGTCGGCCAGATCTCATCAGCAACAGCCAGCAAAGAGTCCCAATACTAAGGGTACTAGTAGCAATCTGATTATGTGTCTTTGGAGTCCTGACTGTCAGCCAGATTCTCAGGTCGCTCCCTGCAGCACCGTTCTGTCTCAGGTCACTCCCTGCAGCACTGTTCTGTCTCAGGTCACTCCCTGCAGCACTGTTCTATCTCAAGACATGATGATCTATTTGTTCTTCTGCACTATACATACAATCCCAAAGGCACTGACCTCGTCTGCCTTATCATACACCAGTACCCCACCAAGTAGTGCAGACCCAGCCAATCTGACCACCTGCTCGTTTCCCACCACACCAACATGCCCTGTGGGGAAAAATCCCATCCACTGATCCTGAGGTAGTGTATTTAATATCTAATCTTCTCATAAAAGGTTGGAAAACCAGGATCACCTATTTGCAGGTCATGCATGTTAAACATCTTCTGCCATGTGGAAACTGAAAACAGTAGGTTGCTACCCAGGCTAAGTTTCACAAAATGAAAACAGAATATCCACAGAGATATATTAATAGCATGTGTGATTCTGGCATATACATACACTTGGATCCTTACGCATGCTACAGATTCCTTGGACTGGAATGTGATTCTACTTGTGTGACCTATGAGAAGAGACTGAAGGATCTATGGAGTTATCCCTATGTAATCTATGAGAGGAGACTTAAGGATCTATGGAGTTCTTCCTAAGTGATCTATGAGAGGAGACTGAAGCATCTATAGAGTTATCCCTGTGTGATCATTGAGAGGAGACTAGAGCATCTATGGAGTTATCCTTGTGTGACGAAAGTGATTCTTTATAAACCACTAGTGATGGGCAAAGAAAGTCTTCAATGTTTGGTACATTGCTTGGAACAGAATATGTTTACTGTATGAAACAGGTCATCCCGAAGAGCAAACACTGCAGAACTAGCAGACATAAAAGTAGCAATTCATGGATTATGTCAGAAATCTAAAAGTGTTGTATTGCAAGTTGAACATAGCAGACATAAAAGTAGCAGTTCATGGATTATGTCAGAAATCTAAAAGTGTTGTATTGCAAGTTGAACATAGCAGACATAAAAGTAGCAATTCATGGATTATGTCAGAAATCTAAAAGTGTTGTATTGCAAGTTGAACATAGCAGACATAAAAGTAGCAGTTCATGGATTATGTCAGAAATCTAAAAGTGTTGTATTGCAAGTTGAACATAGCAGACATAAAAGTAGCAGTTCATGGATTATGTCAGAAATCTAAAAGTGTTGTATTGCAAGTTGAACATAGCAGACATAAAAGTAGCAGTTCATGGATTATGTCAGAAATCTAAAAGTGTTGTATTGCAAGTTGAACATAGCAGACATAAAAGTAGCAGTTCATGGATTATGTCAGAAATCTAAAAGTGTTGTATTGCAAGTTGAACATAGCAGACATAAAAGTAGCAGTTCATGGATTATGTCAGAAATCTAAAAGTGTTGTATTGCAAGTTGAACATAGCAGACATAAAAGTAGCAGTTCATGGATTATGTCAGAAATCTAAAAGTGTTGTATTGCAAGTTGAACATAGCAGACATAAAAGTAGCAGTTCATGGATTATGTCAGAAATCTAAAAGTGTTGTATTGCAAGTTGAACATAGCAGACATAAAAGTAGCAGTTCATGGATTATGTCAGAAATCTAAAAGTGTTGTATTGCAAGTTGAACATAGCAGACATAAAAGTAGCAGTTCATGGATTATGTCAGAAATCTAAAAGTGTTGTATTGCAAGTTGAACATAGCAGACATAAAAGTAGCAGTTCATGGATTATGTCAGAAATCTAAAAGTGTTGTATTGCAAGTTGAACATAGCAGACATAAAAGTAGCAGTTCATGGATTATGTCAGAAATCTAAAAGTGTTGTATTGCAAGTTGAACATAGCAGACATAAAAGTAGCAGTTCATGGATTATGTCAGAAATCTAAAAGTGTTGTATTGCAAGTTGAACATAGCAGACATAAAAGTAGCAGTTCATGGATTATGTCAGAAATCTAAAAGTGTTGTATTGCAAGTTGAACATAGCAGACATAAAAGTAGCAGTTCATGGATTATGTCAGAA
This sequence comes from Cepaea hortensis, assembly GCA_963921405.1. Classification (NCBI taxonomy): domain Eukaryota; kingdom Metazoa; phylum Mollusca; class Gastropoda; order Stylommatophora; family Helicidae; genus Cepaea; species Cepaea hortensis. The sequence continues at coordinate 30,985,569 of OY992890.1, forward strand.
ATCTAAAAGTGTTGTATTGCAAGTTGAACAATTTTCCACTTTCTGTAACTGTTGTACTTTTATTTGTTTTGTAGCTGATCCCGTAATTGCCAGAAATTTGGAGAAGGCTCCAAGTGATGCTGTCTTCATCCACTGTAACGTTGGAGACCGGACATAGTAAGGGTTTGTCTGTATATTATAACACTGTTGGTTTCATCCATATACTAAAAGATAGTAAAGGTTTGTCTGTATATTAAACATTGTTAGATTCGTCCATATATCCAAATATAGTAATGGTTTGTCTGTATATTAGAATGCTTAGATTTGTCTATATTCTAAAATAGGGGTAGAAAAATCTAAACATGATTCAGGAGCCAGCATATATTTTTTTTACACAGGCTAAGAAAAACACAAAATCCAATTCAGATAAAGCTACATATTTTTTAATGAACCATTAAATTTCTTTATTGGAGGCCCTGTTGAAGATATCAAAATAAGATCACTTAAGTTATTCACATGTTTTTAGAGCTTTCAAGTACCTATCACATGCTGCATTTTCCAATGGCACATTAGAAAGACATATCTCCTTCACCTTCCCTTCTCTGATAAAACAAATATATCAACCCCTCATCATCAAATCTCTCTGCCAATGCATTAGGTAAGATACTGACATATGGGCTTTCTTTTATTTCACATATCAATCTTCACAAAGATATGAGGCAATGTATGAAACAAATTCTCCACACTTTGTTTTCATTCACATATTTCTCTGAGTCAGTCACATTTAACTTCGTTAACAATGCAACCAAACTTTCAAAGTCAGTGTAGGGTCTTTAATTTTTGGCAATACAGTGCAGTGCCATGAAATGTACATTCATATGTTGCAGCATATTATCGTCCAATTGTTTTCACACTTCGCTAAAGAAGTACATTCAGGAATCATCTTTGTACTCGGCCTCCTGGCACTTAAAAGAACTTTTAGGATTTGTTGCGCCGTTTGAGTTTTCAATTTAAATGGTAACGAACATCCAAACACAGCTTTCAAATTTTGGTCTGCAGTGTTAGGAAACTTACTGCTCACTTCACAATTCCTTCTTCATAGTGTAACCATGGTAGTAGTTCCAGCCATGATTGGATGAAATTTATTTTTGCACGACTGGGGAAATTTAGAAACACTGTCATCAGTGCAAGACTACAGTTACCAGCACTGGGGCTACATCAAGGATTTGATATGTTAGCAAGAGGATGCCTGAGAAGAAACAGGATTGACTACATCAAGGACATTGTAAATCACACAGAGGGATACTATTCAGTGCCACCCATAAGGCACTAGAATGTTAACTGTTCCTCCCCATGAAGAGGATGATGATGATCTTCAATGTTAGGTTTTTCATTACCGTCTCAATCACAATAATTTGTTTGACAATGATCATTGTCGTCATATTTGAAGATGCTTAAGTTTGGATGTTCGTGTGGTTCCAGCAAGAAGGGATGTATCAGGGGACATACCAGATTGTTACTGGAATGTTCAGTGTACACATCTTACCAGATTTTCTGAGGAGACAGAAAACATCACTGGATGTGCTCAGAATGCTATGGTGTCAATTCATAGAACCAAGAATTCTTGTCATGCATATTTTACACTTTGCACATCTCAAGTATTCAGTAATTTATAATTTTTGTTTTCATGCTTCTGTTGCAGCTGGAAAAATCAAAACAATGAATTTAGGAAAGATCCGAAGTTTGCTATTAGATGCGTACCGACTCTCCTCAAATTAGGTTCTGTAAGTATTCAATTAAGTTATCTGTGTCAATCGAGGTGGGGGAAGTAGTTCTTATTTATATTGAGCCAACTCTGATGTACCTCACTGACAATTAGCAGACAAGTGAAGAATTCTATGGAAGCTGCAGCATATGCTTTTCTAGAAGAATGATAAGAACACCGTGGTTGAATAGATAGGCCAATTAAGATATTTTGAAAGAAGTTACAACAGGTGGACCAATTAAGGTATCTTGAAAGAAGTTAACTCACAAAGAGAATAAACAAATGCAAGCATATTTTGTGTTGGGGATCAGTATGGCCAATTGGATCAGAGCGTTTTCTCTTAAACTTCTGGTTTACTGATATCGAGCTGGTGGGTTCAACCCCTATGCCGTTCATTTGAACTAAAGTCTCAACTTCTCGTTTTTGACCTGGGGACGTTAATTACAGGTACCTCAGAAACCGGAGTGGGTTCACCTGATGGCAAGGGACATTGGTAATAGGGAAAGCTAATCAGTCCAATATGTGACCTCCCATTTGGATGATATACAACCATACTAGGCTCATCATGTTATTTTTTCTGTGTGTTTTGTGTATCTTCCTTAATGAACCAAAATTTACATGATAATACTTGCTCATTTGATTATGTACCATGTCTGGTCCAAACCTACTTTTTGTTCAACACTTGCATCAGTTAAGTATTTCATTTGTCATTTCTCCAGCGTCACAAACTGGAGGAGGAGCAGCTTCTCAATGATGACCTGATCCAGATGTTGTTTGAGGAAGATTAGAAGTGATCACAGATTTACACAGTACCTTCTGATCAAACTCATTGTGGTGATTGGACTTCACAGCCAAATTAGATGTTATTTTGTAACCTCTTTTACTAATAGGACTGGGCATTGCTTAAGAATATACTTTTATAATACAGATGTATTTTATGAACCAATGTCCAGAATCATTGTTATTTGTATAGACATCAGTTTTAGTGTTTGCAGTGTTGATTCAGTTTATGATTTCCCTTTATTGGATTTTGAGATGTTGGATGTGTTGGTTTATGTCCAGGTTGAACTTGATGTTTCAGTTACCCTTTAACATCAGATGATGAGGGAGGTTCTGTGTATTGTTAGCATTATAATGTTTGTCGTTACATATTTAAGATAGTTACTTCTTCCTCATTTCTTCTTTTCTGGATTCTTCTTCCTTGTTTCTTTTTTTCATTGGTACCTCTACCTCATTCTTTTCTAGGTACTTCTTTGTTTCTTTTTTTGCTGGGAACTTCTTCCTCTTTCCTTCTTATCTAGGTATTTCTACTTCATTGCTTCTGTTGTAGGAACTTCTTCCTCATTGTTTCTTTTCTGGGAACTTATTCCTCATTACTTCTTTTCTAGGTATTTCTTCTTCATTACTTCTGTTGTAGGAACTTCTTCCTCATCATTTCTTTTCTGGGAACTTCTTTCTCAGCACTTCGTTTCTGGGTATTTCTCCTTCAATACTTCTGTTGTATGAACTTCATTCTCTGTACTTCATTTCCTGGGCACTTCTTCCTCAAATACTACATTGCATTTGATTTGCCATTGAGGCGGTTGTTAGCAAAATTGACCAGAGCTTCCTGGTCAGCCCAAACTTAAATGGGAACCAGGAAATGTACTACACATTAAAGGTGGCTGGCACGACATAGACCACATCATCCATTGAGTCCCAGTTGGTCTATACAAATTTGAGGTTTGCGCCGTATACCCAAGGTGTGTACACAGATTTTCTCCTTTACTAAATACTGCTTTTTTAATTTTAATTTATAAATTTTTTTTTTTTTTTATCAAGACAAAATCTGGCAGATACTCCAGTTTATATTTTAAATGTATTCTATTATGAAATTAATGATAATTTTTTTTTTATGTCAAGTAATTTACATATAAATGCATTTACCTATTTTAGGCGTGTTGTAAATTTTGTTATGAAACTTATAAAAAAACTTTCCGGGGCATGTTGGGGTGTTGCACCAATTTCAGGTGTGTGTTTCCTGAGGCACCTAGCGAGCTTTCATGTTCCAGGTGAGATATTTGATTAGTTTGATACAAGTGCTCCGCTTGCTTCATTGCATTGCTAGTCAAATATTTTCACAAGTTTGCTGTCCTATATTTGGTTAGGTGAAATTCCTTCATCTGTTGTTTTGAAATATCTGCGCTGAATTCCACATTTGTTTTCACTGAACTATTTACACTTATTATTTTGAAATACTTGTCTCACTGACCGTATATGCATTTAGCTGAAATACCAGTATTTTGAAAATACATTTCTTGAATGTAATGAAACTGTGGAGTGTGTCTGATATTATGTATATTTTTTCTTCATAGATTTAATATCCCGAATATAAACCTATATTTTATAATTAGAGGTTCTTGGCAAATTTGATAATGAGAAATGAATAATTAAAGAGAACACAGGTGGTTAATAACAGCTATATGATCCATGTTGTAATTAAGATAGAATAAACTTCTTTTTTTTTCCGCATTTCCATCCTGTTTCAGGATATTGCGGTCAACACCAGCATCTTTCAACTGTATGTTGATTCCTAGGCTAGATTACACTCATCAGCACGCCACGACTTTCTGAGCGACCGGCTCCATCATACTCTAATAAGTCACTGGCGCGACTCGAACCACTTCTAATTCTCATGCTCTCATGTCAACCACAAAAGTATTCGGGGTTAACGGAGAAAGCTGCTAAGCCCTCGGCCAGGGAGCCAGCAGAATAAACTTTGCTTGATCAATAACAAGAGCAGTATGATAACCACAAGAATAGAACCAGACTGATGTATATTATTTACCACTTCCCTATATTGTCATTGCCAAGTTGAGCTGTATTATTTCTACTCTACTGTATTATTTCTACTCTACTGTATTGTGGACAGGTCAGGGTTTAATTCCTTGCTGAGAAGGCTGAAGACAGACAGGTGACATGCTTCTGCTATAAAATCAAAGATAGGGAGCATCTGTTGAATCATTTTCCCAGGAGATTATGGTGTGTTGGGAAATGAGCTGGTGGACAGATTGGCTGGGTCTGTACTGGTGCAGTGTTGGTGCACAATAAGACAACTGTTATCAGGGCCTTTTGGGATCATGTATGTAGTGACTAGTCTCCATGGCAAAGGACTTATGAAAATGATTTGTAATCCTGTATACCCGGGTTCGAAACACAGCGTTGCTGGTTTTTTTAAAAAAAGGTTTAGGTGCCAGTCATTCAGAAAGCAATGGCAGACTACTGAACGTAAAACTTTAACAGCAAAAATGTTGGGGCTGACTGCAACGTCCTGTGAAGGACATGCAACTAAATTAATATAGTGTGGGAGATCAGATAAATCATCATGGTGTGGAGAGACTGGCGTGGCAGGGAGAGCCTTTAAGGATCTGGCTGATACTCAGTATTCTGAGGCAAGACCAGAGAGACAAATAATATTACCAGGGCCTATAAGGGAAGCAATGAATATTCACACTTTAAACTACCATGCAGCGGGTGCTTTAACGAAGGTGATAGGAAACTGCACAGTTAAAGTCATGAGTACAGTCGGATGCGGGTTCGACACCTGGGCCTGTCGCCTGCGAAAGTGAGGAAAAGACCTATTCCTGTGTGTATTGAGGCCTTCACCGATCTCCCTGGCTGAGGGGTTAGCAGCTTTCTCTGTAACCCCGAATACTCTCGTGGTTGACGTGAGCACACGAGAATTGGAAGCGGTTTGAGTCGCGCCAGTGACTTATGAGAGTATGGAGCCGGTCGCTCAGGAAGCAATGGCAAACTACTGAGCGTAATCTTGCCAAGAAATCAACAATCAGCTGAATATTGCTGATGGTGACAGCGATGTCTTGTAAAGGATATGCAAAACATTAACATTGAGACCTTCAGAATGTGATGGCTCTATCACATCACAGATGCATGGCAGACAACTGCTTTGGGACACACTTTGTAAAAAACAACTATGCATGTCATAGGAGATGATGGCTGGGTGGCATGAGACTGTCAACCTCATCCTGTAGAAAACTTCGGCTGCAAAATCCTGCAAATTATAAACAAGTCTAAAATAGGGCTTGGCATGAGTTGGTTGAGGCCTATGCTTCATTGGATCATGAAAAGGCAGGAGAAGAAAGACTACAAGCTATAGATGATCATTTGAGAATGAGGGAGCTATGTATATTTGATGAGAAATAGTGTCTTGTAGAAAGCATAAAAGCAGTTTTTTAATATTGGTTTTCCTTTTCTGGATGTTGCAGTGACTCCCAGTCCCTATTGGCTGTTTGTGATTGACCAGGTATGTTCAGTAGGAAATATTACATTCAATAGGGCTGTTTGAAAGGCCAGCTATGCTTAAGACTGGGCATTGACCATAGAAACATAATCATTGTGTTGAATCAGAATGATTTAAATCATTTCTGCAGTAGGTAGATTTCCTGTGGCATGGGGGGAATGTCAGCAGCAGAATTAATCCAGAACATCAAAGACTGAGATCTATAGACAGATGGAAGCACCTGTGCTATTTGACAGGGCATATGATCGCAACAGGATATATAACTCTGCAGTATGCGCCTGATGTGTTGCAGCAAAATATGCCAGGCAATAAATCATGCAACATATTATTTGTGACTTCTGTATTTAAATATGATGATGAACTTTCCAGCCTTGTTGAGCAAAGAAAAGTCTTTAAAATGTCATCTTTTAAAAAAACATTACATTCATTTCCAGACATATGTTACTTAATTGATGATATCCCAATCTGTTTGGTTCTGAACAAGTTACAGTAGTAATACAGTTAGTTGTGGTTCCAACTTCATGGCAAAGGGTCGCCCCATTATGCTCTGTTCCTGTGCCAGTGGATATCAGACAAAATGCTCCTCACTGCGCCATGTGAAAAGTGGAACAGACAGGAGTATCAACACACCAACAGCCCGCACAGGTATACTATGCAGAATGCCAACACAAAAGTCCGCCAGAAAAATACAGTTCATCGTCGATGGAAGCGGCAATCACTAGAACACCAGCAGCCTCACATTACTGCATAAGGCAACCCAGTTCAGTGACCGGCGGGCCACCATTTTTCTTAACATGCAGTTGGTGCTACAAACAACCACGGACAGATGCCAAAGCACCCCACACAAAATCCTCAGCTCACAATGTCACTCCACGCACTCAATTGAGTAGCAGGGCGATGGAACTATGCACTACCAGTCCAACATGAGGAAAATGCGTAAGCAAACCATAGCCACAAGCATAAACACTCCAGGTGCCTTAACAGCTCAAGTGCCTATCCTCCATGTTGGGGACCGGAAGTCCGAGTAATACAACCAGACCATGCTGGTATCACCGGGAATGAACAAGCAAACACTTTGGCTGGTTCTATGCCTATTGTGAGGAATCCATCAAAGAACCAAGTATGTTTCTTAAATGCCTTTAAATATCTGGGTACAAATTAATTAATTATCTCAATGACCAAGGGGACTTGTGCCTTGGTTAATGATCAGGTCTGCAAGGGAAGTTCCTGATGTGATCGAGATGAGAGGCATTGGTGTCAGGCAGGGAGTTGCAAGCCTTGAAGACTTAGTAAGAGACAGTGAACCAGCACTGGACTGGAGTGATCAGTGGTCACACACACTTAGAAATTCTGAGGAGCACCAATGGACTTGTCTGGTTTGTAATGGTGATAGTCCATTTTGATAATTTGCTAAAGTTGGTACACTATGGTGTGAGGTGGTGAAACATAACTGCCCACGCATGATGATGGTATAAGAAGAGTTAAAATAACAATTGGGATAGAGGGGGTTCATGTAACAGCAGAATGGGATACAGTGAGTTAAGAAAGACATATTGGAATTAACCAATAAGCAATGCTAAGTTGGCTGGTACTGAATGAGTTAATCTAGTTTAATAGAATGTTGGCATACAAATATGAAATAAAGAGTATTTATGGAATTTGATATTGTTATTCCCTTCCTTTTGAGCAATGTATAACCCACTGAATTGATCCATGACGTCAGAGATCATAATTTGTAGAGAGGCATGATCGCCCATGCCAGCCGGGGTGGGCACTGAATGATGATGATATCCCACTGCCAACTTGCTTAGTCATTGCACTTTTACAGGGAATTTAATCACGGGGATCCCATCCCATCTGCAAGCCAGTGACCCCTTAACCTATGACCTCTCGACCTTAGTTTCCCAATATGCAACACTTGGCGGTCCTGCAGGTCATTGGCAGGTTACCAGTTTTCACTTTTGACCCCTTCTGAAGGGGAGATAATCAACCTTGACACTATTGGTCTGCAGTGTCAAGTTCAGGGACTTCCCTTGCAGACCAGTGTCAGACTTGGTCATTAACCAAGGCACAGTTGAGACTGGTCACATTGTATGAGATGAGATGCCTCAGAAGCACTGCCAGTGCCATCAGAAAAGACAGTCAGTAGAGCATCAGATGTTTAATGTGAGTTTCAAGGGTTCATGTCCCTTATTGTGCGCAAATGAGGTCAGCATGGCCAAATGGATAACAGTGCACACTCTTAAACTTCCGGTGTGCTGATGTCGAGGTAGCGGGTTCAACCCCTACATGGGTCAGTTGGACTAAAATGTTGACTTCTCATCCTTGACTTGAGCGTGTAAATTACAAGTACCTCAGAAGTCAGAGTGGGTTCACCTGATGGCTAGGGACAATGTTAATAGAGAAAGCTAATCCACACGCAAAAATCAGTCCAATACTCTAAAAGTAGTAGCACATGCATGGACTGCGCTTGAGTTCAAAGCAAACGAACGCATGCAGCTTTGTTTAAAAATAAGAAAAGACAAGACTACGAAATGATGAAATTGGAGAAATGATAAGAGCAATGCCACCTATTGAGAGAAACAGAGGATAAGAAGTTTGGTCATCTTATGTGAATTAAATGTGCACTGAATGTGTCAATCTTTGGTGCACTGCTCAGTGTGTGGGCAGATCTTGGATGTGTCAATATATGGTGCACTTTCTGTGTGGGCATATCTTGGATGTGTCAATATATAATACACTGCTCTTTATGTTAGAGTGATATGAGTGCAGTCAGGCAAGGATATGGGGGAGAATGGCCATAATTTCCTCCATGCAATCAATCATAAAAATATGATTATCCTAACAGTTTACATTCCCACATGAGGTTCCACTGAAACATATAACTCTTAACGACCAAGTAAACAGGTAATCGATCCTATTCCGTGTCTTGAAGTATATTGAGTAGTACTATATTTTTTAACCAATCAACACTTGGCATGTAATGTCAGTATATTCAGGCCACATTTATTTCCCTAAAAATTTCCTGGTACCCATTTTATGCTGGGTAGATCTGTGAGCCCGGGTCAGCGGAAAAAATCCCCACCTTGATGCAGATGTAAATATATACTGTTTACTGTTTGTCCATCAAGAATGATGATGACCATTCACTTCATCCAGTAGGGTTGAAAGTATGGAGCCGTGAGTTCTGAGATGGCTGGTAAGGCCTATTTTGGCTCGAAATGATCTTTGATAATGTGGGAAAAGAATGCTAAACGTTATAGGAGGAGGATCTGCAGTGGTTTTTCTGTCCAGCCTTTTTTTTCCACAACTCTTGCAATTCTGTTTGCTTCACAAGTTACTGCACTCTTGTGTAATGATATACGCCACGAATTTCGGTCTTTGGCAGCAGTCTCCCAAGTGTCGTGATGAATTGCAAAAGCTTTTCATGAGATCTTCAGAATGTCTTTCAAGGGTTTCCTCTGACCGCCTTAGGAGCGTTTACCACAATGCAGATCGCCATAAAACATTCGTCTAGGGAGCCTGTGGTCTGGCATGCGAGTCAAGTGACCAACCCAGCGAAGCACTTTCTTCATTAGTAAAGTGTGGATACTGGGCATGGACGCTCTTTCTGGTTCATCAGTGAGTGAAAATATGTATATATGTCCATCGGGATAACAGACTAGTATATGGTATGCTAGCCGTTGTGCCTCTGCCGCTCTCTACATCTTTACAATATATGAAGCATACTGTTCTTTTATGGAGACTACCATACTTCGTAACTACTGAACAATCCCAAAGCCAGCATATGTCTGACTGCGCCATACAGAGCGATGAGCCGCAATTTTTTCCCATTCGTGATTTCTATCTCATGTCTGATATAATATGGGAGTAATACGATTAGAATGGCACTTTCGTCTGCTGGTTTTTATCTTCCATTGGAGCAAAATCCCTTAACCAACTGGCACCAAACACAGTCATCTTTAACAGATTCAGTGCTAAACAAAACATATGTTTGGACCGAACATAAATGGGTGGCAGAAATAGGAAATATTGGTGTGTCACAGCTATGACCTAAAAAGTAGTTAATATGGTGTCAGACATGTTATATTATACATCAAATTAAAGAAGGGTGCTTAGAGACAACTTCTGTATTGATATTTTAATTGAGACAACGATTTACAATGACAATACTTTGTTGATATAAAAGCCGATGGCAGATATGGGAAGTGGCTTAAGACGATTAATCGTCCCATGGCACTGTATGTTATATTTGTTCTAGGTTTTCTATGGGATGAAGTGGCCAGTTCCATGCTTACTCTTTAGTCACCTCTTATGGCATCGATGGGAGCTGTGGTGGCATAGTGACTAGAGACTCGCCTGCCATTTCAGTGGTCAGAGTTTTGGTCTGCACTGGGGCGGGTCCGATCTGCACTGGAGCGGCTTCAATTTTTTAAAGGACCTGGGCTCCAGTGTCGACCCAGGCTAAAATGGGTACCAGGAAATGTCTTGGGAAGTGAAAGCGGCCAGTGTGAAGCTGACCACGTGAGCCACGAATGCCGATTGATCTATGCAAATATGTTTCTAGCAGAGTATGTCTGATGTGCCTGAACTCATTCAGTGCCAAACAAACGGTAGGTTTGCACCAAACATGGCACAACTTCACATGAACAATTACCCGGGAAGGTAACCTTGCCAACAAATGTCTGTAGACGTCGGATATGTCGGCCGAAAGTTGCAAATATCGCATCTCTACTGTAAACCGACACATCGCAATTACATCTAAACCAACATTTTGGACGAACGCAGAAGGAGGAGGAGTAAGAAAAAGAAGGAGCAGAAAAAGAAGAAGAAGCAGCAGCAGCATCAGAAGAAGAAGAAAAAAAAGAAGAAGAAGAAATGAACAAGTAGTGTAAGGTCACTGAGCATTGAAATTGTGAAAGATACAACGAAAGAAAACAAATAACACGATGACCCTAGTATGATGATACATCATCCTTCTGTTCAGATGGGAGATCACATTTTGATATATATTATCCTTCGGCAATAAATCAATGAAGGCGTGTACAGTGGACCGTTCCTGGCGTTTGCTTTTCACTTACGACATGCATGGTAGGTTACAGCTTTACTATTCTTCTTAACTAATTCCAATTCCAATTTTCAAAACAATTCCAAATTCGGCCTCGTTCAACCCGCCTCTTCAGCTGTGGTTATTGTTGAGGTCCGTGGCTTTTGTGGGTTTATTCACCCGAATTTTTGTCTTGTGCTCTCTTACGAGTGAGTCCTTTATCGGACTGGTTATGTAACTGTAAGCGTTTGTGTCTGTGACGTCAGCTGAGGGTTGGTCGGCGGTTGTCCATTGTTCCCGTCTGCTGGTGGTTTCTTTTGTTGGTGAAGGCTCCTGGCTCGTCTGGCTTGACTGGTTGTAGTCCTTAAAAAGACTTTTTATCTGGGCTTTTACCTTCTTTTTTGTGTATTTTCTGTAGCAGCTTTTCGATGTTTTCATTTCCCTCCTTGCGCCCTTTTTCACTTTCGATTTTGAGTTTCTGTTGCCTTTCGGATTCTTCCTCTGCCGTCAGCCATGGGATCATCTCTCCGCCTTCTATATAGTACTCGTAGCCGGGTCCGTTCTCAGGTTCATAGTATACATCTGGGTAATCTACCGGTCTCCTGAGTTTCTTGGTTTTTTGTTTTTTTTCTCCCAGCGCCTTCCTGGCGCCTTCGTTCCTCCAGTCTTGCACTTTCTAATAGCTTCTCCAAGGTAGGTTCCCGGGGCCTCTCCGTGCCATCATCAGGGTGCTCATCTCGGTTTTCTTCGGATGTCTGGCGAGATATTGGTTTCCCCTTGTCGGTCATGGCTGGGCTGCTGGCTTTAGCTTGCGGTTCAGGCTCCGTCTCTTGGTTTTCATCTAACGGTTTCTCTGTGATTTCTTGTACGGCTTCTGTTGTCTTGTTTCGGAAAAGTTCCGTTTCAGCTTTCTGTAGTTCTCGCTCTGATTTAATGGTTTGTAGGATTTCTGCGTTCTCCTTCTTTATCAATGCCATATGTTCCACTTCTTGCTTGATGTTTTGCTGGATCTCCTTCATCTCCGCCAGTAGTTTTTCGTTGTCGCTGGTCAGAGTCGGCGTCAACAGTGCCTTGACTTGTTTCTTCAACTCGTCTATTTGTCTTTGCAGTTGATCTCTTTCAGATTGTGATATACCCATGGCTGTCTCGCACCTCCTCATTGCTTCGTTGTATGGTGTCTTTGTGTTGATGGCGAGCTTTAATACGTCTCTGTGTCGTTGCAGGTACGGACAGCTCAAGTATCTTGCTCCATGCTTGCCCAGGCAGTTGGCGCACTTTCTTTTGTTGTTGGGTGCTCGAAAGTCCGTGTCCAGCTTGGCCAGCGGACACTCCTTGAAGGCGTGGTGATAGTACCGGCGGATTTCCGTCTTGCTGCGACATGCTGCTCTGCTGTGGCCGGCCCTCTGACATCTGAAACATTGAGTGATCCTTGGCATGAATGTCTCTGGCTGATGCATTCTCTTGTTGATTGATACTGTGGTCGGCATTTCGCTGCCCTCTGACGTCACCACTGCCAAGGTTGTAGGTATCTTGGAGTAGGTGAGGAGCCGCTCCGCTTTCAAGAATCGGATGTGAAGATTCTCTTCTCGTAGCTGCTTCAGGATTTCTTCGTCAGATAGCTCCACTTGGATACGCTTGACAACCCACTTGCTTGTCGGTGAGTCGGTGTTTCCGACTCTAGTGTCTTTCTCCTCCTGCTTCTCAGTAGGTTTGGCTCTTGTCTGTGGTGGGCTGTCGATCTTCTTTCTCCCTTGTGGTAGCTTCAGTAATACTTGTAGTTTCAGGTTCTTTGTTACAGCTCGCCGGCAGGCTCTCCACGTTCATTTTCTTCACGGTCTTGTCGGCTCCCACGCTGCACATCTTGGATACCGCGTGTTTCTTGTTGTTGGACTTGCGACATGACATTTCCCCCCGTATCAGGCTTCTTGACTTGTTCAGGCGACTTGTCTTGATAGCGCTCGCAGTGCTAATGACGTTACGACGACGCAAGCGACGACTCCTTAACTAATTCAGTGTCCAAGGATTATATATCGTCAAATGTGTCTTGTCATTTTGGACAGAAGGATGATATATTGCCATGCAAGGGTCATCATATTTATTGTTTCGTTTCGCGGTATCTTCCGCAGTTTTTATACTCAGTGAATGTCCGTTTAAATTATAATATAAGATACTTGTTCATTTTATTGTGTACCATGTTTGGTCCAAACCTACATTTTGTTTGAGACTGAATCAGTTAACGGACCTGGTAACACACGGGCCATGACATTCACTTTAAATATTTAGCACAACCCACTACTGGCAACGCTGATCGTATTCTGGTATGAACCTAAGGCCTATCCACGTCAATATGGAAGCACTATACTCGAGGTTCGCTCTCGTTTGAGCTCGTCAGTAGTGCATATCCCTGACCGGATCCGGAAACAACCCCGTATCACTGGCGTGTGAAGCGGGTGTGTAACCACGCGGCACACGCTGGACACGCCAAATTATCATAGCAGAATATTACAACGTTACCCATCGTAGGCCATGCTACAGATGACATTAACTTCAGACTTACTTTTAGCTACTGAAACAAATAAATTGAAAGCAACAGAAATTCTTTCATGCCATTTTTATTTTTAATTGGCCAATGTGGGGTCTAAATGCTGAAGTCTTCAACACAGTTGCCAGGTAAGAGTGAAAACAATTTTACAGGATTTCTTGAACACACCTTGAAGGTAGATGATATTTTGATCTCAAATATGTTTGCAGAGTGTGTTAGAACAATTAATCCGTTCAAGATGTTTTCCATCCTGGAATGGAAGCAAATTTATTAAATTATATGTAAATAGGATCAACATTTTAAAAATACATCAAAAGCTTAAAGTTGTTGAAAAATCAGGCAGGAAATGTTTCATTGGGTCAAGAATCACTAACTGCAGTTATTTCCATAAATGCCCAAATCTCCTTCGATAGATCATGCACGGAGAATCTCATAACAGTGCACAAACCCCATAGGCTAGCATGGATCCAGTTGCATGAAAATTGGGGCGGGGAGAGGGGGGGGGGCTGAGTGGTCTCGAGTAATGGTGTCCTGGGTTCAACCCTCGACGAGTGCCGGGATTCTTTCACGTGGACTTCTAGTAACAAAATTTCCCCTGGTCTCTGGGTAGTGAGATCGGAAGCCCGTGTGTATTGCAGCGCACGTAGAAAATCCCTTGGCAATTGGAAATCGAAAAAGAGTAGCCTAACGGCGCTGCCCGGGCAAAATTTCGAGTTTAAAATTTACCCAAAGTATGTCAGGACCCTTGCCGGTGCTACGGAGTTCGTGCACTGAGATGAGATTCTCCGGACTCAGGCTTGAATTAGGAGTAGAATGGAGCACTTATGGGTTACACCCGTGTGCCGTGATGTTTATCCGTCGACTGAACTAACCTAAATTAAACAAAACTAAACAGTTGCATGAATTCTAGATCACATATGCTATAAATTGTCTTTTGTGGGTTTAGAAACGAGTTGTATGTCCTTGACAGGATGTCGCAATCCACCCCAGCATTAACTGGCGGTTGTGTTGAATCACAATGTTGCATGTCCTTGACAGATATTGCGGTCTTCTCCATGTTGATATTCCATGTAATTAGCCATTACTTTTTGGACAAGAAGTCAATGTTTCAGGCCCAATGACCTGTGTGGAGAATGAACTATTGTGCTGTCATCGCACAGGAAATGTAAGTGCCAGCGTTGTCAACCTCTCGGCCACTCTGCCTTCTCTGTGCAGAATAGGTGGATGGACTTATTAAATGCCATGTGATGATTAATCGTTTTACACGACTTTCAATATCTGGCATGGGCTTATGTATCGCCGACATGTCATTGTTGTAAAATACAACATGTCTGCTACCATATTAACAATTTTTAAGTCATAACTGTGACACACCCCTACTTCCCATTTTTCATTATTCACATTTATTTGGTCCAAACCTGATTTTTATTTGGCACAATCTGTTAACATGGTATGACAAACTCACTAACCCAGAGCTTAGTTGTGGAAATAGACAAATACTAGCGAATCAAACAACGAGAAAAAGACGTTATTACCCGATAAGAGTATAACAAGAAAATTCTTTCTCTGGAAATCTCAGAGCTATCGTAATAGAGCAAGACCTAAAACAAGCGGAGAAAAGAATTTGAAATAGATTAATAAAATGGGCGAAATCACCTTCGAGGAGCTCATGGAAAGAACTTGACAAATGCAAGTAAATTGGGAAGGAGGTAGGTATGCTGACACACATTGGGGAAATATGGGAGTAGGCTAATTAGGGGTCCTTTATCTGGAGTCCACGGATCTATCGAAATAGATGGAGACCTGGGGGAAACATAGAGAGAAAAGCTGGAGACAGAGGTGAATGTTATAGGGAGGACTTGGACGTAGCTGCATGAAGTAGCAAAAGTTATGATGGCGTGGAGTGAGTTGGGTGAGCCTATGATGCAAGGGGCAGAAGAAGAATGAAAAATATGGAGCGTACATGAGTACTTCCGGTAAAATGGCGACGGAATAATTGTCTTTTCTGCAGAGATACGCTGTTTTGTATTTTTATGGGGGGGGGGGGGGGGTGATATTTCTCTTTACCGTTTTAGAAATGCTGTCACAAAAAACCCACGGAAGACAGGTGGTGGATGGAATTTTGAAGGCAGCCGACAAATAGTTGTTGGTTATAGTCTCAAGTTCTGCGATGGTAGGCAGAGGATCTCTGTAAAGAGACAATGACTACTGTCACCGACCAGTATGGTCACTACAAAGAAGGAAAGCGACCTTCTAGTTATCATGATTCGTCAAATTGAGATGGCGAAACATGACCGCCTACGCTTATCGGCATGGCACATGATGATGCTGATGATGACATGAAGCAAGTTGCACGAGACAGACGGCGTGGGAGGAGGGGGGTTGCCATTGATGCAACAGAGGTTAAAGGGCAGAAGAAGAATGAATAATATGGAGAGTAAATGACGCAAGTTGCACGAGATCGGAACTGATAGAACAACATTGGACTTAACAGACAATAGAGCAGATCACTCACCTTCAATCTATCCGTATGGGTTGTAATCTGAGGATAAACATTAAAAGCGGAAATGAATTCGTGAACAACAAATTTACATTTTGAAGCCAACAAATAATATCGTTGAACTTTGTTGTAGAAAACAGTTTTCCCTCGCCAACTGGCTTGGTACAACATCATGCGGTCTTCTCATTCAAGTGCATTACCGACTGACTGGAGCGACCATACATGCTCACAACCCTGGGATTTTACAGTGCTGTTTTTTTAAATGAAATGAAGGTGTCATCCAATTTAAATTTCGAGACGTTTATGAGCTGAAAATTACATTATTATTTATTATTATTATTATTATTATTATTATTATTATTATTATTATTATTATTATTATTATTATTATTATTATTCCCCGCTCCTTAATATAAATTTTGATACCCTTCTACAACACACACAGTGGTATTACTGCTACGACTGCTTATCATCACATAGCAGGCATATTGCTGAACGTCGGTTGGGTACTTTGATTACATTTTGTGGGGGTCGTGAGTCTGAGAAATTATGGCTGCCTGGCTTGGACAGTCGCCACGAAATGTGCAGGTTAGGGCTTTCTGTTTGCCCCCTACAGAAACAAAATCCATCACTTTATCCAAGGATTCGAGCCCGGGTCGCCCGAATAGTCCTTAGTTCTAGCCACTCAGTGCAGTAAATCAACAAAATCCGTTAGTCATACAAGTCTCTCTCTCTCTCTCTCTCTCTCTCTCTCTCTCTCTCTCTCTCTCTCTCTCTCTCTCTCTCTCTCTCTCTCTCTTCCTCCCTCCCAAGTCGAAACAGCAAAACAACAAACCTATCATTTCTCTTACTTATCAACCCCACAACACTATTGTTTAATGTAGCCACTTAAGGTACCTTTCCACTCTTCGTGCTGACCGCAGCACTAGCATGTTTTTCGCAGGGCCTCCTTTCTGACATACATACAGATGTGATCGTAATTTCAAAGATGTGCTAGTCAAGAGCAGATTACTTCACCCTTCTGAGTCCCACTCAGGTACAGAAGAGCGTCTTAAATCTCAATGTAAAACACCTGAGCTTCCGACTCCCAGGATGGTATTCCCTAATGTTGTTTTCTACATCCGTGAGGTGTTATCCTGTACGAGTTGCAGAGTCTTTTATATCATCACTTACAAACCGTGTTGCGAGAAACACATCGGTGTTATAGGTGTACGCTTGGCTGACAGACTTAGCCAAACTATCTAGTGGACATTAACAGTGACTCCAATAAGCCGGTTTCTACATATTCAAACAGTGCTGATCCTTGTGGCGTTTCTGATATCCAATCTTTTTCTCACGAAAGAAATGGTAAGACTGGAAAACCACCTCATCATTCAGATTGATATGTATCACCACATGGCCTCAATGGCCAACACAGTTTCATTAAACCCAAACGAGAATATATGTGTGTGCGTGTGCGTGTGTGCGTGTATGTGTGTGTGTGTGTGTGTGTGTGTGTGTGTGTGTGTGTGTGTGTGTGTGTATGGAGAAGGTTGACTTCATTCTCTCGCCCCTCACTTGTATGTCAGCTCTACCACTTTGTGTGTTCTCCCATTTCTTTGCGGCCAGCCCTGGCGTGACATCTCGATTCACCCGCCTCCCCCCACACACACACTACCACCACCCATTTTTGCTGACGTCTCGTCCTTGACTTGGGGACGTCAATTACAAGTACCTCAGAAGTCAGAGTGGGTTCGCCTGTTGGCGAGGGACACTGGTAATAAGGAAAGCTAATCCACACACCAAAATCAGTTCAGTGCACTAGAAGTAGTAATAAATGGATCGCCAGAAAGCGAGAAGTAGTTTGTGAGCTTTACTACAACACGATTACAGGTAACAAAATGAACGTTGCGGCTAAAGCCTTCGTCAGCATAAAATAAACAAACATAAACTGACACAACTACATGAAAAATTCTACAAGAGTGTATGGACTACGATTGATCCCCCACCCCCCTTTTTAGCCCTCATCATTTCAGACGACGAAAGGAGCTCGTGAAATAAATTGATTGTTCTGCTTTAGAGTTTACTAGTCTCCAGGACCTGAGCAGGGTGCCTCTTTTGGCAGTTATATTTGGTAGTCTGTTTAATGTAGCTATGTTATTGAATTTTCTTTATGTGTACTGACGAAGATTTTCTTGCCGTATCGCCCATTTTGTCGCTTCTAATTTCGTGTAAAGATGACAATTTCACTTTCCTTTTTAAAAAAATAATTTACACGTTATATTTATACAACTTTACGCCAGTTCAACAAATTTCAAGGACAAAACAGGGGAGATAATGAACATAAGAACTCACATTTTTTACGGTAGTCATCATCCAAGTCATCGTAGTAATATCTCACACCACCAGGGTCTGTGGAAGAGACAGCAGGGATGTGGGCGTGTCTATCTATCTATCTATCTATCTATCTATCTATCTATCTATCTATCTATCTATCTATCTATCTATCTATCTATCTATCTATCTATCTATCTATCTATCTATCTATCTATCTATCTATCTATCTATCTATCTATCTATCTATCTATCTATCTATCTATCTATCTATCTATCTATCTATCTATCTATCTATCTATCTATCTATCTATCTATCTATCTATCTATCTATCTATCTATCTATCTATCTATCTATCTATCTATCTATCTATCTATCTATCTATCTATCTATCTATCTATCTATCTATCTATCTATCTATCTATCTATCTATCTATCTATCTATCTATCTATCTATCTATCTATCTATCTATCTATCTATCTATCTATCTATCTATCTATCTATCTATCTATCTATCTATCTATCTATCTATCTATCTATCTATCTATCTATCTATCTATCTATCTATCTATCTATCTATCTATCTATCTATCTATCTATCTATCTATCTATCTATCTATCTATCTATCTATCTATCTATCTATCTATCTATCTATCTATCTATCTATCTATCTATCTATCTATCTATCTATCTATCTATCTATCTATCTATCTATCTATCTATCTATCTATCTATCTATCTATCTATCTATCTATCTATCTATCTATCTATCTATCTATCTATCTATCTATCTATCTATCTATCTATCTATCTATCTATCTATCTATCTATCTATCTAACTATCTATCTATCTGCTTGCCTGCCTGCCTGCCTGCCTGCGTGACCGACTGTCTGTCCGTAACTTAATCATGTAGTCCACCCGTCTGTCTTTATGTATTTTTGCACGGCTACCAGTCTTGAACGTATATTCTTTGTATCTGCCCGAGCGCATGCGCGCACACACACACACACACACACACACACACACACACACACACAAACACTCACACACACACATTTGGTTGTATCTCTGTTTCCGTCAAGATGCGATAGATAAATGTGTGTTGTAATACCTGTGGATAGATATCAAGTCATATGGGATAACACCAAGTGCAATGACCTCACCTCCCTGGCCTTTAAATCATTAAAAAATTAAACGTTTATTGTTGTATACATCCGTATATGTAATCTACTGTCTGTCGGCATCCATCTATTAATCTGTGCCACTGGAAACTGGTTATTCGAAGTTATTGATACATTTTCTAGATATCGTGTTGTTTTCTATTTGTCGCAAAAGAAAATATAAATCATACTCACAGTAAGGGCCAGCTGTGGACAAACAAAAAAATATGTGTAAAATTACTTTACAATAAAACTAAGTATATTTGTGTAGCTATAAATGAAAATGACTGCTCCGCGACGAACGAGTTATGAACTCAGTTCGTAATCCCGCATACCCGCGTTCCAAACACAGCTACAGACTATTTGGCAGCAAACCGTCTAGCGTTGGATATTTACAAAATATTATGGGTGCCGGTCGTTCAGAAAGCAATGGCAAACTACTGAACGTAAACTTGCCAAGAGATCACAACAGCAAAAAATGCTGGTGTGGACTGCGACGTCGTGTAAAGGATACCCAGCTAACTTTATTTTTTTTTAATAAATGAAAATAAAAATAGGAAGCACATGTCACATTTTAATATTTATACTCAAGTTGCCTGGGACCACGGCAGTGTTGTTGATATCATGTCAGCCGGCTTACCTCGATGTTATGCGTTCGAATCACCATCAACGTAGAGTATTTAAAAAAAAAATTGAACTGGGCTCCAAGATAACTTAAAAGTTAGTTGCATATCCTTTACAGGACGTAGCAGTCATCTCCAGAAGTTTTTGGCTGTTTGTGATTGGCGGGAAAGTTTACGTTCAGTAGTTTGCCATTTCCAGCATTGACCCAGCCTAAAATGAGTACTAGCAATTTCCCGAGAAGTAAAGGCGGACGGCTTGGTTAACCCTATCACCCACTGTGTGCTGATCGATCGGAAAATATGGGATAAGCACCTTTATACCACAGCAGCCCGTCTTTCGCTGGTTTTTATCCAATGGGATGAGTGCCGATCGTTCAGAAAGCGATGGCAAACTACTGAACTTAAAGTTGCCAAGAAATTACAAACAGCCAACGACTGTTTGGGTTGATTTCACGTCCTGTAAAGGATATGCAGCTAACTTTGTAACTTTATATCGAAGCATGGAAATTTATCCTTTACTTTACAAACATGAAAACTGTGCTTAAAAGTTAATTGCATGTCCTTAACAGGAAGCCGTAATCAATCCCGGCATTTTTTAGCTGTTTCCATTACTTTCATTTGACAGGAAAAAAATCGGTCTCGTTCAACTTGCTTTTTTAGCGTTGGTTATAATTGAAATCCGTTTTTGTGTGAGTTTAGATCTTCATTCTATTTTTGCCCTCATTCGAGTGAGTCTTAAACAGGACTGGATAGTTCCGCTGTGATCGTCGGGTACGGTTGTGTCTCATGGATCTCACGCTTCTGAGGACCTACCAGATTCAGCAGCCTCCCAGCCGTTCGTTACTTTCTTATGTAGTCCTCACCAGGACTGTCCTGATCTTATGTAGTCTCAACCAAGACTGTCCTGGTCTTAGGTAGTCCTCACTAGGACTGTCCTGATCTTATGTAGTCCTCACCAGGACTGTCCTGATCTTATGTAGTCTCAACCAAGACTGTCCTGATCTTATGTAGTCCTCGCCAGGACTGTCCTGATCTTATGTAGTCCTCACCAGGACTGTCCTGATCTTATGTAGTCCTCACCAGGACTGTCCTGATCTTATGTAGTCCTCACCAGGACTGTCCTGATCTTATGTAGTCCTCACTAGGACTGTTCTGATCTTATGTAGTCCTCACCAGGACTGTCCTGATCTTATGTAGTCCTCACTAGGACTGTCCTGATCTTATGTAGTCCTCACCAGGACTGTCCTGATCTTATGTAGTCCTCGCCAGGACTATCCTGATCTTATGTAGTCCTCACTAGGACTGTCCTGATCTTATGTAGTCCTCGCCAGGACTATCCTGGTCTTATGTAGTCCTCACTAGGACTGTCCTGATCTTATGTAGTCTCAACCAAGACTGTCCTGATCTTATGTAGTCCTCGCCAGGACTATCCTGGTCTTATGTAGTCCTCACTAGGACTGTCCTGATCTTATGTAGTCTCAACCAAGACTGTCCTGATCTTATGTAGTCCTCGCCAGGACTATCCTGGTCTTATGTAATCCTCACCAGGACTGTCCTGATCTTATGTAATCCTCGCCAGGACTGGCCCAATCTTGATCACTCCTCACAAGGACTGTCTTCGCTGTTTGTGATTTTCTAGGTAATTATAGATCTGTAGATTGTCATTGCTTTCTAAACGACCGACTCCAATACGATCGAAATCAACGAAAAGCGACCTGGTCCCACACCGCCCGTGGCTGGTTAGAACCCTAGACCAGGGATGTCGGGGAACTTAGAAAGGTTGTTTCACTATCACCCAAGCTACATCGCCGACTAGCAGCGAGAGCAAATTTCAACTGAATACTGGTAGGTGTGATGGAGGATTCAAGTCACTGAAGTCGGAGCAAATCCGTCAGGTCTCTCCTCCTGCGGCATGTCAAGGATGTATGATAGTATTCAATGCATCTCATAGTTGTTAAAGCATCACAAAAACTGTGGTAATGGATAAGAACACTTGCTCCTAAACTTCAAGTGCGCTGACCGCGGGGTAGGGGATTCATTCCATACACCGGTAAGTTTGACATAAACGTTGATAATATGGCAAACTACTAAACGTAAAATTGCCCAGAAAATCAATCTCGGGTTGATGACAACGTTCAACAAAGGACATACAGGGTTTTAATTTATTAACTGCCAAGGGATGATTAATCGTCGGAAGCGACTTTCCGTATCAGCCATGGGATTATATTTCACTGATATATTGCCTCAATTATAATATGGATACAAGATGTTTCCTTATGTAATCCTCTCTAATGTGATATATGTTACAGCGTGCCTGCTACCATTTTAACAACATTGAATTCATAACTGTGACACATCCATACTTCCAATTTTCCGCCATCCAGTTTTGTTTGGTCGAAATCTACTTTTTGTTTAGTACTAAATTGTAGTACGAAGCATTAATTTCAACTGAATACTAATGGTTATTCCGGCTCCGTGGCGAAGAGGTTACGGAGGCGTTTAGTAATCCCGTATACCCGCGTTCGAAACACAGCTGCTCTTTACTTGGCAGCAGCAGCAGCAGCAGCAGTAGTAGTAGTAGTAGTAGTAGTAGTAGTAGTAGTAGTAGTAGTAGTAGTAGTAGTAGTAGTAGTAGTAGTAGTAGTAGTAGTAGTAGTAGTAGTAGTAGCAGTAGTAGTAGTAGTAGTAGTAGTAGTAGTGGCTGAAGAAATGTTACTGGCAGCAGCAGTTGTAGTATTAACAGTAGTAGTAGTATTAGCAGTAGCAGTAGCTGCAGTAGTAGCAGTACTAGATGGAGGAGGGAGAGCAGTAGCGGCATTGGTAGTAGCTAATACAAGTAGGATGTTGCTGATGAAGAGGAGGAGATGCAGCAATTAAACATAGGTCACTTCATTCTGCAGCATCACGTGGCCACACAACGATCAACAACAAGAACAGGAAGTCATGAATACGTACATCTGACAGCCCGCGGTCCGTACACATTCCCTGGAAAAGAAAATGAATAACGGAAATCATGAAAACATACCTTAACTGAAGTTTCAAAATACATTGTGTGGTGATGCAGTTATGTAATATATTTATATTATTTTATTCTATTGTTTCCTGTTTCGTTTTCTATTTTTATTTTAGTTTATTTATTTATTTTTGGGTAATATACCGTATTCTCTTACGTGCTGCTCTGTGGCAAAGGGGTTACAAATGCAATTCGTAATCAGACATACCACGTTCGAAACCTAGCTGCGAGCGATTTGGCACCAGACAGCCTTGCGTTGGCTAGAATACCATGGTATGAGTGTCAATCGTTCAGAAAGAAATGGCAAACAACAGAACTTAAAACCTGCCAAGAAATCACTAACAGTCAAGCGAATTCTGGGGTTGACTTGCGACATCCTGTAAAGGATATGCAACTAAAGAGACATTCTATTATGTGGCTATCACATATCAAAGTCGTTAGGACGTTGCGCTGATATCAAGAGCCCGGCCGGACTAGGTTTCACCGCCTGCGCTCGTCGTTCGCTAAGAAAGTGAAAGACTGGTCGGTCACCTTTTCCGATGTGTATTATGTCCTACAACATGTGATGGTGCTAACACGGCACGGACCAGGAGCAGGTTCCTTCCTCTGGTTGTTTCTTTTAAACATACGCTTGTGAATGTAAATATAGAAACCATAAACAAGGTACTGTACTGTCACAGACTCACCTAAAGGGCGGTACCAACCTAAAAGAACGAGACACTGGCGAAGGGATATAAATCCAGCAAAAGGGAAAGAACCGAGTCACTCGAAGGCTCGAATAATCTAGAGCCTTCTTGAAGGAACGGTCAGTGGGTCCACAGCCACGTGGACACTGATGGGGCCCGCCGATTGCGGGGTCCACGAGAAACTCAGAGAGAGTTACCACCCGTGTCGAATTAAGACACGTGTGGAAGGACAGACCCGGACTGAACATCGAGGAAGCAACAGGGCTTACCTTAAGGGGACTTGATAGTTTCAGACCCAAGTGTTTTAGGGGTCTTAGACATACATTACTATCTGTTAGATAGCTGCTAGAGTTATTGTGATAATCATGTTCACTATGTTCATTGTAAACTCCTGTGATACGCAATGTGCTAAATGCTGGCGTGTGAAAACTCACTTCGCCAGCGTACTGTAATATAAATGTAAATAAATGATGCTCGATTGTATCTGAACGGAGTTTGTTGCCTGTATGAGCCCGAGTTTCAATCCCCTAGAGATCTAGGACTGTGACATGTACCATTTCCTGTCTGGCATATTTGTTTGCATCTCGTCAGGTGCATTCTGCAGAGTTGTGTATCATATGAAGCCATGAACGAATAATACTTGGGCCGAAATACTAAATACATAGTCACTAATATAGTGTCAACAGCTTCTGGTGAAGGAGCGCAATTGGGAGGATATAAGCTTTACCATAGTGCGAGGAAATGCATCCTAAAGACTAAATGTTATGGCAGGGCAGACCAGGCCCTATGCCTTGGTCTGCAACTGGTCTAGGATCGAAAATTCAACATGCGGACAGTTAGAGCAATGTTTTGCTGATCCGGCAGCTTCTGCAATTTGTATTGTTCCAGACGTATTGGTGTCACCTTTTCTCTGGTGTAAACTAGGCAGGCTGAGAGAGGGATCATGCTGCATAGGCAACACAGTCTCTAAACTCAGCCCATACTTTGTGTTATGGAGAGGTATAACTTCATTTTACAAACTATCGTCTGTCAAGAGGGCAAGGTGCCAGCCAGTCAGTCTGTCATATATGTCAGATAACAAATTGTGAAAAAAGAAACAAACAGGCGCGTATAAACAACTATCATACTTACAATATGCGGAAGCCAAGGCGCAGAAGATCAGCAGAAGGGTGCAGATACACAGTTGATAGTTCATGGTCACTGAAGGTTAACCTTTCACTTGACTTAGATTAGATGTGTCGTCTGCCTGTGAAGTTTTATTCAATGAAAGAGGCATGAGAGTTTCACAAATCATGAGAAAACTTAATTCTGTATGCGTTATATTTTCTTGTTATGTTATGTTATGGCTTTGAACGAAGGAGTGCAATTGGGATGGAACAAGCCTTACAAGGAAATGCAACCTAAAGACTAAATGTCATGGCAGGGCAGACCAGACCCAAAGCATGGTCGGTAACTTGTCTGGGACTGAAGCTCCAACAGGCGGACAGTTAGAGCATTGCTTTGCTGATTCCGCAGCTTCAGCAGCTTGTCTTATTCCAGGTGTATTATTGTTACCTTTTCTCTTGAGTAAACTAGGCAGACCGAGAGAGGGATCATGCTGCATGGGCAACACATGGTCTCTAAATTCAACCCAGACTTTGTGTTATGGAAAGGTATAACTCCATTTTACAAACTATCGTCTGTTGAAACGGCAAGGTGCCAGTCATCCATGTTACGTTATGTTATGTTATGTTATGTTATGTTATGATATGTTATGTTATGTTATGTTATGATATCTTGATCCACATCTCCGCACATCAGGTATTCACATGAGCGCTCAGTCCTCCGATGCAGCAGCCATCTCAAAGTATATCAACCCACTGTTCTCATGAGGAGTAGCTTGTAATGTCTCCTTTCTGGCCCTCCAAGACGACATTGACGAGTTGGACCTGGATCCAACCCCAGTTAGAGTGTGTGTGTGTGTGTGTGTGTGTCTGTCTGTGGCAGTCGTGGTAACGCAGTGGCTAGATTGCTAGGCTGCCGGTCCGTTGCTCATACATTCGGATCCCAGTCCAGGTGGAGATAAACACAATGGCCCGGGCTTCTAATATAATAAATAAAATGTAAAACAATGGCACCAAGAAATATTCAAGAAAGTGAAAGCTGCCGGTGGGCTATTGACAACGTCACCATCTAGTGCCGATTGGTATACAAAGATATGGGGCTAGTATCACATATTCGCTACAAGAGGTGGGAAAAAAGGTCCTCAGCCTCTTCTTGTCTGTCGGTGATATTCACCCAGTTTATATATACACACACCGGCTCCGTGGCGGAGGTGTTATGGACACAATTCGTCATCACACATACACGCGTTCGAAACACAGCTGCGGGCGATTTGGCAGCAGACCACCTTGCGTTGGTTTTTTACAAAATGGTATGGATGTCGGTCGTTCAGAAAGCGATGGCAAACTACTGAACGTAAACTTGTCAAGAGATCACAACAGCCAAAACATGATGGTGTTGACTGCAAAGTACTGTAAAGGATATGCAACTAATTTGTTTAAACACATATTTGTTTGTATATACAGTAAAGTTGGACGGCCCTGTACACGCCTTAGAACGCATTGGGCATATGGTGCCGAACCCATGTTTGTATCGACCAGCCGGCACCCGGTGGCTGATGTGGTTTATCGCACCGGCGACCTTTACTTACCAAATCATTTCCTGGTACACATTTTAGGCTGAGGGGCCTAGATTAATTTTAAACAATTATTATTTGCCCCGATGCGGATCGAACCCATAACCAACGGGTGAGTGTCTAGCCGTATATATTCACAAGAAATACAAAATATAATCGTAAAAAAATTCAAAACAGAAGTAATGGTAAGTACAATGAAAAATTATATTCCCAAGTGCAACATCAAAGTGAACTTAACGAGCCTGAAGCAAGCCAATATGCGTCTGCAGAGAACATCGCACTCAGTATCTTGGGTACGTAAACTACAAGTACCTCAGAAGTCGGAGTGAGATCTCCTGATGGCGAGGGCCACTTCTAATAGTCGAAGCTAATCCCCACGCAAAAATCAGCCCAGTGCACTAGAAGTAGTTGCGCAGGTAAGGACTTGTTGAGTTCAAAGTGAGCGAAAAGCAAAAAAAGAAAATAAATAAATTTTTCCGACCTTTTCCGCTCTGGGGTCAACTCAGCCACATTAAAATGGGTACCAGACAATTTTAGACCTTTCTGAAAATTGCCCAGAGAGTACAGGCGACGAGGAAGGGAACTAGCTATCTCACCTCATATTTCATGACCTAGAATACAGGGGCGCCTAACCCTTCACACCCATACGGTAATATCCGCTACGGGAATACCTTTACCTTCATTCAAGTTAACCCAGCTTAAATTTGGTACCAAAAATGGTTTGGGGAAGCAAATTCGGCCGGGTGATATTTACCACGTTACCCGTCGAATGCTGAGTTGTGTATACACATATGGACTATTACACATACCAAGTACGCCTCCAGGGAGCCTCGGTGGCGCATTGGCTAGCATGCACGCCTCCCGGCCCGGTGGTCATGAGTTCGAGTTCCCATCGAAGGGAATTTTAAATTAGACCTGAGTACTCAGGTCGTTCCTGCCTCAAAATTGGTATCCAGAAATGCCGTGAGAAGTGAAAGCAGTATGTTAGGTATTAGTCGCATTACCCATCTAGTTCTGATTCTTCCCTTGTTGCCCTCTATCCAGCATTGGGACATGGGCTTTGAACCAACTCACTCCAAGTTATCCTATCTTAAGCTTTTCCCTGCAGCTCTGTCCATGCCCTTCCTGTAATGCTCATTTCTGTTTCTGCTTTTCTTCTTCATCAGTTTTTAGTTTTCCTCTATTTCATTTGCCCTATTGGTTCCAAACTAATTCATTTATTCAGTAGCATGTCCTTTGCAGAACCTCGCTCCCATAACAACCGTCAGGAAAACTTCTTGGTCATAAGCAAAATGTCCCTCGTTCCATATACCCATTTGCAGATCATATGAAACATTCTGCACCCACCTTCCTTTTGGGCCTTCCTCTTTTTATCTTCCCATGCATATATCCCTCCATGATTGTTCTCTCCAAACTTTCATGACGTTTCAAGTGACCAAAATATTTCAATTTTCTTTGTTTCATTGCCAACCTTCTTCAATATTCAGTTCTTTTCGTATGGATGGCGACGGGAAAGATGCATGCTTTTAAAAATCAAAATTTTGCAGTTCTATCTGTCCCACTCCACAATTTATTCAGTTGTTTTAGTTTCCGAAGAGCAATAGATATTCGTCTTTTAATTCCCTTCACTGTGTCACCATTGTTGATAATTAATGACCGAAGATATACGAAATATTCCACCATCTCCAATTTTTTCTTATTAACATATATTTCATTCTTCATATCAGTTTTATCTGTATTCATTATCTTTGTTTCTGCTATGTTAATATATAAGTTGTGGTTTTCAATATTCTTTTGGGTTGAGGTTCCAGATTAATAATTTTCTGTTTAAACTATTCTCAGGTTTTCACAATGCATGGCCTAGCCAGCGCCAGTGTATTTTCTTCATCTCTTGATTCATTGGTATTTGTCTTATTCTCTAAACGAGCTTCACGCTCATAATTTTGTCATACCATTTTATTCCTTCTATTTTGTGCAAGCACCAATTAGTGACTGATTGTAGTTTATTTGTCACCGTTTTCGTTGTTCTACGTGTTTCTGACACATACTGCAGTAATGAATTAATTTAAGAATTAAATAATCGAACTTTTATGTTAATTTTAATTTCTTTTGATTTCCACAAATTTCCCAGTGTTATTTCTGAGTGTTTATTGGTCTATAAAATATAGGACCAGAACTATGTTCCCAAATCGTCTCAAAGCCTGTGTAAACGGTCTTTTTGGTTTTAAAAAAAAAAAAAAAACCTAAAAATCTTCAAGGCTCGAAATGAGTCTTTTACTTTTACCAGAGAGCGATCTAGTCCCCAACACAATCCTTCTACCAACTATACAATACTAGCTTCCTACCAACTCTATAACACAATCTTTCTTCCAATACCAGATCTAGACAATGACAGAAAAAGAGAAAAGAAAAATTATAATAACGGAAATGAGATTCCTGAGAAGAATACTCAACGTATCAAGAAGAGAGAAAATCAGAAATAATGAAATCAGGACTAAAGTAGAGGTTATTGCAGCGCCTAATTTTACTTTAGAAATCAGCAAGTGAAATTGTTTGGCTATATAACTATGCTACCAACTAACAGTTTGCTACAACAAGCCAAATGTACAGGCCAAATGGAACCAGAAAAGAAGAAGCCAACCATGTAAACAATGGACAGTGGGAATAACAGAGTTCATGGAAATCTCGATATATGAAGCCTATAAACTGGCAATCTCTCGTTGTTTATGCTTCACCTGGACACCGCAAGGTACAAGCGGAGTAAACTTAGATGAGATGATGAGGAGAGAGCGAGGGTTGTGAAGAAAGATGGTCGCTTATGTCAGTTGACAAAGTACTTGAAGCACGAGAAGAGGATAGTCAGGAACTTTTTAGAATGTTCACGAAAACAGTACAACATACCTGATGACTTTCTACGCAGCTTTGGAATGAGCAGCAGAGATCAATGACGACCGTCTCCAAAACCGGACGGACTTTTATAGTCTACTCGGGGAGGATATGACACCAACTAAAATCATAAACAACATGCGTGGAGGCGGGGCAGGTGATTGTCAGAAACCGTAGTAAGATTGATGGCAGCAAAGGGCAAGTTTAATAAGGTCAAGTACAGTCCAGGTTAAACAAGTCATAAAATAAATTCAGCTGTTAATTTCATCGGGAGATCAGAAAAAGCTTGTCACCTGTCTGGCCATATTTTGTGACTTACGCATGGCAGAGATGTCACGACCTGTTCATATCTTAATTTATGGCAACCGTTTGATGAAGATGCCTCACGATTTCTGAGTTTCTCAGGATCACCGACTCCCATCTGTCATCTATGACAGCCAGCAAGAGACATGAGGATTGATCTGGGTATGGTCTATTAGACTTATCATTATTGTCTCTCATGTGCCGTGCCGATAAGCGTATTCGGTCATGTTTCGCCATCTTACACGATCACCAGAGTCGTGGATCAGCTCAGTGTTCGTGTCTCGACCATGCCATTTGGTAAAGCCATCCAGATATTTACTTCTCTGCTTCACCTTGTTTTTTTCCCCTCCATCTTGCCTGTTGTCCCCAAGTTTTCTAGTTTATTTCTTCTCATACCGTGCCCCAAAATGTTGACCCTATATATATATATCTATCTTACTTTGTCTCTCACTATCACTCTCACTCTCTCTCTCCTTGTCTCTGTTATATAAATCTCTCTCTCTCTGTCTCTCTGTCTCTCTGTCTCTCTCTCTCTCTCTCTCTGTGTATATATCCATCTTCATAACTATATTTATCTACCTCTTCCTCTGTCTTTCTGCCTTTTTGTATCTGTCTGTATCCCTGCCCCTCCCCTCTCTCTCTCTCTATCTCGCTCTCTTTGTATCTGTCTCTATCTCTGCCTTTCTCTCGTCTGTATCACCGCATCACTCTCTTTACCTTCGTGTCTTTCTGTCACTATGTGTATCTATTCCCCCCCCCCTCTCTCTCTCTCTCTCTCTCTCTCTATATATATATATATATATATATATATATATATATATATATATATATATATATATATATATATATATATATATATATCGCCGTCTCTCTTTCCCTGCTTCTGTATCACTATTTATCTCGCTGTCACAATCTCCTTATTTCTCTATCTCTTCCTGCCCATCTCTATCTTGTTGCGTGTGTATGCGTCTCCTTTTCTCTGTCTCTATCCCTCTATTTCTGTCTCTCTAACTCTGTCACTCTCTATCTCTAT
Source organism: Cepaea hortensis (assembly GCA_963921405.1). Taxonomy (NCBI): domain Eukaryota; kingdom Metazoa; phylum Mollusca; class Gastropoda; order Stylommatophora; family Helicidae; genus Cepaea; species Cepaea hortensis. Next base: position 31,016,400 of record OY992890.1, read on the forward strand.
ATCTCCATCTTTCCCATGTCATCGTTTCTCGCTCTATTCATCTTTCTTCATTTTATTTCATGTATATCGATATATTTCTACCTTTCTTATTCACTATAGTTCCCCGTGTCTTTCTCTCTGTATCACGATGCCTGCTATCTCTGTCTCTATTATTACCTCTCTATTTATCTTTCTCTTTATCTCCCTCCATCACCACGTCTCTTTGTCTCTTTCTCTATATTGTCTCTCTCTCTCTCTCTCTCTCTCTCTCTCTCTCTATATATATATATATATATATATATATATATATATATATATATATATATATATATATATATATATATAAAACAGAGTGTATGTTTGTTTGTGGGTTTGTGGGTCTTGGATGCGTTCGATAACGGTACATCCGATTGAGATGAAATTTTCTACACGTCTTCCTTTCATTCCTGTGCAACCGACTATAATAATTTCTTAATGTAAAATCGTCTACTTATTTAATAACATTTACTTTTCCATTTTCATTATATAATGTCTATATAGCAGGGGGACTTCACTCTAGAAAAGTTATTTCAAGGGGCATAACTTTTAATAACATTTCTATATACTTTATAGTCATATTGTTGGACTTACCTGCACTATTGTTAAACTCTTTGTCTATAGTTATTTTTAGGCATATGAGTTATATTAAATAATGATATAATCTTTAAGGTATTTTTAAAGTTTGCATAAAAATAATTATGCATAACATTTTAACTCATCTTTTTCTGCTTACAAAACTTATCAACTGTCATGTCGGTGATTAAAAACAGTTTTCATTAAAAATAATGAATGGTGTGTGGAAGGACATTCTTTTAAGTTACTGTGCGCCAGGAGCCGGGCGAAACCACGCCGGGTCAGATAGATATACAGATAGTCGGGAACGGAAGCTTATTTGACTACTTATATGAATGAATTAAATGACATGCTCCCCACCAGGGACTGGGTGAAGCCGGGCCGGGTCAGACAGACAGACAGATAAACAGACAGTCGGGAACGGGAGAGCTTATATGACTACGTATATGAATTAAATGAGATGCTCCCCACCAGGGACTGGGTGAAGCCGGGCCGGGACAGACAAACAGACAGATAAACAGACAAACAGATAGTCGGGAACGGGAGAGCTTATATGACTACGTATATGAATTAAATGAGATGCTCCCCACCATGGACTGTGTGAAGCCGGGCCGGGTCAGACAGACAGATAGACAGACAGACAGATAGTCGGGAACGGGAGGGCTTATATGACTACTTATATGAATTAAATGAGATGCTCCCCACCAGGGACTGGGTGAAGCCGGGCCGGGTCAGCCAGACAGACAGACTGACAGACAAACAAGCAGACAGACAGACTGATAGATAGATAGATCCCCTCCAGGGCCTGGGCGAAGCCGGGCCGGGTCAGCTAGTATATATATATATATATATATATCCCAGTCAGGTCTTAGTCAGATATGACTGAGCTACCGTATAACAGTAGACGGTACTACCTGGTTTCTGTTAGCGCCGAACGTTGGGCGGCGCTTACCAAACCCGACACCCCACATTGTGCCAACGGCTTCGGGCGGAAGAGCGCAATTGGGAGGGTACAAGCCTTACCCTGGTGCGAGGAAATGCAAGCTAAAGACAAAATTGTCATGGCAGGGTAGACCAGGCCCTAAGCCTTGGTTGGCGACTGGTCTAGGATCGAAGCTCCGACAGGCGGACAGTTAGAGCATTGCTTTGCTGATCCGGCAGCTTCTGCAGCTTGTCTTGTTCCAGATGTAGGGGTGTTACCTTTCCTCTGGAGTGAACTAGGCAGGCCGAGAGAGGGATCATGCTGCATGGGCAACACATGATCTCTATATTTTAGCCCAGGCTTTGTGCTATGGAGAGGCAATAACTCCATCCCTGGTCTTAACTGGTCTCGGAATCAAAGCGAGAGGCAACTGTTACGGGTTATAAGTCCTTGTCAGTTGGCGTAGACATGGGGCGCCACGCGTTGCCTCTGACGGTGGGAGACACCTATAGGTGTCACTGATCAGCTACCGCCCGCCTCAAGCTGGGCAGCCCCCAGCCAATTGGGTGCTGATCCACCACAGCCTGCCTGCTTCAATGGGTGCTTGGGGCTAGGACAAAATCTGAATCGCAGGCTGTAAAACCAATGCACCAGGTACAAACAAAAATATAAATAGAAACCTCAAGCTACGGCTTGCAACCTGGAACGTGAGAACCATGTGTCCAGGATTTTCCACTGATTTGACCAATATTGACGATGTGAGAAAAACGGCTGTGATTGATGCCGAACTCAATCGTCTTAACATTGATATTGCTGGCCTGCAGGAGACTCGCCTCGCTGAGGAAGGGTCACTCAGGGAAAACAACTACACCTTTTTCTGGAAGGGTAAAGGGCAGGCAGAAAAAAGGCAACACGGTGTGGGCTTTGCAGTGAAGAATTCGCTACTGGGAATGATTGAAATTCCAGCAGGAGGAAATGAAAGACTATTATCCCTGCGCTTGGCAACCTCTTGTGGGTTTGCCACCATTATTACTGCATATGCACCGACACTCGATTCCTCTGATGATGTGAAGGATTTGTTCTATGAGGAGTTAGACTCTGTGATCAAGGCAGTTCCAAAATCTGACTACATTTATATGCTCGGTGATTTCAATGCTCGTGTGGGCAAGGACTCGAGTTCATGGCCAGTGTGCCTTGGAAAATACAACATCGGTCGCACGAATGAAAATGGGCAAAGGCTGCTGGAGCATTGCACCAGTAATGACCTATGTATTACAAACTCTTTTTTTAAAACAAAAGAGATGCATAAGGTCACATGGAAACATCCAAGATCCGGCCATTGGCACCAGCTGGACTTCATCATCACACGGAGACAACATCTGAACCATATATCATTGACTCGTAGTTACCACAGTGCTGACTGTGATACGGATCATTCTTTGGTTGTTGCAAGGGTTAGACTGAGACCAAAGAGAATCTACACAGCTAAACACAAATCTAGCCCCAGGATTAATATTATTAACACTCATGATCCTGAAAAGTGCTTTCAGTTTCAACAGCAACTTGAAGACGCTTTCACTGATACACCAGAAAATTGTACAGTAAATGATAAATGGAATAAACTTAAGGAAACTCTTTGTAAAACTGCCGTAAAGGTTTACGGCACTGTGGATCATAAGAGGCAGGACTGGTTTGCGGCCAACAGCGAGACTCTGCAGCCCTTGATTGATAAGAAGAAGAAAGCTCTCTTAAGAAACAAGGAAAGACCAACGCGTAACACTCTGAGTGAGCTAAGGCAAGCTAGGAAGGATGTGCAAAAGGCTGCCAGGCAGTGTGCAAATGATTATTGGATCAAGTTATGTGAGTCCATTCAAATCGCAAGTGATAAGGGAGACATAAGAAGCATGTATGAAGGAATAAAGAAAGCCCGTGGTCCAGTGATCAAAAGAAGTGCACCATTGAAAACCTTGACAGGAGAAGTCATCACTGATAAGAAACAGCAGATGGACAGATGGGTAGAGCACTATTTGGAGCTTTACTCAAGTGAGACCAAACTAGCGGATAATGCCCTCAACGCCATAGAGGCTCTACCAACTCTTGACCACCTGGACACACTTCCCACCATAACAGAAGTTAAGTGTGCTATAAATGAACTTGCATCTGGCAAGGCTCCAGGTAAGGATGGGATTCCAATAGAGGTTATCAGGAGTGGGCAAGACACACTCACTATACAGATCCACCAGCTAATAGAGCTATGCTGGCGTGAAGGACAAGTCCCACAGGATTTCAAAGATTCAAGCATCATAACACTGTACAAGAACAAGGGCGATCGGAGCGACTGCAACAACTATAGGGGTATCTCACTTCTGTGTATTGTTGGAAAAGTATTTGCCAGAATTGTTCTGCGCAGACTTCAAGTCCTAGGAGATCAAGTCTACCCCGAATCACAGTGTGGCTTTCGACAGAACCGGTCTACCACTGATATGATATTCTCATTGCGACAAATGCAAGAAAAATGCCGTGAACAGAATCAACCACTGTTTATTGCCTTCATCGACCTCACAAAGGCATTTGATTTGGTCAGTCGTGAGGGTCTGTTCAAGGCACTAAAGAAGATTGGCTGCCCACCAACTCTTCTGTCCATTGTGGAATCGTTCCACACAGGCATGAAGGGTATAATCAAGTTTGATGGTGCAACTTCTGAAGAATTTGAAATCAAGAGTGGAGTTAAGCAAGGTTGTGTACTAGCTCCCACCCTCTTTGGAATATACTTTTCACTTCTACTGAAATATGCATTTCGTGATCAGGATGGTGGTATATACATTCACTCACGCTCAGATGGCGGCCTCTACAATGCTCAGAGATTGAAGGCTAAGACCAAAATTAGGAGGGTACTGATCAGAGAGTTGCTTTTTGCAGATGATGCTGCAGTTACGACCCACTCTGAGGAAGAATTGCAATGTCTACTATCTGCATTCTCCAATGCTTGTTCTGAATTTGGTTTAACAATTAGCAAAAAGAAGACACAGATTATGTCACAAGGTGCACATGGGGTACCATCAATCTTTATTGACGACGCCGAACTAGAGATAGTAGACCATTTTACATATCTAGGATCGGTGGTAAATAGCAAATTATCCCTAGATCAGGAAATCAACATCCGGATTGGTAAGGCAGCAACAACAATGAACAGGTTAAGAAAAAGAGTCTGGGAGAACAGGAAGCTTACTGCCAAAACAAAAGTCCTTGTCTATCAAGCCTGTGTCCTTAGTACTCTTCTCTATGGCAGTGAAACCTGGACAACTTACTCACACCAAGAGAACAATTTAAACAGCTTTCATATGCGGTGTCTGCGAAGAATTCTTGGTATTAAGTGGCAAGACAAAATCACAAATACTGAAGTATTGGAAAGATCAGGTTGTGTGACAGTTTATTCCATGCTCAGTCTTCGTAGACTTAGATGGATAGGACATCTTAGGCGGATGGATGATGGTAGAATACCAAAGGATATCTTTTTTGGTGAATTACAGATGGGTAAGAGATCTCAGGGTCGGCCTCTACTACGATACAAAGATGTGTGTAAGCGGGACATGATTGATACAGGCATTGATAATGCACATTGGGAGCAAGTCGCCGCTGAACGTGTTGCATGGAGGGCAAATATCAGAAATGGAATAAAGTCAAAGGAGAAAATTATTGCAGAAAAGTCACACACCAAGCGTTTGAGACGTAAGATGGTGCATGATGGTGGAAATGACCACGTGTTCACATGCACCCACTGTGAACGGACATTTACAGCGCAAATTGGCCTTATCAGTCACACTCGCTACCGCCATAGTTCATAGTTAAAAGTTATTATGCCTTTTTAAAGCACAAACTATCGTCTGTCAAGACGGCAAGGTGCCAATGTATATATATATATATATATATATATATATATATATATATATATATATATATATATATATATATATATATATATATATATATATATATATATATCTTCCGGTAAAATGGCGACGATGTGATGCGTTTATTCTTCGGGATGACGTTGTTTTAGTGTTTTCCTGTGGATTACGTGGTGTTATTTTGTATTCGTTTATTGGAAGTGTTCAAAAGAAGCCACGGAAGGCAGGTGGTGGATTAAATTATGAGGGCAGCCGACAGATAGTTGTTGGTTATGGTCTTAAGTTTCGCGACGGTAGACAGAAGATCTCTTTCGCGAGACAATGGCTGCTGTCACCCGGCGCCAGTATGCTCACTGTCAAGTAGGAAAGCAACGGCAAACTACCTTCTTTAAAAGTGCCTAGTTCATTATGATTCGCTTAAAGATAGATCATCGCAAGACAAGGACAGAGACATTAAAATTAGCAACATGGAATGTTAGGACGTTAAACGACGACGAAAAATTACATAACATCAAACAAGAAATGGAAAGAGAGATATTTAATATTTTAGGGATGTACGAAACGAGATGGACAGGCGCAGGCATCAAGATAGATGACGATGTTTAGATTATTTATTCTGGAGGAGAAAATCGACAGAGGGGGGGGGGGGGGGGGGGGTAGCAATTATTTTGGACCGGCAAACATCAAAATCTGTTCAATGATATTGGGCCGTGTCGGACAGAGTTCTACTAGTTAAATTAAGCGGCAGATCTTTTGGCATAAATATTATTCAAGTATATGCCTCAACATGAGAATCCGGTGAAGATAGTGTAGAAGAATTTTATAATGACATAGAGTCTGCTTTGAAAAAATGTAAAAATTCAGAAATAAACATCACAATAGGGGACTTCAATGCAAAAGTAGGAAATCAAGGTGATAGATTCACAGTGGGAAACTATGGTTTAGGAGATAGGAATGAAAGAGGATACAGATTGTAGAATGGGCAAAAGAGCAGGAAATGATTGTAGGAAACACCTGGTTTAAGCAACACCCTAGAAGATTATGGACATGGGGGAGTCCTGATAGCAGGATTAGAAACAGTATTGACTACATTTTGATTATCAGAAGATTTAGAAATGCGCTAACAATAGCAAAAACAGTTCCCATTGCTGATTGTTATAGTGACCACAGATTACTTACAGGAACATTGAGGATAAAGTTAAAGAAAGTCAAGTATAAAATAGGAAACACTACATATGATTTGTGTACATTGAATAACGACAAGGAAATACAAAACAAATTCAACATAGAAGTACAGAACAGATTTGATATATTGACTGATGTAGAGATCCTATTCCAGGATGTGGATGATCAATGGGACATGTTGAAGAATTCAATCAGTTTGGCTGCAGAAACAACTATTCCAAAATTAAAGAAGGTGGGTCGTAAGAAATGGATGACAGAAGAAATTTTACAACTAATGGAAACAAGAAGACTCAACAAAAGTAATTCTGCCAAATATGAAGAAATTCACAGACAAGTCACAATATTATGTAAGGAGGCAAAAGAAGCATGGTTTGAGAAAATTGCTTAGAAATTGAAAAACAACACAAGAGTCAATATACCAAATTAGTGCAAACAATAATTCAGGAACTTACTAATAAAAGAACAAGTACATCAGCAGGCTGTCTAAAAACTAAAAATGACAAAATCATAATAGAAAAAGATCAGATTCTACATGTATGGTCAGACTATGTGAAAAACCTTTATGATGATAACAGAGATGAACAGTATGATATTCGATTTAATAATGAAGGACCGCTAATTTTGAAGATAAAGATTCGAAATGTTCTTAATCATATGAAAGCTGGCAAGTCCCCCAGTTCAGATAACATCATAACAGAAATGATTAAAGCTTTAGAAGAATATGGAATAGATCAAGTCACCAGACTGCTGAACTCATTATATAATACCGGACATATACCTTCTGAATTATGTAATTCTGAATTTGTTGCAATCCCAAAGAAATCAGGAGCCTTGGAATGTGATCAACATCGAACAATTAGTATATTGAGTCACATCACAAAGATTTTGCTGCGAATTATAATGCAAAGAGTGAGGAAGAAAATAGAACCTGAAATAGGGGAAGAACAATGTGGGTTTGTAGAAGGAAAGGGTACAGTAAATACTTTGTTAATGCTGCGTTCAGTTATTGAACGTTCTATAGAAGTAAACAAAGATATACATCTTTTGCTTTATTGACTACACAAAGGTTTTCGATAGAGTAAGACATGTCAACACGGTGGATATGCTTGCAGATCTATAAATTGATGGGAAAGGCATTAGACTTATAAAAAACATATATTGGAAACAACAAGCTGCCATAAGGATTGATAATGAAGTGGGACAATATCAGCCTATTTAGAGAGGTGTTAGGCAGGGATGTGTAATGTCTCCAGACCTTTTTTCCCTATACAGTGAACATATTCTCAGAAATGTAGAAGATATAAATGGAATCAGCATTGTAGAACGAAACATCAATAACATTAGATATGCAGATGATAAAGTATTGATTGCAGACAATGAGCAGGATCTGCAACAGTTAGTAGATGTAGTTTTTGCAGATAGTGAACAACTGGGATTATAATTAAATTGTAAAAAGACACATATTATGGTCGTCACTAGGAAGAATGAAATGCCACAATGTAATGTACACGTAAATAGGAATATTCTTCAACAAGTTCATTCATTCATTGGCACCTTTCCGTCTTGGCAGACGATAGTTTGGTACATTGTGCTTCAAAAAGGCTTAATAACTGTCATATGGCAATAACTACGATCCATGGCGGTGGCGAGTGTGGCTGGTAAGGCCAATTCTTGCTGCAAATGTTTGCCCACAGTAGGTGCATGTGAAAACATGGTCATTTCCACCATTTTGCACCATCTTACGCCTCTCACGCTCTGTGTGTGCTTTATCTGCAATCATTTTCTCCTTTGTCTTTATTCCATTTCTGATAGTTGCCCTCCATACAACACGTTCAGCGGCGACGTGCTCCCATTGTGCATTATCAATGCCTGTATCAATTATGTCCCGCTTACACACATCTTTGTATCGTAGTAGAGGCCGACCCTGAGATCTCCTACCCGTCTGTAATTCACCAAAAAAGATGTCCTTTGGTATTCTACCATCATCCATCCTCCTAACGTGTCCTATCCATTTAAGTCTACGAAGACTGAGCATGGAATACACCGTCACACAACCTGATCTTTCCAATACTTCAGTATTTGTGATTTTGTCTTGCCACTTAATACCAAGTATTCTTCGCAGACACCGCATATGAAAGCTGTTTAAACGTTTCTCTTGGCGTGAGTAAGTTGTCCAGGTTTCACTGCCATAAAGAAGAGTACTAAGGACACAGGCTTGGTAGACGAGGACTTTTGTTTTGGCAGTAAGCTTCCTGTTCTCCCAGACTCTTTTTGCTAACATGTTCATTGTTGTTGCTGCCTTGCCAATCCTGATGTTGATTTTCTGATCAAGGGATAATTTGCTATTTACCTCTGATCCAAGATATGTAAAATGGTCTACTATCTCCAGTTCGGCGTCGTCAATAAAGATTGATGGTACACCATGTGCACCTTGTGACATAATCTGTGTCTTCTTTTTGTTAATTGTTAAACCAAATTCAGAACAAGCATTGGAGAATGCAGATAGTAGATGTTGTAATTCTTCCTCAGAGTGGGTCGTAATCGCAGCATCATCCGCAAAAAGCAACTCTCTGATTCAAAGTTTTGCGTATCCTTTTACAGGACTTAGCTGTCAACAGCAGCATCTTTCAGCTGTCTGTTGATCTCTTGACAAGATTGCGCTCAGTAGTTTGCCATTGCTTTCTGAGCGGCCGGCTCAGTATCCGCAAGTCACGAGCGGGGGTCGAACCACCTCAGTTCTCGCTCCGCTGCGAGACTCTGCGTGATAAACGGGATTACAGAGAGAAAGTGTTGTAACCCCACAGCCAGAGAGACCGGCACTCTCTGATTAGTACCCTGCTAATTTTGGTCTTAGCCTTCAATCTCTGAGCATTATAGAGGCCACCATCTGAGCGTGAGTGAATGTATATACCGTCATCCTGATCACGAAAGGCATATTTCAGTAGAAGTGAAAAGTATATCCCAAAGAGGGTGGGGGGTTGTACACAACCTTGCTTAACTCCACTCTTGATTTCAAACTCTTCTGAAGTTGAGCCATCAAACTTGATTATACCCTTCATGCCTGTGTGGAACGATTCCACAATGGACAGAAGAGTTGGTGGACAGCCAATCTTCTTTAGTGCTTTGAACAGACCCTCACGACTGACCAAATCGAATGCCTTTGTGAGGTCGATGAAGGCAATAAACAGTGGCTGATTTTGTTCCCGGCATTTTTCTTGCATCTGTCGCAATGAGAATATCATATCAATGGTTGACCGGTTCTGACGGAAGCCGCACTGTGATTCGGGGTAGACTTGATCTCCCAGGACTTGAAGTCTGCGCAGGACAATTCTGGCAAATACTTTCCCAACAATACACAGAAGTGAGATACCCCTATAGTTGTTGCAGTCGCTCCGATCTCCCTTGTTCTTGTACAGCGTTATGATGTTTGAATCTTTGAAATCCTGTGGGACTTGTCCTTCTCGCCAGCATAGCTCTATTAGCTGGTGGATCTGTAGAGCGAGGGTGTCTTGCCCACTCCTGATCACCTCTATTGGAATCCCATCCTTACCTGGAGCCTTGCCAGATGCAACAAGACTTCAACAAGTGAATCGGTACAATTATCTCGGACAGCCATAACATCTGATGGGAGATGCCTTGTAGAGATTAGAAAAAGAATCACCATGGCGAAAGTAGCCTTTAGCAAGATGAACAACATACTGACCAATAAAAAGATATCAATTGAAACGAGAAAAAGAGTGTTGAGGTGCTGTATGGGTGTGAAACTTGGACAATGAGCAGTCAAGCTGAAAAACATATGATGGTTGCAGAAATGTGGTTTCTGAGGAAAATGCAAAGAATACCATGGACAGACAGAAAAACCATGACCAAGTACTACAGGAGACAAATAAAAATCGTAAACTGATAAGGGAAATTAGACGTAGACAGTAAAAGTTTTTTGGACATGTTATGAGAAGAAATGGATTGGAGAACTTAGTGACAACTGGCAAGATCGAAGGGGACAGACTAAGGGGAAGACCGAGAAGTAAATATCTGGATAGCTTGGCCAAATGGCATGGTCGAGACAGGAACACTGAGCTGATCCACGACTCTGGTGATCGAGTGAAATGGCGAGTCATGACCACCCACGCTTTCCGGCATGGCATATGATTGATTGATTGATATATCTTTCTCTTTATCTCTGTCTCTATTATTGCCTCTCTCTCTCTCTCTCTCTCTCTCTCTCTCTCTCTCTCTCTATATATATATATATATATATATATATATATATATATATATATATATATATATATATATATATATATATATATTTCTGTGTATCTCTGTCTCTGTTATTACTATCTCTATTTATCTTTCTCTTTATATCTGTTTCTATTATTGACTCTCTCTGTTATCTTTCTCTTAATCTGTCTCAGTCTGTCTCTATCTATCACTATGTATATGTATATGTATATATATATATATATATATATATATATATATATATATATATATATATATATATATATATATATATATATATATATATATCACTATGTCTCTTTATCTCTGCCTCTATTATTGCCTCTCTCTATATGTCATTATCTTTATATCTCTCTCTCTCTTTCTCTCTCTCTCTCTCAAGCGACTTTACTCACTCCAGAAACGGACCATGAGTCTAATTTATAGCAAACATTTATCAGACAATCCTAGCCTGCATAAACGCCTTCAGTTATTACCACTCCGTAAACGCCTGCTTTTCAATAAAGCTAAACTAATTCACAAAATCCTGCATCGGAATGCCCCAAATTACATTTGGCCATTGTTTAAATATAATGCTGGACACAGTAAACGATTAAATATATTACACATTCCAAAGCCTAGGATTGACTTATACAAAACAAGCTTAATGTACTCTGCAGCTCAGCTGTAGAACAATCTTCCACTATAAATCAAAGACATCACCAATTCCTATACATATAATCCCAAATTATTCGAACACTATCTCAGTATGGATTAGCTTCCCCCTTAATAATACAAATAATAATAATAACAAAACCCTAGTATAACAGCCAGTCCCATTTTGGTGGGCCAGTATACTCCACATGGCTAATATCAAGTGTCACACCATTAGCTAATATTACTAAGTCGTATAGTATTGATGTTTTTTTTGCCCATGCCTTTATAATGCATATATTTTATATTGTTGCTGTTCTCTGATAGCCTTGAATGATGTGTGAATGAAATAATGTATGAAAGAGAGTGATAGAAGGGCAGAATGTTAGACGGGCCTGCGTGCCCAATTCTTAACCCTTTAAAAATAAAGTTTGTTCATTCGTTCGTTCGTTCGTTCACTGTGTCTCTTTATCTCTCTCTATCTCTCTCTCTCTCTCTCTCTCTCTATTATTGCTTCTCTCTATTTATCTTTCTCTCTCTCTCTCTCTCTCTCTCTCTCTCTCTCTCTCTCTCTGGATGTGGTGTTGTGTATGTGGGTGGGGTTAAGTCTGTGGGGGTGGGTGTGTGTGTGGGTGGGGGAATGATGTTTGTGTGGGTGGTGAGGGCGTTTGTCGGTGGGGATGTGCGGGTGGATGGGAGATGTGTGTGTGGGTGAGCGATGTGTGGATGGGGGATGTGTGTAGGGGGATGTGTGTGTGGGTGTGGGGGTGTGTGAGAGGGGAGATTCGTGTGGGTGAGGGATGTGTGGGTGTGTGGGGGAGGTGTGGCTGGGTGTGGGATATGCGGGTGAGTGAGGGATGTGTGTGAGGGGGATGTGTGTCTGGTGTGTGAGTGTTGGTGGGTAGGTGACAGATGTATGTTGATGGGTGGGTGAGGGATGTGTGGGTGTAAGTAGTTGAGGGATGACTACGTGGGTGGGGGAATATGTGTGGGGATGTGTGTGTGGGTGGGGAAATGTATGTGTGGGTGGGGAGATGTGTGTGGGTGGGGGATGTGTGTGGGTAGGGGATGTGTGTGTGTGGGTGCGGGATTTGTTTGTGGGTGAGGGAGGAGATTCTATCGGTAGGGGAAGTGTGGGTTGCGAATATGCGTGGATGGGTGAGGGATGTGTGAGTGGGTGGGTGCGTAATGTGTGGGTTGGCAGGGATGTGTGTGTGGGTGGGGGACTATGTGTTTGGCTGAGTGGTTGGGGTGTGTGGGTGAGTGGGTTGGTGGGTAGAGGATATGTGGGTGGGTGAGTGTATGTGTTGGAGGATGACTGGGGGTGTGTGTGTGTGGGTGGGGAGATGTGTGTGGGTGGGGGATGGGGACATATATGTTTCCCCGGATGTGTGTGTGTGGTTGGGGTGCGTCTGTGTGGTTGGGTGGGGAAACGTGTGTGTGTTGGATGTGTGGTGGGTGGGGGATGTGTGGGCGGGTGGGGGATGTGTCTCATAACATGGTAATATGCATTGTTTATGTTTACAACATTCATTTGACAATGTTTTCCAGTGTGAATCATGTATCACGCACTATTGATGAACGAAAGATGAGTGATAGGAAGGGCCGAATATAAGACGGGCCTGCGTGCCTAATTTGTAACCTTTCGAAAATAAAGGCCAATCAATCAATCAATCAATCAATCAATCAATCAATCAATCAATCAATCAATCTATATCACTATGTCTGTTTATTCCTGTCTCTTATCATTGTATCTCTCTATATGTCACTCTCAGGGGACGCAGAGGTGTTTCCAAGGCACCAGGGCCGGGATCTATACTGGCCAAGACCTGCTGACACGTCCACGCCGTGCGTCCTGGGCAACAGGTGCCTTCGAGGACCTGACTAACAGTAGGATCGATGATTCCTCCGAAGCCGGAGAGTATCTACCTGCACGGCAAGGTACCACCAGTCTGCACACCAATAAGCCAGACAGGGAACAACGGATACTCACGCAAACCCCAGGTCCTGTATGACATCACATTGATGTTTGACAACAGGATGTATTCATCGGACATACAGGACTTCACGCTGGAGCTCAAGCCAACGAACACAAGCAAGCAAGCATCACTCTCATTATCCATGTATCTATATTACCTCTCTCTATTTATATTTCTCTTTTTTCTCTGCCTCTGTCTATCTCTATCTATCACCATCTCTCCATCTTCTAATTGTTGACAGGATCCCTTCAAGTGCCTTGGGAGTCTCCACGGCGAAGTGGTTACGCTGCCTGCCTCACGCTCCGAAGGTTATGGGTTCGATTCCGGGCCACGTCGTTCGGTTCACGAGAGCAGTTTCTCGGACACGTCCTGGGGTCGTCGCTGGAGCTACGGAGTTCATGCTTTGTGCGACATTTTTGGCAGGACGCCCGGCGAAAAGAGACCGAGCCATATGGGATAAAACCTGGTACAATGAAGCCGATCCTCTAGCTTTTTTAACCCGTTTTGTAAGAAAACTGAACGGAAGGGTTATTATATAAATAAAGAAGAACTGGTACAGCAAGGAGGACATGGTTAACATCACCCCAGCGGCTTTCACGTCCCCAGACATTTAATGGTACCTATTTTAGGCTGGCTCGACCTCAGAGCTCAGGTCAAATTTCAAAATTCACCTTGATGGAAGTTCGAACTCATGCCCATCGGGCCTGGAGGCAAGCGTCTAGCCACAACGATACCTCCCTTCCACGACAGCTACAATCCTACTATGACTGCTGCTCCCTCCCATGACTGTTACCTCCCTCCCATGACTGCTAATACCCCCCCCCCCCATGACTGCAACCTCCCTCCCATAACTCCTAGCTCCCTCCCATGACAATTACCTCCGTCCCATGACTGCTAATACCCCCCCCCCATGACTGCAACCTCCCTCCCATAACTCCTAGCTCCCTCCCATGACAATTACCTCCGTCCCATGACTGCTAATACCCCCCCCCCCCATGACTGCAACATCCCTCCCATAACTCCTAGCTCCCTCCCATGACAATTACCTCCGTCCCATGACTGCTAATACCCCCCCCCCCCCCCATGACTGCAACCTCCCTCCCATAACTCCTAGCTCCCTCCCATGACAATTACCTCCGTCCCATGACTGCTAATACCCCCCCCCCATGACTGCAACCTCCCTCCCATAACTCCTAGCTCCCTCCCATGACTGTTACCTCCCTCCCATGACTGCTAATACCCCCCCCCCCATGACTGCAACCTCCCTCCCATAACTCCTAGCTCCCTCCCATGACAATTACCTCCGTCCCATGACTGCTAATACCCCCCCCCCATGACTGCAACCTCCCTCCCATAACTCCTAGCTCCCTCCCATGACAATTACCTCCGTCCCATGACTGCTAATACCCCCCCCCCCCCATGACTGCAACCTCCCTCCCATAACTCCTAGCTCCCTCCCATGACAATTACCTCCGCCCCATGATAGCTACAGATCTCCCATGATTGTTATTACCCCCCTCCCCTCCCCCACCCACCCACCCCCACCCATCTCAATGACCGCAATTAGGCTAATTTCAAATGCGAATGAGTGTAAACAACGACAAATAAGAAAATTACTAAACAATAAATAGCGTAGAAATAATTTTCTCTTTATTGTTCGTACATTTGTTTAATTCAACATCGTGAGTTGACAATAATGAATTAGTATTTCTAATTTGAATGAGTGACTATATGGCGTGGTTGTAGTTGTTGCGACAGGTTAGAACGGGAACGGTTCAAGCGAGATCATGAAGAAATGAAAGTGACAACAGGAATAATATATACAAGATAATCAACAACAACAACAACAACAAACTTAAAGTGACAACAGGAACGATATAGATAAGATAATGCAGAAATTAACATGACAAAGCTGGAAAGGTACAAGCGACGTCACGAAGAAATCAAGAGAAATAACCAGAACCATAGAAGCGAGATAATGTAAAGATGGAAGAGACATAACAAGTAAGGGACAGGCAAGGTAATACAGATATGAAAGAGACGTAATAGGAAAGGTATAAGAATAATACTGAGGAAATGGAAGAGACATAACAGGAATGTTCTAAACAAGACAATGAAAAATTGAAAAAGGCATAACAGAAATTGTATTTGTGCTAAAGAAATTCCCAGATTTTTGGGTTTAGTTAAGTTGTGGTAATTATTGTTATACTGGTGGTTGTAATTGGTCAGCAGTAGAATTATAAATCACGCCCCTGTATCACGGGGGCCCACAAAACCTGTCTGCATGTCGTAGAAGGCGATAAAGGAAGGTGTCCGCGAGATTGGCTACTTCAACCAATAGAAAACTTCAGTTGCAAAGTCCAGCCAATTGTTAATCTACAAAGAAAATTACGTAAGCTGGTTTAGGATCAATGCTGTTGGTAGATGTAAACCAGAAGAAGAACAAGATATCAGTGAACGAGACTATTGGCTGTTGGATATGAACTAGTCGGACGAATAGGAATTGACATTACAAGGATAGATACACTGGGTATGGAAATTATGCTAACTGAACGAAGGTATGTTATTTTAGGTGAACCAATGGTTGTTAACGTTGCAATTACTAGGGGAGGAATTCTGTGAGTTTATAATGTTTGGAAGGAAAGATAATGATTGGCTTCTCTGTGCCAGAAATAATTGACGTCAAAGTGACGTTAGTCGGATTCAACTGCGTCTGAGCTACTGGGTAAAAAGGACACGCTGGATGAGCTAATAGGAAGGGAAGTTGTGTCCGAGAATGAAGCATCGGTAGTTGAAGTACTATCAATGTATGTCACATTAAGTGCAGGTGTTTCTGTGATGTCTGTCCCATTAGATGTAGGACTTTCTGTGATGTCTGTCCCATTGGTTGTAGGACTCTCTGTGGTGTCTGTCCCAGAAGATGTAGGACTTTCTGTGGTGTCAGTCCCAGAAGATGTAGGACTTTCTGTGGTGTCTGTCCCAGAAGGTGTAGGACTTTCTGTGGTGTCTGTCCCAGAAGGTGTAGGACTTTCTGTGTTGTCTGTCCCAGAAGGTGTAGGACTTTCTGTGGTGCCTGTCCCAGAAGATGTAGGACTTTCTGTGGTGCCTGTCCCAGAAGGTGTAGGACTTTCTGTGGTGTCTGTCATAGAAGGTGTAGGACTTTCTGTGGTGCCTGTCCCAGAAGGTGTAGGACTTTCTGTGGTGTCTGTCCCAGAAGGAGTAGGACTTTCTGTGGTGTCTGTCCCATTAGGTGTAGGACCTTCTGTGAAGTAAGTAGTTGAAACGGCTCCAGCTGTCGGCGATGTCTGTTCTGTGACAGCCGCGGATATAATCACTGGCGACTGAGTTGTCCCGGAAAACAGCGGCAAGTAATATCTGTAACAGGTGCAGAGGATTCTACCCTTGGAAGGGTTACAGATGTAAGGGTTCTGGTAACATCTCCCACTGCCATATCCTACCCGCTTGCAATGAAAGTTGCACAGCCAACTGTAATAAAGCAGAAATACAAATGAATGATAAGAAGAACGAAGTACGTGTTTTTGTTGGCATCAAATATTTATTACGATAATTTTCATCTTCTTCTTACGTTCGCTTGAAATGTATTGGCTATTTCTGAGGTGTTGTCTCTTGAATAAATTTCGCTGTCACTTTTAGTTCACTCAGTGGTATATACATCATCATCATCAAGTGCCCTGCCAGCTGGCGTGGGGTTCATGTCTCTCCACAGATCTCGGTCTTTGGTGTTCTGGATCAACTCTGCTGATGATATTCTTCCATGGCAGCGTCTCAGTCTATCTAGTATCATTTCTCTTGGTCGGCCTCTGCCTCTTTTCCCTTCGATCTTTCCAGTTGTCACAATGTTCTCCAATGCCTCTCTTCTCATCACATGACCAAAGAAAGATGTTTGTCCCTTTCTTATTGTTGCTAAGACTACATTATACATTATAATCTTACACATTCTGGGATCATTTTATTCTATGATAAATAAGAAAGTCGACCGTATGGAGGATCTAGGCTATACAATGACGTCTGATGGAAGGTGTGAAGCAAAGATCAATAGATGAATCGCATTATCCACAGATAACCAGAAGAGAACTGGAAATCAGCGATTGTGGTTGCACTAAGATTACTGGCTGTCGAGTTTGCATTAGTCGACTACATAAGATATGATGTTACAATGGTCGATAATTTGCACATCTTCGGCTGCACATTTTCTTATTTGGCACCTTTCACAAGTGAACTTCTGTGCTGCTTTCCAAACACCGGAGGATTTGTGTTTTAATCTTATTAAATTGTCTAATTTCATGTTTTTCTTTAGGACTATTTGTGATGTTCCCGAGGAATATTAGTATAATCAAATCGTTGTTCATTGTGTCGTAGTAAACTTTATTTATTTTTTTTTTTTAAATCTCCCCCTCCCCCCTCGTGAATGACGATTGTGATTGCCGTAGTGGAGTTCATTGTAAGATATGTACACTATGCCTGTGTTTAGTATCTCTCATTTTGTGTGAGTTTGTGTTATATCCTGCTGCAGCCGCTACTTCTCTTCTCTATTCATTATTACCTGGCATATTTGGCTGCATTTCGCCAGGTGTATACTGCAGAGTTATACGAGGATAAGTTAATAAGTAAGCCTCAAATTGGGGCAGAAAAATAAATAAATATGAAAACAACTTCAAACCAGTTTATTCTTAGACATACATTGTACCTTTATTTCTCAACATAATTTCCACCAACATTGATGCACTTATCCCATAGTTTTATCAGTCCTCCCAAACCCGCTGCATAGAACTGCGTGCTGTGTTCCCATTTATCTGTCATCCCACAGAACTGTGTGACTTACTTATTGACTCGCTCTCGTAACTTTTTCTACCCAGTTATGCACCGCTTTACGGGACAAACATTTGTTAGTATAAACACTGACAACCCACCTTGGCGGGAGACATTTTGCGAATGACGCCGAAGTTGAATGTGAAGTGAAAACGTGGTTTAGAAAACAGCGTACGCATTTCTATGCAGCCAGTTTGGGAGGACTGATAAAACAATGCGATAAGTGCATCAATGTTGGTGGAAATTATGTTGAGAAATAAAGGGACAATGTATGTATAAAAATAAACTGGTTTCAAGTTGTTATAATATTTAGTTATTTATTTTATACAGCCATTCGTGGCTTCCTTATTGACTTCCCCTCGTTTATCATTTGAAGTGAATAAATGAATAATACTTTAGCTGAAACACTTAAAACATAGTCACAGGTATTGTTCCAATGCAGAGCATTTGTTATCCCCGCAGTAATTTCACATTTTTGTGACAAATGTTTGTGACTTCCGTGTTTACATTCATTAGGGTAATCACACCATTATCATCATATGCTATGCCGATAAACGTGGGCTATCATGTTTCGCCATCTCACTCGATCATCAGAGTCGTGGACCAGCTCTGTATTCTTGTCTCGACTATACCAAGTGGCTAAGCCATCGAGATATTTACTTCTCTGCCTTCCCCTTATTCTTGTCATTTCAATCTTGCTAGTTGTGACAAACTTCTCCAATTTATTTTTTCTCATAACATGTGCAAATATTTTGACTATCTACGTCTAATTTCTCTAAACAGATGTAGACAGTCGTATTTTTATGGACTAGGGGAATACATTGTATTCAACCAATCAGTGTTGACGTTACTATGGCAAGAATACTTGATGTTTTTTTTTAGCGGAACCAATGGTCGTTGAGGATGCAATATTCAAATGAGGCCAACGAATCTTTTACAAGAATGAAGGAAACGAAGAACAGAAATATTCATCTCATCTCATCTCATCGTGTTCGTCTTGTACCTTGAGGTGTCGAGATGAAGCATCAACAGCGACAGAGTGCCCGTTTATGAGCTCCACACATCGAGACGCCCATGGACTCGGTTAATCATACTGTCGATCGTTTACGTGGCCGGCCTTTTCTTCTGATTCCATTTGGTCTGTATTCTATTGTTTGTTTTGGTATACTGTTAATTGGTAGCTGAACATAAATATTGCAAGTACTAAAATCAAATTTTTCAGCGTGCTGTGAACGAAGATTTTGGTTGGCGAGCGATATGGGAATAAACCCGGTGGAGTGAAGATGATCCTCTAGCCCTGTAATTCTCCTCCCCCCCCCCCCCCCCCCCCCGGCAAGGAAATCAACCATTGAACACGGTAGAGAAAACAAAAACACTATTGGGGCACACACACAGAGATTGTGGAACATGCAAATTAACATTATGTGCGGAACAAATAAGGAACTGGGGCAGAGGAAGACAGAATGGTGCTTGTAGAAAGCTTTACCATCTGGGCAACACGTAGTAAAATAATCATCACGAATTTCACCAAAGAATCAGATACTAGTAGAGTTTGGAGAGTCGTGATCGCCGATATCCGCCCCAGTCCAGGCACACGGAGATTTAAAAAGAAAAAGTTAGGTGCATATCCTTCACGGGACTTCACAGTCAATCCCATCATTTTTGGGCTGTTTGTTAATTTTTGACAAGATTACGTTCAATATTTTGCCAAAGATTTCTGAACGACAGGCACTTATAACTTTGTATAGAAACCAACGCTAGGCAGTCTGCCTGAAAGAGAAGAAGAAGAAGAAGAAGCAGAAGAAGAAGAAGAAGAAGAAGAAGAAGAAGAAGAAGAAGAAGAAGAAGAAGAAGAAGAAGAAGAAGAAGAAGAAGAAGAAGAAGAAGAAGAAGAAGAAGAAGAAGGAGGAGGAGAAGAAGAAGAAGAAGAAGAAGAAGAAGAAGAAGAAGAAGAAGAAGAAGAAGAAGAAGAAGAAGAAGAAGAAGAAGAAGAAGAAGAAGAAGAAGAAGAAGAAGAAGAAGAAGAAGAAGAAGAAGAAGAAGAGGAAGAAGAAGAAGAAGAAGAAGAAGAAGAAGAAGAAGAGAAGAAGAAGAAGAAGAAGAAGAAGAAGAAGAAGAAGAAGAAGAAGAAGAAGAAGAAGATGGAGGAGTAGGAGGAGGAGGAGGAGGATGAGAAAAGAAGAAATGATGCTCATGATGATGAGTAAGAAGACAAACACAGGCGAAGAAGCAGAAAATACGTTAGATTAAACAATAAGTAATGTACTCACTCGGGACATGTCCTGGCACATCTCCGTCCTCGTCTCTTGAAGTCCTCTATATCCCCAGCAACAACCACCACCAGCAAAAACAACGCGGCGACAACCAGCTTGGTATCCCATCTTTTCATCATTCCGGCAGAGAGCAGAAGTCTACTGATCAAAGGTATATATTTTTATTTACTGATTCAGCGCCAAACAAAACGTACGTTTGGACAAAATACGGCACACAAACGAATGAACAAGTATTATAATGTGAATTTCCATTCACTGAGCATTGACATTGTCGAAGATACGATGAAACAAAACAAATAACATTATGATTCTAGTATGGCGATATATCGTCCTTCTGTCCAACTGGGAGATCACTTTGTACTTTTGTATGGATGTGAAGCTTGGACAATGAACAATCAAGCTGAAAAAAACATCTTCCATACATCCATCATGTGCCATGCCGGTAAGCGTGAGCGGTCATGGTTTGCCATCTCACTCGATCACCAGAGTCGTGGATCAGCTCCGTGTTCCTTTCTCGACTATGCCACGTGACCAAGCCATCCAGGTATTTACTTCTCGGTCTTCCCCATGGTCTCTTTCCTTCAATCTTGCGAGTTGTCACCAAGTTCTCCAATTCATTTCTTCTCATAACATGCCCAACAATTTTTGACTGTCTACATCTAATGTCTCTAATCAGTTTACGATCTTCATTTGTTTCTTGAAGCACTTGTTCATTGGTTTTTTTTTTGTTGTTGTTGTTGTCTGTCTGTCCATGGTATTCTTTGAATTTTCCGCAGACACCACATTTCTACAGCCATCAGATGTTTTTCAGCTTATCTGCACATTGTCCAAGCTTCACATCCATACATAAATCTTATGGTTGTGGAAATGTGGTTTCTGAAGAGAATGCAAAGAATACCAAGGACAAAAAGAAAAACCAATGACAAAATACTACAATGTTTGCATATCCTTTACAGGACATCGCTGTCAAAATCAGCATCTTTCAGCTGATTGTTGATGTCTTGGCAAGATTACGCTCAGTATTTGCCATTGTTTTCTGAGCGACCGGCTCACATACCCCGTAAATTACCGATGCGTTTAGAACCGCTACCGATTCTCACCGTCGTCACGTTACTCACGAGAGTATACGGGATTACGGAGAAAGTCGCTAACTCTTAGGCCAGTCAATACACAAATGAAAATCGTAAATTGATTAGAAAAATTATACGTAGACAATCAACAGTTTTTGAACATGTTATGTGCAGAAATAACTTGAAGAACTTAGTGACAACTGGCAATATCGAGGGGAAGAGAAGAAGGGGAAGACAAAGAAGTAAAAACTTGGACGGCTTGCCCACGTACATGGTAGAGACATGAACACTGAGGTGATCCACGACTCTGGTGATGGAGTGAAATGGCGAATCATGACCGCCCACGCTTATCGGCATGGCACATGATGGGTGGATGGGAGATCACACATGTGACGATATATTAAGCTACAGCATTGAATCAGTCAATAATACATGTTGTAAACCAGTGCTCCCCAAAGTGAAAAGTTTGGTAAGCACTGTTGTAAACCATTCACTTCAACTCCATGGCTTGTCTGTCACGTTGAGCTCGGAAGCTCCAAATAGATCTCAATGAGGCTGGGTGGAGAAGGGGAGGGGGCAGTGTTTCCCGTATGCCAGGTGAATACTGACCAAAGACATACTGGCCAAAGACATACTGACCACAGACCTACTGACGAAAGACATACTGGCCAAAGACCTACTGACCAAAGACATACTGACCAAAGACCTACTGGCCACAGACCTACTTACCAAAGGCATACTGACCAAAGACATACTGACCACAGACCTACTTACCAAAGGCATACTTACCAAAGACATACTGACCAAAGACATACTGACCAAAGACCTACTGACCACAGACCTACTTACCAAAGACATACTGACCAAAGACATACTGACCAAAGACCTACTGGCCACAGGCCTACTTACCAAAGACATACTGACCAAAGACATACTGACCGAAGACATACTGAACAAAGACATACTGACCAAAGACCTACTTACCAAAGGCATACTGACCAAAGACATACTGACCAAAGACCTACTGGCCACAGACCTACTTACCAAAGACATACTGACCAAAGACATACTGACCACAGACCTACTGAACAAAGACATACTGACCACAGACCTACTTACCAAAGGCATACTGACCAAAGACATACTGACCAAAGACATACTGACCAAAGACCTACTGGCCACAGACCTACTTACCAAAGACATACTGACCAAAGACATACTGACCACAGACCTACTGAACAAAGACATACTGACCAAAGACATTGTCACATGACGTTCTTGATGATAATATCACGAAGTTCTTACGATGATATGTTCGTGATATGGTCGTGTGGTGGTCGTTGTCTAGGGAACGATACTCCTGGTGTGTCAATTGAGCTATCTAAATGTCTTACAATATAACTCACCCCTGCAGTGCCCGTTCACCAGTCATGAAACAAGATTGAGTTGGCGCACATAATCCTTTATTACAGAAAGAACACGGACAAAACGGAACATGTTTATCAATCCAGAACACAATGTAATCCACCGAATAAATATATATTCCTCACATCTCTATACGCACACATCAATGCCTTCTCCAAGCCTGCTGAATCTCCAATTCACAATACAGGTAATCCAGCTACTATCCCCGGCTGGACTTCACATAATACAACCCATCCACTGGGTCTAGCCTCCATTAACTCTCCAAACCCCACTGGGTTTTTTGGCCTTCATCAACACTGGGAGAACCACTCAACACAAGACCTGACCACAGCCCGTCTAAACTCCCATGTCCTCGACAACCGATCCTTTCGGCACCAAGACCTCAACTCTCCCGTCAATCTTTGTCTCTGTCTCTTTAAACCATTCTATGCCCTCACAATGCCTCCCACACAACACACACAAACGCTATCTCATCGCTCCCTGTCTGCCCCTTCTTGCAGCCCCTCTGCCTTACATCCTTCCCCGTTTATCTCCTTATATTTTCTTTCCGGTGAATGCCCTTTCACCTCGTGAACTGTTTATATTGTACGGCCACTCACCTTAATGCCAATGAACACAGGCATGTGTCAGACATACTGACCAAAGACATACTGACCACAGACCTACTGACCAAAGACATACTGACCAAAGTCATACTGACCACAGACCTACTGAACAAAGACATACTGACCAAAGACATACTGACCAAAGATCTACTGGCCACAGACCTACTTACCAAAGACATACTGACCAAAGACATACTGACCACAGACCTACTGACCACAGACCTACTTACCAAAGGCATACTGACCAAAGACATACTGACCAAAGACATACTGACCAAAGACCTACTGGCCACAGAAATACTTACCAAAGACATACTGACCAAAGGCATACTGACCAAAGACATACTGACCAAAGACATACTAACCACAGACCTACTTACCAAAGACATACTGACCAAAGACATACTGACCAAAGACATACTGACCAAAGACCTACTGACCACAGACCTACTTACCAAAGATATACTTACCAAAGACATACTAACCAAAGGCATACTGACCACAGACCTACTTACCAAAGGCATACTGACCAAAGACATACTGACCACAGACCTACTTACCAAAGACATACTGACCAAAGACATACTGACCACAGACCTACTGACCAAAGACATACTGACCACAGACCTACTTACCAAAGGCATACTGACCAAAGACATACTGACCAAAGACATACTAACCAAAGACATACTGACCAAAGACATACTGACCACAGACCTACTGACCAAAGACATACTGACCAAAGACCTACTTACCAAAGGCATACTGACCAAAGACATACTGACCACAGACCTCCTTACCAAAGACATACTGACCAAAGACATACTGACCACAGACCTACTTACCAAAGACATACTGACCAAAGACATACTGACCAAAGACATACTGACCAAAGACCTACTGACCACAGACCTACTTACCAAAGATATACTTACCAAAGACATACTAACCAAAGGCATACTGACCACAGACCTACTTACCAAAGGCATACTGACCAAAGACATACTGACCACAGACCTACTTACCAAAGACATACTGACCAAAGACATACTGACCACAGACCTACTGACCAAAGACATACTGACCACAGACCTACTTACCAAAGGCATACTGACCAAAGACATACTGACCAAAGACATACTAACCAAAGACATACTGACCAAAGACATACTGACCACAGACCTACTGACCAAAGACATACTGACCAAAGACCTACTTACCAAAGGCATACTGACCAAAGACATACTGACCACAGACCTACTTACCAAAGACATACTGACCAAAGACATACTGACCACAGACCTACTTACCAAAGGCATACTGACCAAAGACATACTGACCAAGACATACTGACCACAGACCTACTTACCAAAGGCATACTGACCAAAGACATACTGACCAAAGACATACTGACCAAAGGCATACTGACCAAAGATATACTGACCACAGACCTTTTTACCAAAGACATACTGACCAAAGACATACTGACCACAGACCTACTTACCAAAGGCATACTGACCAAAGACATACTGACCACAGACCTACTTACCAAAGACATACTGACCAAAGACATACTGACCAAAGGCTTACTGACCAAAGGCATACTGACCAAAGACATACTGACCAAAGACATACTGACCGAAGACATACTGAACAAAGACATACTGACCAAAGACCTACTTACCAAAGGCATACTGACCAAAGACATACTGACCAAAGACCTACTGGCCACAGACCTACTTACCAAAGACATACTGACCAAAGACATACTGACCACAGACCTACTGAACAAAGACATACTGACCACAGACCTACTTACCAAAGGCATACTGACCAAAGACATACTGACCAAAGACATACTGACCAAAGACCTACTGGCCACAGACCTACTTACCAAAGACATACTGACCAAAGACATACTGACCACAGACCTACTGAACAAAGACATACTGACCAAAGACATTGTCACATGACGTTCTTGATGATAATATCACGAAGTTCTTACGATGATATGTTCGTGATATGGTCGTGTGGTGGTCGTTGTCTAGGGAACGATACTCCTGGTGTGTCAATTGAGCTATCTAAATGTCTTACAATATAACTCACCCCTGCAGTGCCCGTTCACCAGTCATGAAACAAGATTGAGTTGGCGCACATAATCCTTTATTACAGAAAGAACACGGACAAAACGGAACATGTTTATCAATCCAGAACACAATGTAATCCACCGAATAAATATATATTCCTCACATCTCTATACGCACACATCAATGCCTTCTCCAAGCCTGCTGAATCTCCAATTCACAATACAGGTAATCCAGCTACTATCCCCGGCTGGACTTCACATAATACAACCCATCCACTGGGTCTAGCCTCCATTAACTCTCCAAACCCCACTGGGTTTTTTGGCCTTCATCAACACTGGGAGAACCACTCAACACAAGACCTGACCACAGCCCGTCTAAACTCCCATGTCCTCGACAACCGATCCTTTCGGCACCAAGACCTCAACTCTCCCGTCAATCTTTGTCTCTGTCTCTTTAAACCATTCTATGCCCTCACAATGCCTCCCACACAACACACACAAACGCTATCTCATCGCTCCCTGTCTGCCCCTTCTTGCAGCCCCTCTGCCTTACACCCTTCCCCGTTTATCTCCTTATATTTTCTTTCCGGTGAATGCCCTTTCACCTCGTGAACTGTTTATATTGTACGGCCACTCACCTTAATGCCAATGAACACAGGCATGTGTCAGACATACTGACCAAAGACATACTGACCACAGACCTACTGACCAAAGACATACTGACCAAAGTCATAATGACCACAGACCTACTGAACAAAGACATACTGACCAAAGACATACTGACCAAAGACCTACTGGCCACAGACCTACTTACCAAAGACATACTGACCAAAGACATACTGACCACAGACCTACTGACCACAGACCTACTTACCAAAGGCACACTGACCAAAGACATACTGACCAAAGACATACTGACCAAAGACCTACTGGCCACAGAAATACTTACCAAAGACATACTGACCAAAGACATACTGACCACAGACCTACTTACCAAAGACATACTGACCAAAGACATACTGACCAAAGACATACTGACCAAAGACCTACTGACCACAGACCTACTTACCAAAGATATACTTACCAAAGACATACTAACCAAAGGCATACTGACCACAGACCTACTTACCAAAGGCATACTGACCAAAGACATACTGACCACAGACCTACTTACCAAAGACATACTGACCAAAGACATACTGACCACAGACCTACTGACCAAAGACATACTGACCACAGACCTACTTACCAAAGGCATACTGACCAAAGACATACTGACCAAAGACATACTAACCAAAGACATACTGACCAAAGACATACTGACCACAGACCTACTGACCAAAGACATACTGACCAAAGACCTACTTACCAAAGGCATACTGACCAAAGACATACTGACCACAGACCTACTTACCAAAGACATACTGACCAAAGACATACTGACCACAGACCTACTTACCAAAGGCATACTGACCAAAGACATACTGACCAAGACATACTGACCACAGACCTACTTACCAAAGGCATACTGACCAAAGACATACTGACCAAAGACATACTGACCAAAGACATACTGACCAAAGACATACTGACCAAAGACATACTGACCACAGATCTACTGACCAAAGACATACTGACCACAGACCTACTTACCAAAGGCATACTGACCAAAGACATACTGACCATAGACCTACTTATCAAAGACATACTGACCAAAGACATACTGACCACAGACCTACTTACCAAAGGCATACTGACCAAAGATATACTGACCACAGACCTTTTTACCAAAGACATACTGACCAAAGACATACTGACCACAGACCTACTTACCAAAGGCATACTGACCAAAGACATACTGACCACAGACCTACTTACCAAAGGCATACTGACCAAAGACATACTGACCAAAGGCATACTGACCAAAGGCATACTGACCAAAGACATACTGACCAAAGACATACTGACCAAAGACATACTGACCAAAGACCTCCTTTCATCTCCACGTGGGACATCATGGGCAGACACAGGTCTCAATTACTATCAAAAAGTGAAGCTGCAGTGGTCACATAACAATAAAATCTAAGCTACCGCTTACCAAACATGTCAGGACTTAGTCAGATATGACTGAGCTACTGTATGACAGTAGACGATACAGCCTGCTTTTCTATTAGCGGTGAATGTTGGGTAGCGCTCACCAAACCCGACACCCCACATTGTCCCAACGGATTTGGGCGGAAGAGCGGAGGGTACAAAATTTCTCCTGGTGCGAGGAAATGCAACCTAAAGATTAAATGTCTTGTTAGGGCGCTAAATCTTGTCGGCAATTGGTCTAGAATTGAATTTAAGGATATTTAGAGCATTAAATAGCTGCTCCATCAGCTTCTCCATGTTAGTTAGTTTGTCTCGGTTTCAACTTCATGACAACGGGTCGTCCCCATTATGCTCCGTTCCTGTGCCATTAAATAACACACAAAATGCTCTTCACTGCCCAATGTGAAAAGTGGAACAGACAGGAGTATCGGCAAGCCAAGAGCCCGCCGATGGCGTGTGAAGCGGGTGTGTAACCACTACACCACGCGGCACATGCTGGACATGGCCAAATTATCACAACAGAATATTACAACGTCACCCATCGTAGGCCGTAGCTCAAGATTTGCCCGATCGCCGCGACTGACGTCCGTCAATCGATGTGGACCCGAACGATCAGGCCTTCTCACTAGCAAGGCACACCAGGCCGCCTGGGTTTGTTTCCGAGTCCGGTCAAGGATATTCACTACTGACGAGCTCAAACGAGAACGAAACTCGAGTCTAGTGCTTCCACATTGACGTGGATAGGCCTTAGGTTCATACCAGAATACGATCGATGTTGCCAGTAGTGGGTTGTGCTCAATATTTAAATCTCAAATCTCGAAACAACCAAATAAATCAATTTAACAACAGCCGACCGCCATCGTTCCGAACACGCAGTTCACGCTACAAATAACCGCGGACAGATGTAAAAGCATTCCACACGAAATTCTGCAGCTTGCCTTGATCCAGATGTTTTGGTGTTACCTTTCCTCTGGGGTAAACTAGGCCGGCCGAGACACTGTCACGTATTTACAGACATGTATTCTACTGAACCAGGGAGCCATAAACACGAGAACAGTTCTCTTGTTCCACTCGCAGGATCTCCAAGATATCGTAAATACAAACAACCATTGTAAAGCGGCCTTCATGATTCCGGATAGAACATAGAATTGTCAAGTAAACCACGAACAACTACAAAATGCTTAGTTTGACTGCGACGTCCTGTAAAGGACATGCACCACTCTATATAAAAGACTCAGTGCCAAACAAACAGTAGGTTTTGGGTAAAAAAAATACAGATGGTGAAAATGAGAAGTAAGTGTTCGTCACAGTTATGATATAAAAGTTAATATGATAGCAAATAAGTGGCATTATAACACAATGACAACATTTCGGCGACATGAAAACCCATGGCAGATACAGGAAGTCGCTTAAGACGATCAATCATCCCATGGCACTTGATCATTTAAGTAATATCAGTACCCTCTTGCACGACTTGGAGTATATTGTGGCCATGGTGCTGATAGATCAATCAGCATTCGAGAAGCGATATGGTCAAAATCTCACCCGCCGACGTTACCCACAAGGCACATACATGCCTGAAGGCCTGTGGTCGTGAGTTCGATTCCGCACCGAAACAAATGTGGGTTTTTTCCCCTTCAAAAATAGCCCTCGTTCCAAGGTCGACCCAGACTGAAATGGGTACAAGGAAACGGGAAGTGACACCCACACACATCCACACCCATACACACACACACCCACACACTTCCACACCCACTCACACACACCCACACACATCCACACCCACTCACACACATCCACGCACATCCACACCCACTCACAGACACACACACCCACGCACATCCACACCCACTCACACACACACCCACCCACACCCACTCACACACATCCACGCCCACACACACACACATCCACACCCAAACACACCCACACATATCTACACCCATACACACCCTCACACACATCCACACCTACACACATCCATACACATCCACACCCACACACCCCCACACATAACTACATCCACACACACACACACACACACATTCACACACACACACACACACACATATATATATATATATATATATATATATATATATATATATATATATATATATATATATATATATATATATATATATATATATATATATTGTTTGTCCATCAAGAATGATCATGACCATTCATTTCATCCAATGGTGTTGAAAGTATGGAGCCGTGAGTTCTAAGATGGCTGATAAGGCCTATTTTGGCTCGAAATGTTCTTTGACAATGTGGGCAAAGAATGCTTGACGTTCCAGGAGGACGTTCTCTTGCAGTGATTTTTCTATCCAGTCTGTTCTTCACAGCTCTTGCAGTCCTGGTTGCTTCACAAGTGATTGCACCCTTATGTAATAATGTACGCCACGAATTACGGTCTTTAGCAGCAGTCTTCCAGGTGTCAAGATGAATTCCAAAAGCTTTCAGTGAGATTTTCAGTCTTTAAAGCGTTTCCTCTGACCGCCTTGGGAGCGTTTACCACAACGCAGCTCGCCGTAAAAATTTTTTTTAGGGAGCCTGTGATCTGGCATACGAGTTAAGTGACCAGCCCAGCGTATTTGATTCTTCATTTATAGAGTGAATACTGGGCATAGACGCTCTTTCTAGGACTTCAATGTCTGGGATCTTATCTTGCCATTTAATCTTCAATAGCTTCCTAAGGCAGACTATGTAAAAGTGGTTTAATTTCCTAGCATATATATATATATATATATATATATATATATATATATATATATATATATATATATATATATATATATATATATATATATATATATATATATATACTAGCTGACCCGGCGCGGCTTCGCCCAGGCCCTGGAGGGGATCTATCTATCTATCAGTCTGTCTGTCTGCTTGTTTGTCTGTCTGTCTGGCTGACACGGCCCGGCTTCACCCAGTCCCTGGTGGGGAGCATCTCATTTAATTCATATACGTAGTCATATAAGCTCTCCCGTTCCCGACTATCTGTTTGTCTGTCTATATGTCTGTCTGTCCTCCCGGCCCGGCTTCACCCAGTCCCTGGTGGGGAGCATCTCATTTAATTCGTATACGTAGTCATATAAGCTCTCCCGTTCCCGATGTCTGTCTGTCTATCTGTCTGTCTGTCTGTCTGACCCGGCCCGGCTTCACCCAGTCCCTGGTGGGGAGCATGTCATTTAATTCATATAAGTAGTCAAATAAGCTTCCGTTCCCGACTATATGTCTGTCTGTCTATCTATCTGACCCGGCGTGGTTTCGCCCAGCTCCTGGCGCACAGTAACTTAAAAGAATGTCCTTCCACACATTTTTAATGAAAACTGTTTTTAATCACCGACATGACAGTTGATAAGTTCTTTAAGCAGAAAAAGATGGGTTACAATGTTATGCATTATGCATTATTTTTATTAAAACTTTGAAAATGCCTTAAAGATTATATCATTATTTATTATAACTCATATGCCTGAAAATAACTATAGACAAAGAGTTTAACAATAGTGCAAGTAAGTCCAACAATATGACTATAAAGTATATAGAAATGTTATTAAAAGTTATGCCCATTGAAATAACTTTTCTAGAGTGAAGTCCCCCTGCTATATAGAAATTATATAATGAAAAATGAAAAAGTAAATGTTATTAAATAAGTAGAAGATTTTACACTAAGAAACTATTATAGTCGGTTGCACAGGAATGAAAGGAAGACGTGTAGAAAATTTCATCTCAATCAGATGTACCGTTATCGAACGCATCCAATACATAGCTGACAACAAACAAAGCCACATACACTCTGTTTTATATATATATAGATATATAAGGAGCGTTCATTTGAAATCTGTTCGTGCCGCACCGCGCATAATTGCGTACGTTGAACATGATCATGTCATAGTCATGTGATAAGTACTGACCAATAAATAAAAGAGCACATGCTTATCGTCCCATGATACATAGGTTCAGTTTCTGACCGTTGAGACAATGACCGGGTTGATCCAAAATCCGCCCTAAGAAGCTCAAAGAGCGGTGATTCAGTTTCTTTTATTTGAAAGATGTCGACCAGTGGACATTCATCGAAGAATGCAGGCAGCGTACGGTAACAAATGTGTGTCGAAGACAACAGTGACAGACTGGGCACGAATGTTTCGGAAAGGACGTCAGTTCACGACAGATCTTCGACGGCCGGGTCAAGCGCATATTGTTGCAACAGAAAAAAAAAAAAAACCATCGCCAAAATTGACGCAGCAGTACAGATGAAGCATACGTTCGCTAGCGAAAGAATTTTATGTGTCAATTGGGACAATTCAAAAGGTCGTTCGTAAGAAACTGCAATATCGGAAGGTATGTTCACAGTTGGTACCACAGATGTTGACCGACCACCAAAAGAGGAACGCGTGGGATGGTGTTTGAACCACTTGCTGGTTACAGAGTGGAGATGATGCATTTCTCTTCCGCATAGTGGCAGGCGATGAATCATGGTGTCATCACTTTGAACCTACCAGCAAAAGAGAGAGCGTGCAATGGAAGCATGCTGGATCACCAAAACGCCAAAGAATTCAAGTTACAGGTTTCCGCTGGTAAGGTTATGCTGAGCATATTTTTTGACCATGAAGGGCTATTGTTGGCCGACTTTAAAGAACCTGGTGTCAACATCAACTCTACTCACTACTTGCAAACACTAGACAAGCTGCAAAAAGCCATCGAGAATAAACGACCAGGCATGCTTTCTTGCGGTGTGATTTTGTTGCACGATAATGCTCGTCCACATGTCGCAAAGATTGTGCAGGTAGCATTAGCAAGGAAGAAGTGGGAAAATTCTGTAACATCCAGCCTATAGTCCTGATTTGTCACCACGTGATTTTCATTTGTTCGGAACTCTAAAATAAAATGGTCTCAAGTGGCAACGATTTCACACAGGTGCAGACGTAATGTACGCGGTGAACACTTGGTTCAGTAAGCAACCACAATCATTTTTTTGTGGACGGCATTCGCCGTCTACCTAAGCAATGGGATGCTTGCCTGAATGCCTACGGCGACTTCTTCTGACCAACCCCATGTGCATAATTCATTCAAAATGAATGCATTGTTTAATTCTACCACACCCTGTTAATGTTTCTTTCATACTTTTGTAATAAAGCCATTGTAACGGGTTTCAAATGAACGCCCCTAATGTGTGTGTGTATGTGTGTGCGTGTGTATGTGTGTGTGTGTGTGTGTGTGTGTACATATATATATATATATATATATATATATATATATATATATATATATATATATATACGAGATCGGTGTCTTTGGCTTTGGGATTAGTGAAACGCACTTTACAATTACACACACACACACACATACACACGCACACACTCGCACACACACACACACACACACACACACACACACACACACACACACACACACACACACACCCTTGGCAGTTGGAAATCGAAAAAGAGTAGCCTAGCGACGTTTCCCGAGCTAAATTTCAAGTTAAAATCTACCCAAAGTACTTAAGGATCCTCGCCGGTGCTACGGAGTTCGTGCACTGAGCTTAGATTCTCTGGACTCAGGCTTGAGTTAGGAGTAGAACAGATCACTTATGGGTTACACCCGTGTACCGTGATGTTGATCCATCGACTAAACTAAACTAAACTAAACTAAACTAAACTAAACTAAACTAAACTAATTTCAAATGTCCCCGACACACCAAGCCGAGGGTTCGAAATCGGAAGCGGCGTTTTGGAAGTAGGCCGGTCTGCGTTGATTTCTGTGGTATGAGACATCAGCCGTTAAGAAAACAATGTAAGTTGCATTTCCTTTACAGTCACAGTCGCAGTCAGCCCCAGCAATAATTTACTGCTTGCGATCTCTTGGCAAGTTTACGTTTAGTAGTTTGCCATTGTTTTCTCAACAACTGGCACCCATACCATTTCCTTTTTTTAAAAAAACGCAAGGCGGTCTACTGCCAAATCGCCCGCAACTGTGTTTCGAAAGCGGTATGCGGGGTTACGAACTGCGTCCGCAAAACCCTTCGCCACCAAGCCGACTGCCGTTCAGAAATCAATGGCAACATTTTTTTTTTTTCGCACATCTTTTTTACAAAACATTGCAGTCAACACCAGCATGTTTCAGCCGCTGTGGATGTCTTGGCACGTTTTACATTCAGTAGTTTGCCATTGCTTTCTGAACGACCGGGTCACATACCTCTGTAAGTAACCGATACGCTGCCGAATCTCGCGCAGATGTGTTTCATACGAGAGTGTACGGGATTACGAACAACGTCCTTATCACCTTCGCCAGAGAGACCGGCAATGGCAAAATAGTGAAGTTAAAATTGCTAAGTAAATCACTCACAGGCTGAGTATGATTACCACAACCTGTAAAGAACATTCAACTGTTATATGTATATAAATCATATTACCTAAACCCACCTACGTAAACTGGAACAGATCAACAGCTCTGAGAAATGAAGTTGTGATGGGTGTAGAATCAAACCATCTCTGTTTTATAGCTGGGGAATATACGACACACCCGGGATATCCAACCTTAGTACTTTGACATCTAGATAACCTGTCCATTTGTCCCCTGATGTGAAACGGATCTTCCAACAATTGTTTGTCCTGTCACTTCACGTTTCAAACGCCTTGATTATATTAGAATGTCAAACAGCAGTTAAGTGATGAATAAATTAAAAATTAACACGTGAACCGAAACAATTACGCCGCTATATGTGTAATCTTATATATAAATTAGGATGTATGTATGTATCTCTGTATGTAT
The DNA here is from genome assembly GCA_963921405.1 of Cepaea hortensis. Lineage (NCBI taxonomy): Eukaryota > Metazoa > Mollusca > Gastropoda > Stylommatophora > Helicidae > Cepaea > Cepaea hortensis. Next base: position 31,051,032 of record OY992890.1, read on the forward strand.
TTATGTATCTCTGTCCGTATGTCCTTTATGCGCTCGCGAACGGCCATCCGATTGAGATGAAATTTTTCTACACGCCTTCCTTTCATTCCAGAGATGCCAACTGTCGTAGTTTATTTTTTCTTCTTCCCTCCTCCTCCCTCCTCCCTCCCCCCCTCCCAAAATACGTACGTCCAGGAAATGGTCTTCTACATAGACACTTCTCTCTGAGGTCCGCGATAACATATTAACCTGGTGGGATGGCAATCAATCATCCTACTACCCTCCTCCTCCTCCCTTCTCCCTCCTCCTCCTCTCCCTCCCTCCTCCTACCCTCTTCCTCTTCCCCTCATCCCTCTCCCTCCTCTTCCTCCTCCATCCTCCTCCTCCCTCTTCCTCCTCCTCCTCCCTCTTCCTCCTCACTCCTCCCTCACTCACTCCTCCTCCCTACCTCCTCCCTCCTCCTCCTTCTTCCTTCTCCTCCCTCCTCCTCCCTTTTCCTCCCCTCCTCATCCTCCCTCTCCTCCTCCCTCCTCCTCCCTTCCCTCCACATCCCTCCTCCCTCTCCCCTCCTCCTCCTACCCTCTTCCTCTTCCCCTCCCCCTCCTCCCCTCTACCTCCTCCTTCTTCCATCCTCCTCCTCCCTTTCCTCCTCCTCCCTCTTCCTCTCCCTCTTCCTCCTCCTCTACCTCCTCACTTCTCCTCCTCTCTCCTCCTCCCTTTCCTTTCTCCTACTCCCCCCTCTACCTCCTCCCTCCTCCTCCGTCCTCCACATCCCTCCTCTTCCCTCTTCCCTCCTCCTCCCTCCTCCTCCATCCTCCTCCTCCCTCTTCCTCCTCCTTCTTCCATCCTCCTCCTCCCTCTTCCTCCTCCTTCTCCTTCTCCCTCCCTCCTCCCTTTCCTCCCTCCTCCTCCTCCCTCTACCTCCTCACTCCTCCTCCTCCCTCCTCCTCCTCCTCCCTCTACCTCTTCCCTCCTCCTCCTTCTTCCTTCTCCCTCCCTCCTCCTCCCTTTTCCTCCCTCCTCCTCCTCCCTCTACCTCCTCCTCCCTCTCCTCCTCCTCCCTCTCCTCCTCCTTCCTCCTTCCCTCTTCCCTCCTCCTCCCTCTACCTCCTCGTCCCTCTTCCTCCTCCTTCTTCCATCCTCCTCCTCCCTCTTCCTCCTCCTTCTTCCTTCTCCTCCCTCCTCCTTCTTCCTTCTCTCCCTCCTCCTCCCTTTTCCTCCCTCCTCCTCCTCCTCCCCTCCTCCTCCCTCCTCCTCCTCCCTCCTCCTCCCTCTACCTCCTCCTCCCTTCACATTTCCTCCTCTCCCTCTTTCTCCTCCTCCCTCTCCTCCTCCTGCTCCCTCCTCCTCCCTCATCCTCCCTCCTTCTCCTCCCACCTCCTCCTCCCTCCTTCTCCCCCTCCTCCTCCTAATCCCTCCTCCTCCCCTCCCTATTCCTCCCTACTCCTCCTGTCTCCGCCCTCCTCCTCCCTCCTCCTCCTCCCCCTCCTCCTCCCTCCTCCTCCTCCCTCCCTCCTCCCTCTACCTCCTCCTCCCTTCACATTCCTCCTCTCCTCTTTCTCCTCCTCCCTCTCTCTCCTCCTCCTGCTCCTCCCTCCTCCTCCCTCCTTCTCCTCCCTCCTCCTCCTCCCTCCTCCTCCCCCTCCTCCTCCTAATCCCTCCTCCTCCCTCCTATTCCTCCCTACTCCTCCTGTCTCCGCCCTCCTCCTCCCTCCTCCACCTCCCTCTTCCTCCTCCCTCCTCCATTTACCCAAGACAGACAGACAGTCAGACAGAAAGTCGGGAACGGGATCTTATATGACTACTTATATGATTTAAATGAGATGCTCTCCACCATGGCTGGGCTGGGTCAGACAGACAGACAGATAGATAGATAGACAGACAGACAGATAGTCGGTAACGGGAACGAGAACTTATATGACTACTTATATGAATTAAATGAGATGCTCCCCACCAGGGTCTGGGCGAAGCCGGGCAGGGTCAGCTAGTATATGTATAAACTTTAATGTATATTGTTTCGGAGATTTTGTTGGTATTCTATTGCGTATGAACTTCATATATATTTACACGAAGATTGTTAAGAAACTTTATGGATATTTTCACGAAGATTGTTAAGATATGATAATGATGAGCACTTGTTTTATATGAAAAGAACGTGTGAGAATTGAATTATAACATCTATTAGGATATCCACTTTGAATACGTTACTATGGAACGGATAGAAAGAGCAATAAAGATATCTTGATAGAAGTTAACTCATACAGAAGACTGGTTACTCGAATCAGAAGAGGACACTCCACATTCTTTGAGCATGTTCCGAGAAGGAGAAAGCAGGAGTGTATCGTCACAACGGGAAAGTTGGGAGGGGAGGAGAGGCAGGGGGAGACCAAGAGAGAAGATGCTGGACAGTTTGACTTAATGACATGGAGAAACGTAAGTAATTGAATTGGTTGCTGGAACACGAGACAGAGGGCTGTGGGAACACATAATCACCAACGCCACATGGCATGGGAGAGAAGTAGTAGTAGTAGTAGTAGTAGTAGTGTAGTAGTAGTAGTAGTAGTAGTAGTTGTAGTAGTAGTAGTAGTAGTAGTAGTAGTAGTAGTAGTTAGTTTAGTAGAGTTGTAGTAGTAGTAAGTAAAGT
>OY992890.1:31056354-31213854 GCA_963921405.1 Cepaea hortensis
ATTCCATAACTCTGTAACCAACTGAGGGAAAATGGTAGGATTTAGCATATAGCCTTATCATTATGTACACCCCCCCCCCCCCTCCAAACAAAATGTTCTGGATATTGTACAGCAGATCTCAATGTTTGTTTATATGCGGAATATAATTTACGGGCCATAGATGAAGTGCATATTATGAAATGTATTATATCTCCACATCAGTGTTCAATAATGAATATTCTCGGCTTTGCACGAGAATTTCTTTATGAGAAGCACGTCACATAGTGGAATGGAAGTGTTCAGAGCATTACTGTAAAACAAGTTTGTTAGCGCGAATTCAATACATTTTCGCCAAAAATCAAACAAATTTTGCCGTTTTCCACGATTTCAGTTGCCTTTGTACCTATCAAAGATAAAATCCTTGGGTAGGAGTAAATATAAGACGTCATCGAAAATTTCATAATGATGCAACTAATTAAAAAAATTGAACGTGAATGAGGGAAAACATTTGTGAACGCACTATAGTATCCATTAATACATGTTGTTCTTTAGTATTGGTACCCTTTGTTCAATGGGTTGGTTTGCCTTATTGCATTTGTTGTCTATCTCGACTACTGATTTGCCATTTGATGATATTATACTTCCTAAATACTTGAAGCTCTTTATACTTGAATCGTTGTTGTTGTTGTTGTTTTCTTGTTTGGTCATTGTCATTACCTCAGTTTTACTGATGCTAATTTTCATCTTATGTTCCTTACACTCTTCGGTTAGACTATTTTTGCTTTGTTTTTCACTGTATGGGATTGGGGGAGGGGGGAAAAGGGCACAAGAAGCCATTAAATTTATGTAAATTATTTGTTCTCGTAATAATAATGAGTTAAATATCCATTGTAGGCCATATCACAAAAGGTGACTTTTATCAGGTGACATATCTCCACCGCTATCTTGGGTGATCAGTCGAAGTGACCATGCATACAAATACACAGAATAACATTCATCGGGCACCTGCGCAAAAACCAAATTCAGACACTGTGAAAAGTGTTAGAAGAGTACAACAAAACAATCGGGTACGTCATCAACCATTAGAGTCCCCGTGTTTCTTGTCTAGAGTGGCCCGTTATGTTATCTCACCCGTGAAAGTTCGCATATTTAACGCTAGATGCTCCAAGCTGACGACTTAAATCGAGGATTCTCAAACTGGGTGGCACTCTCGCTCTGAATAATGAATTTAAGAATCAACATCCACTTCACTCCGGGCATTCCCACACACGCTGTGTCGCCCTCTTCAAAAGCTATCGGGGAGATGTTATGTTGATTATTCGAATAGAAATTTGATTAAAAGTCTGCCTGGCTTTTCCTCTACTTTTTGAGTTTCGCCCACTCGGTTTACGCCTTCTGAGCCAGTATTTCCCGACATTACCACATTCGTCTGATGATAAAATACATCGGGAGCTGATAATGTATTTTAGGGGATTATAGACAGGGCTGCGATAAGGTCTAAGGGTAGCAATAAGGTCTAAGGGTAGCGATAAGGTATAAGGGTAGCGATAAGGTCTAAGGGTAGCGATAAGGTCTAAGGGTAGCGATAAGGTCTAAGGGCAGCGATAAGGTATAAGGGTAGCAATAAGGTCTAAGGATAGCGATAAGGTATAAGGGTAGCAATAAGGTCTAAGGGTAGCAATAAGGTCTAAGGGTAGCGATAAGGTATAAGGGTAGCAATAAGGTCTAAGGGTAGCGATAAGGTCTAAGGGTAGCGATAAGGTCTAAGGGTAGCGATAAGGTATAAGGGAGCAATAAGGTCTAAGGGTAGCGATAAGGTATAAGGGTAGCAATAAGGTCTAAGGGTAGCGATAATATCAAAGGGTTGGGAAAAGGTCTAAGGGAAGCGATTAGATCTAAGAGTAGCAAAAAGGTCTAAGGGTAGCGATAAGATCTAAAGGGAGCGAAAAGGTCTAAGAGTAGCGATTAGGTCTAAGGGTAGCGATAAGGTCTAAGGCTAGCGATAAGATCAAAGTGTAGCGATAAGGTCTAAGGCTAGCGATAAGATAAAAGATAAGGTCTTAGGGTAAAGACACGGTCTAGGGGATGATCAGATGCAGGGAGTGGTGAATATTCAGGTCCACGTTTCCGTCTGCAAGTCGAAGTATGTCCAAAGTGTAACATTGAAGCTCGCGAACAATCTCCCATCTAAAATCTGAAACACTTACTCTCCCGTATCGATTCTGTAGTCATCCCTCTAAACTAGTGCGGTTCACTTGAGACAGGCGCTCTGCAATGTAGTATGAAACACCGGGTTGTTTCATCGAAATCATGGAGTCATCGAAATCAAGGAATGTCGGTTAAAGTACAACCCAGCAAAGTTGCTAACGATGGTGTAAGGCGTCGTGCACAATAGAAGGTGTGAGGGCTGGGGAGCCCAAACCCACAACCAAATAGTTCAGAGGAAGAGCTGGCAACATAGGAACAAGCAGTCAACTTCTGGGAACATGAACGGGATATGAAGTAGGCAACATGGCGGCAATGGCGTGCACTGATGCATAGTGAAACGTCGAAATGGAGGGGACGACAGAGGCGAACAGCGGGGGAAGAAGCTAGCTTCTCACGACCGAAGGTTCTAGAATATGGGTGAAGCACCGGGTGCACGATGTTCTTCTCCCAGATGGAGGGGTCGCTTTGGAGCTGCCAGAATGCTCATTTGTGAGATAAGTGGGGAACCACTCGAACGTCTTGTAACAGTGTACGAATTTACAGCAGGAGAAAGACACCCGGAGTTATGACCCTGATGGACCCACGCCAGAAAATGTCAGAAAGGTAAAAGGCCGAAATATTCCGGAAAGGGGCTTACCTTCTGACGATCAGAAGTCTCCTGCTCTGCGGTGGAGTTGTTATCACCCAGGAGCGTTGTTAGGATCCACTTGGCACCTTGCCGTCTTGTTACATTGTGCTTTATAAAAGCGTAATAACTACAACCAATGGCTGTAGCGATCAGACCTATTCGCGCTATAAATGTTCGTCCACAATGGATGCATGTGAACACATGGTCATTTTGACCATCGCGCACCATATTACTCCTCACACGCTCAGTGTGTGACCTATCTGCAATCATTTTCTCCTTTATATTTATTCAATTTCTGATCTTTGCCCTCCATGCAACACATTCAGTGGCGATTTGCCCCAATGTGCAATATCAATGCCTGCATCACGCTCACACACATCTTGATATCATAGTAGAGGCCGACTCCGAGATCTTTTACCCATCTGTAATTCGTAAACAAAAAAAGACGTCCGTTATTATTCTACCATCATCCATCCTCCTAACATGTCCTATCCATCTAAGTCTACGAAGACTGAGCATACAATAAACCGTCACACAGCCTGATCTTTCCAATACTTCAATATTTGTTCTTTTTAGTGCCTGGTGCATTGGTTTTAAGGCCTGTTATTCAGACTTTGTTCTAGCCCCAAGCACATTGAAGCCGTGATGGGTCCGCACCCAATTACGCGGGGGATGCCAAGCTTGAGGAGGGCGATAGCTGATCAGTAAATGACACCTGTAAGTGTCTCCCTCCATCAGAGACAACCCGTGGCGCCCATGTGTACGCCAATTGACAAGGACTCATAACCCGTAACTGCTACCTCTCGCTTTGATTCCGAGACCGGTTAAGACTAGGGATGGAGTTATGCCTCTCCATAGCACAAAGCCTGGGCTAAAATATAGAGATCATGTGTTGCCCATGCAGCATGATCCCTCTCTCGGCCTACTTAGTTCACTCCAGAGGAAAGGTAACACCAATACATTTGGAACAAGACAAGCTACAGGAGCTGCCGGATCAACAAAGCAATGCTTTAACTGTCCGCCTGTCGAAGCTTCGATCCTAGACCAGTTGCCAACAGAGGCTTAGGGTCTAGTATGCCCTGCCATGACATTTAGTCTTTAGGTTGCATTTCTTCGTACCAGGATCCAGTGAGTGGCAATAAGATCCAGCCACGACGATAAGAGTCAGTGGCGGCGATCAGATCCAAGGGATCGTAGTAACATCAACAGGTGGTGAGAATATCCGAAAACGATGATAAGTTCCAGAGTGTGCGATACGATCCACGGTGGTGATAAGATATAGGAAGTGATGACAAGATCCAGCTGGTTGTGAATACACCCAGGGTGCTAACAGGCTCCGGGGGGGGGGGGGGTTTAATAAGATATCAGAGCTGTTGAAGGTAAATAAGGATGGCGACAAGATCCAGCAGGTAGCCATAAGGTCTAGTTCAGTGATTCTTAACCGTTGGGGAACGTCCCTCCCCCCCCCCCCACCTTTCCAAAGAGAGGGGGGGGGTATTTTAGGGTTTCTACGGGGGAATTAAGATTATTTCAAGATTGCGTTAATACAAAAACCGATTACTTGATATTGTTTATCCCTCCATACTTTACGGTTCTGTACCTCTCGCCCTTCTGAAATTCGTTTTATAACGTAAGTAGGCCTGCAAATCACATTTTATGTAGACGTCTAGACTTGTTCTAGTATATGTTATTAAATTTAGCTTCCATTTTTACGTATACTGTGTCGGGGCGGGGGAATTTATAGGGAGGGAGGAAATACGAAAGTGGGGAATGACGTTCTGAACATATGGTGAAGGGGTACATGGGCCAACAAAAGGTTTAGAACCACTGGTTTAGTTGATAGGTACAGGAAAATTTAAAATTTTCAAGGATCTGATACAAGGAAGGTTGTCAAATATAAGGAGTACAATATTCTAGGGAAGATACAAAAATTCACGGGGATGATAAGATTTAATAACTATGAAAACACCCAGAGGCTAGTTGTGAGAGTCGGGGTGTGGTTATGTCTCCAAGTTTCATCAAACGTCATTAAAGAAATTGAGCTGAGGGAAAACAGTGTTTACTACACTCGCCTACTGACTTGTTGATCGTGGATTCGCGTCCCAGTCGAGTTGGGGTTCTGGGCGTGTGGCTTTAGGCTCTGCCAGGTCTCATCAAATGTGTACCAGACAATGTTGTGGGAGGTAGGAGGTCGAGTCTGATTCTGATAGCAACCACATAGCCCTCCAGTGCCGTTCGGCCAAGAACAAATGGGTCTAGCTGCATTTACCTTAAATGCCACAAAGGCACTGCAACGGGGTTGTTTACTTGAAGACCCAGAACGAAATGTGTGTGCATTCATGTGTATGGGAGCGCCCAGCTTGGGTAATAGACATGTGACCCTAGCCTGAACACAATTTGGGACTCACTGACTGACGCGGCGGAGGAAAGACCAGACGGACACACCATCAGACTGCTATTGGTACTATTAGTATTGGGACTTTTCGCTGGCTGTTGAAGATGACGACGGAGCACGTATGGGAATCCCTCGTGTGATGTGATGTCAGTTCTTTCTAGACAACAACAACAACAACAAAAACAACAACAACAACAACTATTACTACTACTACTACTACTACTACTACTACTACTACTACTACTACTACTACTACTACTACTACTACTACTACTACTACTACTACTACTACTACTACTACTACTACTACTACTACTACTACTACTGATTCGAGCCGCAACAAGTGACATTAGGTTCCTTGTACCAGTTGCCCATACACGTTTGATATTTTATTGTTGGGTCACAATGAGCCGCGGTATCATTGTGGTTAGTACTCTTACCCGCAAGCACAGCTGTCCGTGTTAAATTCCCAGCAGCAGCAATATTTGTCCGACCAGTATGGCTTTACTGGCTCTGCGTCAATGCCGGTGTTACAGGCGAGTATTAAGAATTCGTCACCAGGCAACATTACTCCGACTTCTGCGGTATTTGTAAGTCAAGAACGAGAAGTCAACATGTTAGTTCAATTGACCGGTGTAGGGGTTGAACCCGCTGCCTCGACATCAGCGCACCGGGTGCTTAAGAGCGAAGGCTATGTTGACGCCCAAATCAGATTTATCCAACAAGAACTCAACTTTGAACACGATGATTGTGATGATGATGGTGGTGGTGGTATTGATGGTGATGGGATGATGATGATGATGATGATGATGATGATGATGATGATGATGATGATGATGATGATGATGATGCCCACAAATGAATATGTGTAACATGCGTGATTCTGATGTACACATATTTGAATCTATACCGGTGTTACTGAATTCGTGCACTGTGCTGAGATTCTCCTTGTGTAATCTCTTGGAGGATACTGCAGCACTTGTGGGGATATTTGTGATAAAAGTGATTTAAGACCAACAATCCAAACGCTAGTGAACATAAACAGATGGTTGAAACTGTCCTATAACTTATATTCCTAAAGTTAGTTGCACATCATTTACATAACATCGCAGTCAACCCCAGCATTTTGATTGTGATGTCTTAGTAAGTTTACGCTCAGCAGTTTCCCATTGCTTTTCTGAAAGACCGGCACTCATACCATTGTATGGAAACCATCAGAAGGTGGTCTAGTAAATCGCCAGCAGCTGTGTTTCGAACGCGGTGTGAGGGATAGCAAACTGAAATCGTAACCCCTTGTCCTATACTGACAATGAATCCAACCACCATCATCACAGAAAGTCGGTGTAAGTGCTGTGGGGGTAGTGAACGCTGTTTCATAACCGTGACATCCGGCCCTGCCGCAGACGGTTTGAGAGCAAGCCACTTTGAGTTGATTTTCAAAATGGTATGAATGTCGGCCGTTCAAACAGCAATGACTAATTGCTGAACGTAATATTGCCTAGAATATCACAAAATCATGCGGGGGTTGATTGCGACATTATATGAAGGACACGCAGCCAGCCTTTAACCATCACAGAATCGATCGAACGGCCTGGTTAATTAGTGTGTTCGTGTGGGGCCATATATTGACGGTCTCATCGCCAAATCCGAGCTTCACTTAATTGACATTCTCATTAACGTGAGTAATGATGGGACGTTTTCGTGTCCAGTTCGTGAGAACTAATGAGGAAGTGTTGGGACCACCAAAGAAACATGACACTTCTGCGGGTTTTCAATAGTGTGTTAGAAAAAGATAATGAATTAGTGTGTGTCATCCAAATATATCCATGTCCGCAAAACGAAAGATAATAAACAGCATATTCACACCAACACTATGCTACCAATCTCGAACCTGGACTTTATCCAAATCACACTTTCGCAAAATCAACACCTGCGAGATGAGATGCCCGAGGAGAGCTGCGAACCTAACAATCCGAGACCGAGTAAGAAATGCTGTTATCAGACAGACAGTGGGATCAACACCTTGTGACACATTTATTGAAAGACAGAAGATCAAGTGGTTTGGTCATGTCGTTTAGAATGCAACACCAGCAACTACCATCACTGGCCTTACATCAAAGATCATCTGCGACGAGACCAAGAGGACGTCCAAGAAGAACATGGATTGACGATATCAAAGACATTGTACAATCACACGGAATGACACTATACAGTGCCGCCCACCGGGCGCCGGAACGCAAATTATTCCTCCCCACGACGCTTGACGGCAGAAGTGGATGATGATGATGATGATGATGATGATGATGATGATGATGATGATGATGATGATGATGATGATGATGATGATTCAGAACAATGTATTCCCGTAGTGAATGTAAACACAGAAGCCACAAAGAATGGGTTGCGCGATTTATTGCCTGGCATATTTCGCTGCATCTCGTCTGATGCCTACTTGACTGACTACCACCTTGCCGTCTTGGCAGACGATAGTTTGTAAAATGGAGTTATACCTCTCCATAACACAAAGCCTGGGCTGACATATAGAGACCATGTGTTGCCCATGCAGCATGATCCCGCTCTAAGCCTGCCTAGTTCACTCCAGAGCAAGACAAGCTGCAGTAGCTGCCTAATCAGCAAAGCAATGTACTGACTGTACAGGGCCTGGTCTGCCCTGCCATGACATTTAGTCTGTAGGTTGCATTTCCTCGCACTAGGGTAAGGGTTGTATCCTCTCAATTGCGCTCCTCCGCCCAAAGCCGATGGCACAATGTGGGGTGTCGGGTTTGGTAAGCACCGTCCAACATTCGGCGCTAACAGAAAGCAGGTAGTACCGTCTACTGTCATACGATAGCTCAGTCATATCTGACTAAGACCTGACAACCAACTATAGAGTTATATATTATGTGAAGTTAATAAACACATAATACTTTGGCTGAAACTTTAAAACATACAGTCACATGCATTGTTCCAGTGTGGAGCATTTTTTATCCGGTAATTTCAAATTTAACACGATCTCGAACTTAAAACTGTCTAGAACTGGCTTAGGTGTTAGCACTTAAACTATTCCATATGGCTTTATGCAAACATAAAGAGTTCGTGTTAAATGTATCATTGTTATTGATCATTATTATTTATCATTATTTACAGCTATTGATTGTTATTGTTATTCATATTTATTATTTATAAGTCTTACTGATCTTGTTTTTATCATTGTTATTCATTATTGCTATGTATTATTCTTATTTATTATTGTTATTTATCATTCTGACTTATCATTTTTATCTATGATCACAATTTATTGCTGCTGATCATTTGTGAATTAGTTTGTCGTAGTTGTTTATGATTGTTGTTTAGCATTATTAGTTATCATAACTGTATATTATTGTGGTCATATTAGCGTATCTCCTGGCCCACTAAGTATACAGATAAATAGCACATCTCTGAAACAAACAAGTTAAAGAATTCAAATATCTTGGAAGTATAATCACAGAAGATGGCAGATTGGACAGAGAAATCGAAATCAGATGTCAAAAAGCTAGAGCACTTACATATCAACTATCACCAATACTGAAACATCCAAAAATACCTATGTCTCAACAAGACAAATAATAAATAACATATTCACACCAACCATATGCTACAAATGTCAGACTTCGACATTATCCTAATAACACTTACGAAAAATCAACACTTGCGAGATAGGATGCTTGAGGAGAGATGCCAACTTAACAATCCGAGACCGAGTAAGAAATGATGTTATCAGACAGACAGGGGGATCAACACCTTGTGCCACATGCATCGAAAAACGGAATATCAAATGGTTTGGCCATCTTGTTAGAATACAACACTACCAGCACTGACCCTACATCAACGAAGATCTGCGACGAGAGCAAGAGGACGCCCGAGAAGAAAATGGATTGACGATATCAAAGATATGACAGTGCCACCCATCGGGCGCTGCAGCGCAAATTATTTCTCCCCACCACGGCAAAGGATGATGATGATGATAATTGTTGGTCATGACAACTGTTTATTATTGTTGTTAGCCGTTATTGCCGTTTATATATGTATCTATTTTTGGCGAAGAGATTACAAACGCAGTTCGCAATCCCGCATACCGCATTCAAAACACAGCCGCGAGCGATTTGGAAGCAGACCGCCTTGTGCTGGTTTTCAAACAATGGTATGAGTACAGGTCGTTCATAAATCAATGGCAAACTACTGAAAGTAAACTTTCCAATAAATCAAAAAGAAGCAAAAAATACTGATGTTGACTTTGATGTCCTGTAACGGATATGCAAGTAACTTTTTATTTAATAATATTAAGTATGTTTCCCCGGCACAGCTTTGCCATGATTTACCGGTTGTATTCGTATGTTTCACTGTATTTATACGAGGAGATTTCAAATGAAAACCTTCAAAGTGTGATATAAATTCAATAATCATGCCATTGTCCTGTAACCTGTCAATATTGTTGTTAAAGATGTCAAGAGTGTTAAACACGTGACATCACGGTGCAGATGAACACGGTAATGTTATTAAGACAGTTTAAAGATGGTCGCTCCACTTTTGACATGCACCAAAGACGAGCAGCGTTCTGTTATCCGTTTTTTGATCAGTGAAGGGGTGAAACCTGTAGAAATTCATCGGCGAATGTAGGTCCAGTATAGTGATGCATGCCTGTCAGTCCAGCAAGTGTATGAGTGGAGTAGAAAGTTTCAAAACGGCGTGACTTCTGTGACAGACTGCTCACGACAGGGTTAGGCACACCGAGCTGTGAACCCAGAGTCGATGTTTCTACAGGAATCCAAGCACTTTATCGGCGCTGAAGGACCTGCACTGAACGCAGTGATGACTACATCGAAACATGATAAATTTGTTCTATACATTTTCAGAATAAATTCACCCCCCAAAAATATTAAAGGTTTTCATTTGAAGCCCCCTGGTATTATGCTTTATGAAGCGTTCTTCGATTTTCGTCTTCTTTTGTCTTGTATCCCTAAATTGGGACAAAGACCCTCCAACACCTCTCGTCATCTGTGCTATCTCTTGCCAAGTCCTGCAGCTTCCACTTATGTCCTCCCCATATAGTTCATCTGTGTCTGTAATGATCGTCTCCGTGTATTTTGAGGACTCTCACTATTTTGTTCGCCTTGTGGGTTCCAGACAAGAGAGTGTCTAGTTAAACTATTCTCAGACTTTCTCAACATCTGACTCTTCTCATTCTGATGGGATGGCGAGATGGAGACGAAGAATGAGGAGAAAAGAAGGAGAAATAGGGGGTCGGTGGTGAGAAGATGGAGGACGAGGAGAAGAAGATCGAGGAAAAGAACAATGAGGAAATGAAGAAAGACGACAAATAATGGAATGGTAGTAGTTGTAGTAGTAGTATTGGCAGCAGCAGCAGCAGCAGCAGCATTAGCAGCAGCAGCAGCAGCAGAAGAAGAAGAAGAAGAAGAAGAAGAAGAAGACAAGAAGAAGAAGAAGAAGAAGAAGAAGAAGAAGAAGAAGAAGAAGAAGAAGAAGAAGAAGAAGAAAAAAAAGAAGAAGAAGAAGAAGAAGAAGAAGAAGAAGAAGAAGAAGAAGAAGAAGAAGAAGAAGAAGAAGAAGAAGAAGAAGAAGAAGAAGAAGAAGAAGAAGAAGACGAAGAAGAAGAAGAAGAAGAAGAAGAAGAAGAAGAAGAAGAAGAAGAAGAAGAAGAAGAAGAAGAAGAAGAAGAAGAAGAAGAAGAAGAAGAAGAAGAAGACGACGACGACGACGAAGAAGAAGAAGAAGAAGAAGAAGAAGAAGAAGAAGAAGAAGAAGAAGAAGAAGAAGAAGAAGAAGAAGAAGAAGAAGAAGAAGAAGAAGAAGAAGAAGAAGAAGAAGAAGAAGAAAAAGAAGTTTGATTACGTATCATAACTTTAATTTTTTGCTGCAAATTATTGGTTATGTGTGAGTGCGTGCGCGCGCAAACATGTTTCCTTGTAAATCAAACTGTTATTTCCCGAAGGCGGCCATTAACCTCCCCAACAAGTGACCACAGCAGAAATTCTAGTAGCATCAACGTCAGAATGCATGTCCGGTCATGTGACACTTGGCGGGAACTAGTATACAATCTCCAGCTTGTCTGCCACGTGGTCTGCGATCCGTCAAACATTTGTTGAACAAAAAGGGAAACAGAGGCCTGTTGAAACATGAACAGATACACATAATTAAAGCAATAGATCCTACACTTATCGTCATCATTATTATTTATCGTGCTGCTGAGGTAGGCGTTCATGTCTCTCCACAGATCTCCGTCCTTGCTTTTCTGGATAAACTCTGCTGATGATATTCCTCCATGCCAACCATCCAGCATCCATCGTAGATGGGGTGGGAGAGAAGGTGCAGTGGGGAGGTATTTGATAATATTTTTATTTTCCTAACATATATTTTATTGCTCCCTTGGTGAAGACTCCTGTCATCACGTTCGCATGTGGCGCAGTGGCGAAGGTTTTACCAATGCGATTCACAATCTCACATACCGTGTTCGAAATCTAGCTGTAGTTTATTTGGAAGCAGGCCGCTTACGCTAGTTTTCATACATTCGTATAAGCGTCGGTCATTTAGAAATAAATGGCAAACTACTGAAAGTAAACTTGTCTAGTTGAGTTGAGTTAATTTAAGAATCGACATCACTACACTCAGGACATTCCCATACGCGCTCTGTCCCCTTGTTCAACAGCAAGAGAAGAGTCATACTACTAATCGTTCCCACCGCTATCTGATTGAAAATTCACCTAGTCTTCCCTCTCAGTTTTGAGAATCTTCCAGAACCCCTGCTGATCCCCCGCAATCGTATTCTTTCCACATACGAGTTGTCAATATGTTCCTCCACCTTCTGAACCTGGTCCCACAGGCAGCACGACCACCTCCCCCTTGTCCATAGGTAATCTACAACCAAGAGGTGCATTCTCTGCCAGCCTATCAGTCTGTTCATTCCCCCCGCACTCCCGCATGGCCAGGGCAAAATATCCATAACCAGTGTTACAATTACATTGTGCCAGTTCACCAAACTTGCCAAGTAAATTACAAACACCCAAAACAAACAAAAAACATCCTTGGTTGACTGCGACGTCATGTAAACCATATGTTCACAAACTATGTACAAGCAAATAAATAATGCATCATCATCATCATCATCATCATCATCATCATCATCATCATCATCATCATCATCATCATGATGTGCCATGCCGATAAGCGTGGCAGTTCATATCTCGCCATCTCACTCGATCACAAGAGTCGTGGGTTAGCTCTGTGTTCTTGTGTTGATCATACCACGTGGCCAAGTCATCCAGATGCTTACTTCTCTGCCTTCCCTTGTTCTTTTCCCCTCAATCTTGCCAGTTGTCACCAAGTTTTCTAGTTCATTTCTTCTCATAACGTGTCCAACGAATAGTGTCTGTCTACGTCTAATTTCTCTAGTCAGTTTACCGTTTTCATTTGCTCCTAGTATGTAGTTCTTGCTAATTGGTTTTTCTGTCTGTCAATGGTATTATTTGCATTTTCCTCAGAAACCACATTTCCACTGGCATTAGATTTTTTTTAAAGCTTGTACGCTCATTGCTCACGTCTCACATCCTTATACAAGTGCAGGTTCTATGTAGAGCTTTAACATTCTATTTCTCGTTGCAAATGACATCTAGTCATTGGTCAGTATGGTTTCCATCTTGCAGAAGGCTAACTTCGCCATAGCGATTCTTGTTCTAATCTCTTCAAGGCATCTCCCATCAGATGTTATGACTGTTCCTAGATAGTTGTACCGATTCACTTATTTAAGAATATTCCCACTTATCCTTATATTACATTTTGGCATTTCTTCCTTCTTTTTTTTTTTTTTTCAGAGACGACCATAATCTTTCTCCTTATAATATAATTCTAACCATAGTTGCTCACTGTGTACAATACACGTATCTACTGAATTTTGAAAAAAACAACAACAAAACAATTGTCGCTTAAAAGTCTATTGGGATTTTATCCCATATGGCTCGGTCTCTTTCCGCAGCTCGGCTGCCGAAAGCGTCGCACAAAACACTAATTCCGTAACTCCAGCGACAACCCCCAGGAGTCTAAAAAATGCACCCGTGAACCGAAGAACGAGGCTCGGAATCGAATCCTCAAACTACGGAGACCCTGTCAGATGGTTTGACTACTTCGCCACAGATACTCCCTGTGACATATTCACCTATCCATCATTTTACAGCGCGTCAACGTTACACAGCAACCCAGAGATTATCAAAACAATTACAGCACCGTGGAACATCGAACTCACTAAGCGATACTAATGACAGACAGATGCCAGGATAAGAATAGAAAAGTTAGCGTCAACAGAATAGAATGTGACTGGTAGAGACACATCACGTGGATATAGCGTCCCCCAGCACGGGCGCCGCTTTAATAAAACCGCGCACTTCTATGACTTCAGAGCGAGCGAGCAGTCGCCAAAGCTATGTGTTGTCCAACTTTCAAACTTTTACAACGGGCAGTTTGATCTAGTCTGAGTGATGTCTTGGTGCCACACCTAACCAACAAGGAGGGAAGAGGAGTGAACGAGATGATCAACACCTGTGATGGCAGATGACTCCAGCCCTAAGCAGAGAATGAGAAGCCTTCAGTGAAGCTAAACTGGCCCAACCTGAAGTGGATCCATCAGACCATGGACCCAGGCTTATCCACATCTCATCACACCAGGTTTTCTTATCACCCACACAAACTTCACCCTCTCAGGAAATGATTTCTTGATTTATTGTTGGATGTAGAACTTCTTAACTATAACACATTTGGTAGTTAAATCATCTCACTATACAATGAATGTTATTATTTATTGACTGACTATACTTGGTCCTATGAAAGTTTTTTTTTTCTATTTCATTCTGTAAATGTCAACAGCTGATGAAAAAAGAAGAAAATGTCAAATAGGCCAAAAGACACTGGCACAGTCAATAAATTTGTTTAAATGTGAAGATCTCTTCCATTTAATTTGTCATTCCAAACTATCTGTGGGAAAATCTCTATCTTGTGTGTAGAACATGTCTCAATGCGCACTTGTGTTTGTTGAATGTTTAATTAACAAATACACATTCACATAAGATAAATTCTTAATTAAGAGAGAACAGGAGACTCTTCATCTTTAACTGTTCCAAATCCATGTTACATTGCACCTGATTCTTATTGAGAAAGTCTTTTCAGACAATTTCTTAAGATGGAAGAAGGGGGTTCGTGAGCTATACCATTAAATACCAGGTGGAAGGACAGGGGACAAACCTAGTGATGACTTTTCTATTAAAAGAAGACCACACACCCTTAGACAAATAACCAAATCCGAGTCTGTAAATCTTTCAAGGGTCGTATTCTTGATCTATTTACATATAAGAAGAGGATGGGGCCCAGCTACCTTTAACAGAGATGGGTCATGCACTTTAGTGATTGCCAGTCCCTTCAAAATATACGACACTCCCACTGAATCTTGAAGATTGTAGTCATTGTCTGCAATAATTGCTGTATCATCCGTGTTATTGATGTTATGTCTCCCATTCCCCCCCCCCTCCTCCTCCAATGGTGAATCCTCTCATATCTTCTCACTGTTTAAAACTATTTTCACTGTATAGGGAAAACAGATCTGGAGACATTTCACATCCCCGTCTCACACATCTCTTCATAAGTTGATTTTGATCTACTTCATTATCACCCCTTATGGCAGCTTGTTGTTTCCAATATATATAATTTACAAGTCTAAGGTCTTCCCCATCAGTTTGTAGATCTGCAAGCATCTCTGTCATGTTGGCATGTCTCACTTTATCGAAAACCTTCATATAAATTGTCGGCTCTGCGGCAAAGGAGTTACGAACATAATTTGTAATCCCGCATACCGCGTTTGAAACACAGCTGAGGGAGATTTAGAAGCAGACCGCATTGCATTGATTTCCATAAAATGGTATAAGTACCGGTCGTTCAGAAACCAATGTCAAACTACTGAACGTAAACTTGTCCAAAATCGCAAACATTCAAAGGATGCTGGAGTTGATTGCTTCGTCTTGTAAAGTATATGCAGCAAACTTTTGTCTAAATTAATTATTTATGTATAAATAATAATTTACGTATAAATTATGTATAGGTGTGTCTAGTTGACGATGCCTTGAAGTATACTTGCTCCTGCAGCGAGGCGCTGTCGTCATTTAAAAGTGACAGGTTCGAATCCTGGTCGGTAACTATAGCTATAGCTGTCAATTTGTATGTTGTCCAGTGTGTCCTCTAGTCTCTATTTCTTTCTTCTACTTCAGTGGGTGCCAAGCAATACAAGTGCGTTTATTATATGAACTGTCTTTGAGGCCTCCAAGGGTTCCCCAATTGATATTTCTGTGTACAGGACGCGTACCTTTTACACCAGTCAAATATTGTGTTTATTCGGACAACCGATTCCATCAGTCGTATCGTGTGTTTTTATTCGCACAACCGATCATCCAAGCTGTTACATTAGAAACATGGGGCACTCACCTGACACACTGACTCAGGGTCCCCGAACAAACATTGTCTATAAACGCCTGCACTCTCTGCACACTGAGCAAAGACAGGACTATCAGAAGAATCGTCATCAGAACCAGCATGTGAGACCGCACCATCTTGATAATCATCGTGTGGACTTTTACGTCCGCTTCAGAAAATCACACCGCTGTTTCTTGTATATCTGCAGGAGAGGTTGTAAAAGGTCAAAAAAATATTTAAACCATTGCCCTCTTCTGACAGTAACCACCTTAACATTAATACCCTATCTGTGGCTGACTCGGTCACGGGTTTATTAATCTGCGCCAGGCGATGGACAATAATATAACTTCTCTTCTGAGGTTGAACGGGGTAGAGGTAATGGTAGAATGGAATGAAAACATGCCACTTGTGAAATCACAGATAGTGATTAACTCATACACTACGGAGCATTTTAACGCATATGTGAAATTACATGTAGTGATTAACTCATGCACTACGGAACATTTTAACGCATTTCTGAAATCACATGTAGTGATTAACTCATGCACTACGGAACATTTTAACGCATTTGTGAAATCACATGTAGTGATTAACTCTTGCACTACTGGGCATTTTAACGCAGTATTTGCTAAATAAGCCGGTTCTGTGACGAAAGGGTCCTTAACCCTTTATGTCCCATCCGTCACGACATTCACCTAATCTACCCAAATTGCTAGCTTAACTCCTTTTGTTACAGAATATATAAAACAATAACGTCTTTAGACCAATGGGTTTATTACTTTAAAGCAGGGTTGAGGAACGTTCAGTCCCAAGCCGTATAAGGCCCGAGAAATAATCTGTCAAGACAGCAAGGCGAAACTCCATATTCAATAAATCTGCGATCTTTATCAAACAATCATCAATCAATCTACCATCTTTATAAACAACAATAAATCAATCTCTTAACAACATCATCAATACATCTACGATCTTTCTAAACAATCATCTCATCTCATCTCATCCCATCTCAATTTGTTCCGCTTGTACCTTGCGGTGCCGAGGTGAAGTATAAAATAATCATCCATAAATCTATTAACATCATCAATACCAGCCAACAATAAGCGCATCACAAAGCAGTTCAAGCCATCACATTGGAGTTGAGTTCATGAAATGTTCGACCAAATATAGCAGGTTAAATTTCAAGCTGATAACTATGTATGGCCCGCAAATGATGTTAGAAATATCCAAGTGGTTATTGGAAGAAAAAACAAAGAGCCCCTCTTCTTCTTTAAAGCAAAGATTGCATGATCAAGAAAACTTACATGTAACAACCGCCAGAACAGAAACAGTTAAGACAAACAGACAAAGGGCTAAGCCACCATGAAAGCTACTACTACAGTTGGGAGCCACGGTAGTCTAGTGACTAGACACTCCCATGAGTAGTTATAAATGTGCAATTCGGTTCTCATTTGGAGGAGCCTCCTCAAATGACCTTGACCTCGGTTGATTTTCACTCCTCCTCGGTCATGAAGTTGGGTGGGTAAGGGTTGGTATGTAGGGGTGATATTTAACTTTTATATTTTGGGGTTGTATAGTAAACAGGTGTGTACCACATAAGCAACATGAAGAAACCTCTTGCAGTGGTTAACAAGAAATCAGACCATTCATACCACTAAAAAACCAAACAAGAAAATTTCGTTTTCATAACTTTTTTTTTATTTTTCATCAATTGCATGAAATATTCAATAGTGTGTAGAAGAGTCAACAAAATATTTTTATTGACATCACATACGTGTATTTTCATTGACAAAGTGCATTCATTGTTATTGGTCATGACTAGTGACAAACGTGACATTGAGTCTTTTATATAGCCATTTCATACATATGACCACTTTAATAGAACATATTATAGACACCAAACAGTAGAAAACATATATACATAAGTACACTAGGACGGGCTATATGTCTAGGGGTGATGTAGTGACCTTGTCTTTGTGAACTTGCCGTTTTATGTAGAAATAGGATAGCGAGTTTCTGTGTTGTGTGTATGTGTAGATAGACGTGTCTTGTATTTTGAAACCTACATTTGTCCCTCCGGTCGCTGTCTGTGTGTCAAGTACATCTAAAAATGTTTGTCTGTCTAGGTGTGTGTTGTGGTGTTTGGTGAGGCCCTTTGTGCTTGTTTTATTGTAGTCTCCGAAACAATGGTATGTTTTACTACATAAGGATACCATTCCATCCCCTTCGTATTCTAACTTGAAAAGACCAGGGGTTCTCTTTTCATAAGCTTTGATAGTCTGGCAAGCCTTACAGGTATCAGTACTAACTTTATGTTCAGAGCAGGTTTCAGACGGAAACCACTGATTATAGACTCTATCATACTCGGATCTAAGGTGTGGTTTAACTGCTTCTGCTAGTTTAGGTGTGCTAAGCACTAAATAAAGAGAGTCAGTGTCCATTTCACAAAGCTGAAAGTCCACCCTGTCTATAAATACGTCGAGAAAGTCGTAGTAGAAAGCCAACATTCTTAATTTGGCATACTGATAAACGAAAAAGCCTATCTGAAGGGGCAGATCCCAGACTGTTGTCTTTTCCCCTTTTACTACTTCAAAGATGTCGTCGGTCAGTGGCGTAATCTTCTTAAATAAGGGATTATTTATTAACTTGGTTGTGTTTTCAGCCTTACAATAGGAAACATTGGTGTGCTTGGCCTTATTGGTTAGAGTTTTGCCGTATGCAGCATTCCCCAATAATTTCATGGTTTCTGCCTTAACGGTAGAGGTTGTATTACTGTCACCTTCTCTTCTGGCATCAGACACCATATCACCAAATTCTTGGAAGCAGCTAACTGTCTTATATTCAATGATTTGGTACACATGGGTGACCTCTAGCCCATGTTCCAGATACCATTTTAATAATGGTGTGGCCAACATGATCTTTTCTCCGATATAGCTACCTATAAGTGTCCGTCTGGCACTTGTCAGCAGTTTATGTGACTGGGCGTACTGCCTCATAAGGTTACCGATATCCTCTCTGCCCACTTCAATATTTTTGAATATTGGTGTCATCTCTGAGAATCGCGCTTTGTATTTGTCTGGCACGTGGATATCACACTCTATCAACCCAAACAAACTCTCAGCTCTTACCGCCTTTAGAATCCTTTCTTTGTTAATGGTCTTTTTATTATGCCATGGTTTGACATATGGGACACACCCCTTAATGTCACTATTGGTCTTTTTAAGGTTCCGCCACTCACATTCCCACATTTCTACTACTTTAACTTTCACCTCGTTAACCAAGTAGTCGTGAATGTCACAGGTGTTGTCATATAGTTCTGTCAGAGGTATCTTATTTACTGGATTTATGTCAATACCACGAGTCAGGGGACAGTCTGGGTGACCGTGGAATAGACATCCATGAAATTGATACACGGTTGTATTCACCCTATCCCAACCATCTACTCTAATATGACGCGGACCCAGCGCCATCTCCCACCCATTGAATTGTGTCCTCAACTCTATATTCTCACTATGCTATATCCACGCTAGCCACTCTCTGCACTGAACAATGTAAAATCTACCCTTATGAGTCTTGAACTCATCTTCTGCCTTTCGAATGACAGGAAAACCCGTGGGAATTTTTTGCATTAGAGCCCACAGGTAGAGAGCGTTAGCGTCGTACCCTTTCAAACTCTTAACTAACTTACCCCCTCTGATGCGTGTCTGACCTATCTCATGGTACCTATGAAAGATTATGGACGGCCCTCCTACAATATTGTCTCTAAGTGTTTTGTGCAGGTCTTTCTCGTTTTCAGAACATAGTGAAAACACTACGTTTTTGGGCAGAGTCCTAAAAAGACATTTTAAGGTTACTCCAGGGACGGAAATGGCATCCTTAAACATGTCTACACCTAAATCTTTGTAGAAGGTAACCTGTTTATCTAATGCCTTAATAAAAGGTTGTACATCTTTGTTATTATACCACACTAGAAAGTCTTCTAATGTGGCCATCTTATTTTCTACCCACACTTTCTGACACACTTTATACTCTGCCTCAGTAATATTACAATTTCTTAGTTTTGAAAAGAATGCCTCGTGTGGGGGTAACTGTGTTTCTTTTAGTTTTTCAAGGTTAATTATAAACTCATAAGGGAAATTTCCCTTAGTTTCTTTAATTTTGTAAGCGGCTAGGTACTTTGAGTAGTTGAAACCTGGCGCTAAATAGTTACTGATATCAAGAAATTTCAATTGATCTGTGGCAATACACATAAAATTATTGTTTCTCTTGACAACAAAATTGCACGACACGTCCTCTGATTTTATCAAATAAGAAAATAAGTATGGTTTTATGAGGTTGATATCGTACTTTCCAGAGTTGAACCCCAGGACCGGTAACACTTTCAAGTACGCATCGAACCTACCAATTAAAGTGTTTTCATTTATCGCCTCTAGTGCAGTGTACACATCTTCGAACTTAGCATGCAGTTCTGAATACGCCGCATCAGCGATTCGGGTCAAATGATCAAGCATCCTATTCACCAGATCTTGAGGATCACCCGCTGTGATGAAGCAGAACGGGGCCTCGAACCCAGGTACGTTGGAGGCGACTGAGCACGACATGGGAACATGTTTTGCTAAAAATGTTGTTGAATTACTATCACTAGGAAGATTTGAAGCCTCAAAGAAGCATTCAAAATCGTATGTAGCCCTGTACGGGTAAACATACTTAGGATCGACTGGGATGCCTTGGTCAGCAATTAGTTCCCAGACGGTTTCAGGTGGACTGTAAACCCCTCCTTTAAAATGCTCTACAGTTTTACCTCCGTTGCAACTGTTTTCATGACGTTCCATGTCCCTAAAGAGCTTCCACAACTTCCCACATTTTGGGCAACTAAAAGCGTGAGCTGTTTTGTCAATATCTACAATATGCATGAAATGGTCTTTAAAAAACAAAAGTCTTAACGTTTCATCGTATGTCCCACTACCTCTAAGCTTTGGTACCAGTGAATGGTTATCATCATACTCAATGTCTATATTGAGAGCAAAGCATTCTTCTAAATTGGGGACATCGAGTAGTTTAATACCTGGAAAATTAGTTAGGGATTCTATGTGCTGATACTCTTTCCACTTATTAGCATACTCTTTCGTCTGTTTCCTAAGATTCCTAACATCTGATCCTTTGTGTACAGCTAGTGCTCTAAAAAACAAAGGTTATCAGTGTATGGCTTGTTGTGTGAGTCGTGTTGTAATATATTGATGGCTTGGTTGTGGGTAATGTATTCGGGAATATCAGTCAGGCAGCAACCAATAGGAAATTCAGGAATGTGAAAAATGTAAAACGACGTAGCAGCTACTGTCTCTACACTGTATTTGGTGTCTGGTCGTTGCTGCATGGCGTATGTAAGGATGTCGTGTTGATGCACTGTCTTGATGAAGTCGTCAAAGTCATGTCTGTTATTAATTAAAGCTGGAAATTCTAAAACAGAAGCATTGTTAAATGATGCGTGATAGAATCTAAGGTCCTGTGTTTCTCTATGTCTCAGAATTAAATGGTGGGAATAATTGATCTTGAATCGGCTTGTCTGAGTATTAAAGATCTTGTATAGGGTGTCTGTCCAGTCGATAGGGTGCTGTGTCTGTGGGCTAATGTAGTATGTGTAGACTGACATGTGTTTACCACACGTGTGATGTGTCCTAATACTCTCCCAGTTTTCTCTATATGTGGGTTGGATTTCCTCAGGGAGGTTGTCTGGTGTTTCTTGTTCAAGTTTCTGTTTTTTAGATGTCTGTGTGTCTGTGGGAGCTTTCCTTTTACGTGATGCGGGTGTGTCTGAGCATGTAGTATCCATGTTTGATGTTGAGGATGTGGTGTCCATTGATGGTTTAGTGTCCATTGATGATGGCTGTTGATGTGTTTTTATGTGGCGATTTAGGTTGTCTTTTCTTTTGTAGGAATTATAACATATGTGACACTTGTGAGTTGTGGTGCTGTGTATGTTGTTAATGTGACGTGTGAGATTGCGCTGTTCAGTGAAAGCTTTGTCACAGGTAGGACACAGAAAGACATTCTGAGTAGTGGCCATAGTGATAGACAGAACTGTGATGATGAGTCAAGTTTCCGGTGATGTGATAAACTCTTGTGTATACAAACTTTTCCAAATTACAGATCTTGGTAGTAGACAGTGTTATTCACCAAAAGACACTTTTAATTTCCTGTATTGGTTTGGTAATATGAAGCAATAGTTTCCGGTTGATGATAAGGTGATATTAAGATCTTGTGTAGTTGGTAGCTTTTCCTGTTATTATAGTATCCGGTAATGGCTTGATAATGTTAGGCAATAGTTTCTCGTGTTGTCTTTGATGATAGTAAGACATTGTGTGGATCCAATAGATAACGTCTTGATAGTGAAAATTAGTTTGTAGGTTCCTATAGTTCCACTCCTGTATAAATCTCGAGTAAGCACTGGACGGCAAACAGCTGTGGAGAATAACAAAAATCATTTTTATATTTTTCGCAACCATGTGATACCATATCTACAGAAAATATTTTATAAGACATACCAAAAGGAAGATATGACAATTGAGGGTATGCCGTCACATAACACTTATTTCATATTTTCATTTTCTCTGTTTTCTTCGCATCCCGTCCTTATGTAGTCACCAGAGAGTGAAGACAAAACAACAACTTATTTGTAATTCTATTCTCTGTGTTATTTTACATTGGATGACACAACTGTGGTATACTAAGGAACATTGCTGAATATGACCACCAAGGAACACTATATATGGTTGAAAATATTTAGTGATGTGTAATGTGAAAAACGTTGAAGGCATACCAGTGGTAGACAGTTCCCTTCCTTTCCTTGTACGCAATAGCCTCGAGCTTGTACTTCCTTGTATGTAATGGCTTCGATGTGTCAGCAACTTTTCAACCTGGTGAAAGGATAAATATTATAGATATAACAACAAAGTAAAATAAGATAGGGATGCTTGAAACAACTAATGGAAACAAAGATAAATTTGGCTAATATGAAGATAATCACAGAAAACTCAGAATATTATATAAGAGGTCAAAGAAACATGACATCAGTGCTTAGAAATTAAAAAAAAACAACAACGCAACAGTAAAACTAAGAAAATAATACAAAAGAATTCAACCACTTACTAATCAAAGATCAGCAGAAGGCTACCTAAAGACAACAGATGGATAAAATAATAGAATAGCTTTTACACGTATGATCAGAATATTGAAAAAACCTTTATGAAGTTAACAGAGAAGAATATAATAAGGAAGGGCCACCGTTTTGAATGTGGAGGCTATAACCATATGAAAGCTACCAAAAGCCCGGTTCAGACAGCCTCATAGCATAAATGCTTAATACTTTAGAACTGATGATCTACAAACGGCTGGAAAAGACCTTAGACATGTAAAAACATATAATGAAAATTACAAGCTACCATAAAAATTGATAATGAAGTAGACCAATTTCAGCCTATTGAGAGAGGTGTGAGATGGATATGTGTAATGTCGGCTTGTACAATGAAACTGTTTTCAGAAATATAGAAGACATGAAAGGAAACAATAACAGATATGCAGATGACACAGTCTGATTACAGACAATGAAGAGGACCTGCAACATTTAGTAGACCCACGCAGTCAATAACTAGGGGTGGAACTGAATAGTAAGAAGACACAGATTATAGCCCTTACTGGAAAATAAGTACCTTACACAATGTAAAAATTTAATTTAATATCCGTTGAAGCAAAACATCCTTCTTCATTGAATGCGAAAATGAGAAAAAGACTAGGCCTTCGTTTCGTCACTGGTTTTGATATTGTCTGCGTGAGAGAGGTGTATATCTGAAATGAACAACTTCAATCAACCAATCAGAGAACAGATAACATCAAATCACAAAGGGTATATCCCTGTAGTGGTCTGAGGGACATTTTGAATCAACCAATCAGAGAACAGATAACATCAAATCACAAAGGGTATATCCCTGTAGTGGTCTGAGGGGCATTTTGAATCAACCAATCAGAGAACAGATAACATCAAATTACAAAGGGTATATCCCTGTAGTGGTCTGAGGGACATTTTGAATTAACCAATCAGAAAACAGATAAGAAATTAACACAAATGTTCTTTCCGAGATGTAGGTCATTTGACCGGAAGCCCACTTTGGTCATATATGTCCACGTCTTCCAGATGTCTGTTTCCAACCCGAACCACCACCACCTTTGACCTGGTGTAACCCACTTTAATTATGACCAAGACTGTTACACAGAGCGATGAAGTGTCATACATCTCTAACACATCGTCAATGGTATGATTATATTTAACCCATATAGACATCACTAACCACCATTAAAATACACCATTGATTACAATAGTTATATATCGAAAAAGTCCCAAGTCGGCTTCTGATGTATCAACTTCTAACACGTGGCACTATTTTCACTTTATACAGAAAATAAACTATTTTAGTAATTAAAGTTTGTTTTAAATGAAACCAGAAGTATTCTAATGTGTGAACTTTGAAAATTAATTGTCTTGTTCCCACACCACATAAGTGTATATAAGAAAATATTCCAGGTTCCTGGTTGATCCAGAAAGTCAGATGTATTCATACATGCCTTACTACTACCATTCAGTAGCATGTCCTTTGCAGAATCTCGTTCCCATAAAAAAACGCCGAAAATATAGAAGAAAAAAAATTAAAAAATTCTTGATCACAAACAAGATGTCCATTACACCCATCTGGAGATCATTTTCTTCTGGGCCTCTTCCAAGACATACACCTCACCATTATTGTTCTCTCCAAACTTTCATGACGTTTCAAGTGACCAAATATACCAATTTTCTTTGCTTGTCTTTAAAAAACCATCTTCAATATTCTTGAAGTATGGATGAGTTTGTTCTTTTGACCCAAGATATTCTTAGAACCCCTCTATTACATTTATATTCAAGTGGATTTATGGGGTGTTTAGTAAGTGTCTCACAGGCGTAAGTTGAATACTCTTAAAAACATAATTTTCTGTAGTTCTATCTGTCCCACTCTATTAAGTTGTTTTAGTCTTTGAAGAGCAATTGATAATCGATTAATTTTCTTTCATTGTGTCACTGTTGGTAATCAATATATTCGAAAGTTTCCACCACCTGGTTGTTATGGGTTTCTTGGCAAGCTTTGCCGAAAGCACATTACTTTCCTTCTGGACAGTGACAGTTTTAATCTGTGACCATACTGATGATCTATCGGTCCAGACCATATACAACAACAATATTCTGTTACACTTCATCCACCTGCTTCCATGGCTTCACATAACCATGATTCGGGTACGCCACCCAAAAGTGCTCCATAGAAGAAAGAAGGATACCCTGTAATCGGGACTACCATACACAAGTAAATTTTAGGCCAATCTCTCAGAATATCACACGCACAATCAGTCATACACACTCTCATTGTGAGTTCTTTATAGGCTGTCTGATCGTTGTGCTAACATTAGAGGTCTTAGAGTGACCAACAACAACAACACAAATATAGGCGGACACCCACTCATAGATACCAATATAGCAACATAGAGAAACAGAAACCCGACGACAAATAAGCAGATACACACAGACATACAGACAGATAGACATATAGATGGACATACAGACAGACAGATAGACACATTTTTAGTCATAGGCGCAAACACTGACACAAACCATTAACAGATAAATAAAACAGCAAACATGAAAACACGGCCCGAAAGTTCCCCAATCACATTACATTCTTACTTTTCAATCCTTGTGTTCATAATATGGTGAATTTTAGATTTATTCTGATGACATCATTTTGATTATCATGTGGTTACACATCTATTCACCCCTCATGTCACAAAGCGGTCATGTTCTACAATTTCACTCGATCACTAGAGTCGTGGATCTGATCTCGAACATACCCCAGTGACCAAACCTTCCAGGTATTTACTTCTCGGTCTGTTCCTCTCGATCTTGCCAGTTGTTACCATGTTTATTTCCCCTAAAATACCCAACAAATTTTTTCTATGTCCAATTTCTATAATCTATTTACGCATTTCATTTGTTTCTTGTAGGTTATTTTCTGCCCGTGGTATCTTTTCTCCACATTTCCATCCGGTGTTTTTCAGCCTGGTCCACACATCGATACAAAAGTATGTAGCACTTCAACACTTTTCTTTTTCGTTTCACTTGTTATCTTTTTGGTCAGTATGTTGTTCGTCTTGCTAAAGGCTACATTCGCCGTGGCGATTCTTGTAATCTCTTCAAACCATTGTCCAATAGAACTGTTCCGGGATAATTGTACTTGTTTTCCTATTTACTTGTGGTGCTTCCTTTTTCCTAATAATCTGTGTCTTTTTAATGCTTGTCCTAGTTGTTCACTTCTATTAATTGTTGCAGGTCCTGTTCCTTGTCTACAATCAAAACTGCCTATCTATTGATGTCCCGCAATGATCTTTTCATATATTTCTGGTGTACAGGGGAAAAAGCATCCCTTTTAATTGGCTAATATTTACCTATTTCATTATCAATCCATATGACAGATCTGTTTTCTATGTTTTTTCTTTCCCCAAAAATTTGTAGATTTTCAAACATATCTAATTTGCCGTACACAGTCTTATCAACGTGATAACATTCACAACTGTTTTTGTGTGTTAAAAGTATTGTGTAGATGACTTTTGTGTTATTTTACATTCCTTTGAAAAGGAGTAACAAGTAAAAAACGAAAAGAGAGCAAGTGAAAACAGACCTTGTGATGCGTGAGCCCGCCTTTTCCTCCTGCTCGCGTGGGCTCGTGCCTTGGGGAATTTATATGAGAAACCAGAAAGAACCCACAAATACAATTCGGAAGATATAAAGACACAGTTTTTGGGGGATAGATAATGCAACAGATCTATAATTGTTGGACACTGTAGTAATATGGAGTGCTCTATCAAGAAAATATTAATAATGGTATCAAAAGAAAGTAAATGTTTTGTTTTACAGGACATCGCTGTCAACAGCTTTCAGCTGATTTCTAGACAAGCTTACGATCAGTAGTTTGCCATTGAGCGACCGGCTCACATCATAAGTATGAACCAGTGCTGATTCTCACAGTGGTCACGTTACTTACGAAGAAAAAAGTGCAACCGGGGATACCAACAGTGGTGACACCAAATGTGACATAGAAACATTCTTAACCAAGTGGATAAATTACCTAGGGGGAATTATCAGATGGATGATGTACAAGAAATTAATGTACAGGACAAACAAAATTTTAGAAAATGAAAAAAGTAATGTCAGAGAGTGGTAAATAGTTTTGGTGTGTGGGAGTGAATGTTGTAACAAAAAATTAGAAGCAGCTGGTTTGTAAGGTGAATTTCCTGTCTGAGTAACAACTAGAACAGACACAACTTTCTTCGATCATGTAAGAGACGCATGAACATCGTGACAAGTGTTATCTCAGTAACATACCGAGATTAGAAATTATGGTAGTGGTATGTCAGCAAAGTTGATTTCAGAACACCAAAGACAGCGGCATGAATGCCCACACCATTTGATGATCCCAGTGTCAGCCAAGTTGATTTCAGAACACCAAAGACAGCGTCATGAATGCCTACACCATTTGATGATGATAGTGTCAGCCAAGTTGATTTCAGAACACCAAAGACAGCGTCATGAATGCCTACATCATTTGATGATGATAGTGTCAGCCAAGTTGATTTCAGAACACCAAAGACAGCGTCATGAATGCCTACATCATTTGATGATGATAGTGTCAGCCAAGTTGATTTCAGAACACCAAAGACAGCGTCATGAATGCCTACATCATTTGATGATGACAGTGTCAGCAAAATTGGTTTCAGAACACCAAAGACAGCTATGTGCGGCGTGGTGCCCACGCGAAAGAAATAAACAAGTGTGACTTTTGTACAGAGCGAAAAGAAAAAATATAACCATTCGTTCATTCAAATCATGGCGAAATTTAGATTTATTCTGATGATATCAAAATTAAATCTAATTATCGTGTTAGTAAAACACTTACAAGGCGAGCCTCAGTGTTCGTCTGGGCTGGCGAATAAACACACCGCACTGTGACCGGTGTTTTGTTAACAAGCGCGGTCATCCGAGAAAGCTTGCCAACACGCCCCCTGGACAAAATTCGTAACGGAACGAAATTAGCCACAAATGTGCAACACGCTGAGTTTATAATATCAATATCTCTTGATATATTTCGTAAAACACTATCAAAATTGGTGTTTTATATCAACAACCTCATAATCTTTCATTTGACTATAAGTTTTAATACTTTTTGACCTATCAAAGTTATTTTATTACACATTTAAGGCGTCATACGACGCGTACTTGTTCCGATTGTGCATACATAAATAATTTTTTAAAATATATAAGAATGGTTTATTATGCTATATTGCCTTTTAAAATACTTAAAACTTGGTATTATTAAATATTACAAGGTTCCTTTTTCTGATAGTTGAATCATTTTGTCTAAATCTGACTTTCCCCCAAGTAGGCATAGCACAGTTTTTACATATAAATTATGTTACTTTTTATACAACTGAAAACCATACTTTATTGGTGTTTAAACATAATTGAGGGAGTAATTTTTTTTCTAATATGTTTATAAATGTCTGTTCTAGAAATATGTTTTGTCTATCGCTGTAATTCTTTTGTTTACCATCTCCGACAGTCACACTTGACACGTTGCTGTTGTATCTTTGCTTTGTAAGATCAGTGTTACCAGAAGTAATAGCTTAGTTGATAGCGCACTTGTCTCGTGTTCGGGTGGAAGTGGTTCAATCCTCAAAGTGTAATTTTTTTTTTTTTTAAATTCTTTCGCAAGCGTTAAATCGCTGTTCATCAATATACCGTTGTCTACTATTTTTCTTTCTGGTATCTCTTTCGTTTACGCCCAACTAAGAAGATAGACACTTTGTAACGCCGAAAAAAGAATACACTGTGTTTCATACCGGTAACCGCTCTGGGCCTATCATTATCATGTGTCGAATCTTCTTTCGTTCGCTTGAAATATGTCTATAATTGCGATATTGTCTCTTGTATAAATTTACCGATGTTTGTCGATAAGACTTCTCACTCAAGATTGTAACGAAAAGACATAACAAAACACTACCAGCTTAGTTATTAATTTTAAATAAATTAGATGGGGTTTTTGTGTAGGGTAGTAATTCTTCAGTCATCGTGTTCCATGTCGGTGGGCGTGACCAACGTGGTACATTTTACCATGTTGATAAGTTTAATAAAACAGAGTACAACAGACAAACCTGTCATTAGTTGTATTGATTAAATCGTTTCTTACGGGAACCCTCACACCTTCCTTGGGGTTGAGTGAAAACCAGATAATTGAGGCTGTAAAAAGTGATACTTTTTTCGGGTTGGTGGAGTGTGATATAGAGACCCCGACTGATTTACAAGAGTCCTTTGCCGAAATGCCCCCTATTTTCAAGAACACAGAAGTGTCGAGGGACGATATTGGGGAGTTTATGAAAGAATACGCCATAAAAAATAAACTACTGAGTACCTCACGACGCACATTGATTGGTAGTTATTTCGGGAAGAAAATATTATTAGCCACCCCTCTTTTAAAGTGGTATCTAGCCCATGGGTTGGTGGTTACACACATCTACCAGACAATAGAGTATCGACCAGTTAGTTGTTTTAAACAATTTGGGGAAACCGTCTCTAATGCCCGTCGCCAAGGGGATAAAAATCCTGCTGAGAGTATTACGGCAGAAACAATGAAATTGTTAGGTAATGCCGCTATATGTTTTCAGCTGATTGGTGTCTATAATATGTTCTATTAAAGTGGTCATATGTATGAAATAGCTATATAAAAGACTCAATGTCACGTTTGTCACTAGTCATGACCAATAAAAATGAATGCACTTTGTCAATGAAAATACACGTATGTGATGTCAATAAAAATATTTTGTTGACTCTTCTACACACTATTGAATATTTCATGCAATTGATGAAAAATAAAAAAAAGTTATGAAAACGAAATTTTCTTGTTTGGTTTTTTAGTGGTATGAATGGTCTGATTTCTTGTTAACCACTGCAAGAGGTTTCTTCATGTTGCTTATGTGGTACACACCTGTTTACTATACAACCCCAAAATATAAAAGTTAAATATCACCCCTACATACCAACCCTTACCCACCCAACTTCATGACCGAGGAGGAGTGAAAATCAACCGAGGTCAAGGTCATTTGAGGAGGCTCCTCCAAATGAGAACCGAATTGCACATTTATAACTACTCCCATGTTGACCAGGAGGTTAGGGGTTCGATCCTCAGCTGGGTGAATTCGCATTTTTCAAAATTGCCCTGGGCTGCCAGGTTTAGCCAGCTAACATAGGTACCGAGAATTCCCGATAAAGTAAAGGCGACCGGCGTGATTCTGACCTCGTCCCCCACGGGAGTGACGATTGGTCTATAATTATATGGGTGTGGCACCGTATGCCCGATGTACCTTGACTGATTAAGTGCCATGGAATGATTTATCGTCTTAAGCGACTTTCCCGTATCTGCCGTGGGTTTACATATCATTGTCATTGCGATATATTGTCATCGCGCTATATATCCATTACTATATTAATAATTTTTAGTTATAACTGTCAGACGCCCTTACTTCCCATTTTTCGCAATACATTTTGTATGGCACTGAAATTGTTAAGGAGTTAAAGTGGTTCTCTACTTACTTTACTGCTACAGTGAGCTGAATTGTACATATACTAGGTAACGGTATAATGAGCTAAAATGGTTAATCCACACTTTTTTTCCACATCAGTTGACGTATGGTTCAGGAAAGTACCCGATGCCCATGTGTATACATTCTGTTAGAATTCACGATGTATGGATAAGTCGAATCGTCTATTTGAAATTGGATAATGATGATGATCCAGTTTACGAGACTGGATCGACCCCAGAGGTGTGCTAGTGCGTCGAAAGCACTACACAATACTTGGTAAGCAAACGAAACACAAAAAAACCCACAACGTAATGGTCGGCTGTAGTCACAATTATTGTAAACATTCTACCTAACTGGTCAATATAAATAAATATTCTACCAATATAATTTATGCACACATGCTACCTACGGGATGATTGAAAATAAGCAAGCCACAGTGTTAATGCAAGCATTTTTCATCAGGGTTAATGTAAACATTCTAACTACAGGGCTAATCCACCATTCTGTCAGCAGGGTTAATGTAAACATTCTAACTACGGGGATAATCCACCATTCTGTCAGCAGGGAAAATAAAAATCCTACCTACAGGGCTAAGCCACTAATCTGTAAGCAGGGTTAATGTAAACATTCCACCTACAGGGTTAATCCACCATTCTATCAGCAGGGTTAATGTAAACATTCTAACTACAGGGCTAATCCACCATTCTGTCAGCAGGGAAAATAAAAATCCTACCAACAGGGCTAATCCACTAATCTGTAAGCAGGGTTAATGTAAACATTCTAACTACGGGGATAATCCATCAGTCTATCACCAGGGTTAATGTAAACATTCCACCTACAGGGTTAATCCACCATTCTATCAGCAGGGTTCATGTAAACATTCAACATTCGGGGCTACAGTTGGCCAGTCGCCTGGAGTTGACTGGATTGCCTTTTCGGTTCAGGAGTACATTTTCTCAGAGGCTCCTGGGGGTCGTCGCTGGAGCTGCGGTGTTCGTGCTTTGTGCGATGCTTTCAGAGGGCCGCCTTGTCGACAAGGACCGAGCCATATGGAATACATCCCGGGGCAATGAAGTCGATCCTCTCGACTTTTAACGCAGTAATATGTGGCTGTTGGTTTTCTAGTGACTGCTGCTTCCATCGACGATGAACTGTATTTTCCGAGGAGGACTTTTGTGTTGGCATTCTGCCAACGGTATTATGCAGTGTACCTGTGCGGGCTGTTGGCTTGTTGAGACTCCTGCCTATTCCACTTTTCACATAGAGCAGTGAGAAGTATTTCGTGTGGTATTCACTGGCACAGGAACGGAGCATAATGGGGACCACCCGTTGCCGGGAAGTCTGAACCTCGACTAATTAACTAACTATTCTTAATTAGTACATGCGTATAATACTATAATCACTATAATTGTTATATTAATTGGTTACTTCTCCAACTTTACGGTTACGTGGTTATTAATTTAAAGAATGCATTGTAGCTATAATATACCATCTGAGTGTATTAATTAACAAGCATAGATTTTAAAAGATAATTAATTCAATAAGAAAACATGTTTAATATTACTCCCTGTTAGAATCCTTGCCGCATGTAACAAGGGGAACAACTAACAAAGAGAGGTAACTCTATACAAAACTATCTTGTTCGAGCTGATATTTTGAAACTGGGCGTCCAACAAATTGATCTAGCAGTCACCATTCAGGACATATATTATGTAGTTGTTAGTTGATTGGGAGCACACAGCAAGCGTGTGCGATTTAGTCAACAACAGATATTCAAAACAATGTATGTGAATTTAAACACAGAAGTCTCACAAAATAAATAGGTTGCACACATACTGTGTATGGCTGCGGTGTATGGCAGAACAAATGCCAAACAGAAAATAGGTTTGGGCACAACACACAATGGATGGTGGGAAGTGGGAAGTGGGGGGTGGGAGTGTTACAGTTAATATGTAGCAGACACGTTGTATTATAATTCAGTGTCAACATTTCGGCGATATATAGGCCCATGGCAGAGACGAGAATTAGCTTAAGACGATCAGTCATCCCACGACATTACATGAGTTAAACAACAGACACGTAAGATACTTGTCTCCACGGGATTAGTGCGGGATGATGTGGAAGCTGTGGGGATGTGGTTTTATAGAGAGATGATGAGAAAAAAGATCAATTCTCCACCAAATCTGATCATTGGGCCATAACGGATCAGGAACCTTCTGGGGGTAGAAAAATAAACGCACACACACAAACTCACACACACACATACAGACTGGCTGACACACCAACATATAGACACTCACGCACGCACGCGCGCACACAAACAAATTGACCACTACACCACATGCAAGAGAACCTCTGCTGACAACACGCGACAGAACGGTTTCCGTGTGTGACAAAGAGGCTTTAAAAAAACAACAAAATA
The DNA here is from genome assembly GCA_963921405.1 of Cepaea hortensis. Lineage (NCBI taxonomy): Eukaryota > Metazoa > Mollusca > Gastropoda > Stylommatophora > Helicidae > Cepaea > Cepaea hortensis. Next base: position 31,089,196 of record OY992890.1, read on the forward strand.
TAATGCGGAGATCTGGCAACTGGGACCGAGAAAACAAAACAGAAGAAAACCCGACCATCAACAACATGCAAAAGGGGCTTATGGAGACCACATAGAGCTGAAATGTCCATATGTGGGACTAGGGGGATCAGAAATATTATGGACAGATAAAAAGTGTACAGAAGATATCCGGAAAGAAGATCACTCACAAAGCTGGTTACACTCATTAGAAGCGGACAATGAACATTCTTAGGGCCAGTCATGAGAAAGGGAATGCGGAAATGCGGGAGCGCTCCGTGACACCGAGAGAGTTAGAGAGGAAGAGGGAGACTAAGAGAGAAGATTCTAGACAGATTGATATTCTGGCATAGAGAAACATTTGCTAAGAAATGCTCTAGCTGTATACGAGGCGGAAGGTTGTGGGCAGACATGATCACCAACGCCACATGGTATCTAGTATAAGATGAAGAAGACAAATCCGACTACGAAGTAAGCATAAATTTTGATTTCTGGTTTTAAAAATCGACATTATTGCAGTACGGGCAAATCCACAGATGATGCTCCTCCTCCGTTGAAAATGTAAGGTTTAGATTCTGATTGTTACTGTAACCTGCCGGTTGTATACATGTGGTATTCTTTCTCTCATACATCCCTGCTCGCAGAGACATGACAAATGGTAACTGGAGCATCCTTAAACACGTTTCATCTGTTCTTGTGTGTTCAGCTCTAAGGCGTCCATAGTCTTACAATTTAGACCTTGTCCAATGTGAGTGTTCCAATGTCTTTTGTTGTGTCTTCATCTAGCGGTCGTTAATAGTTATCAAAACATCTTTCTTGTCCATTGTAAGCATTTCCACTACTGGCGCTCTTGATTCAACAGATCCGCTCTGTCATTGCCTTGCACCCCAACATTCACGAAATCTTTGTATGGAAAACCGCTGAAAGTTAAAATTCCCTAGAAAATCAATATGGGATTGGGGTTGAGCGCAACGCCCTGTAAAGGATATATAACCAATCAAATAAGAAAGTAGAGTCTATGCGGGTACCCACTCACACCAGACTCGACTCGATTTACGGATTAATAAAATAACTTGGACCTCGTTCAACCGGCTGTTTAACCTTGGTTATATGAGAGGCCAGTTGCATATCTTTTACAGGACGTTGCAGTCACCTCCAGCATTTTTTTGACTGTTTGTAATTCCTGTGCAAGTTTACGTTCAGTAGTTTGCCATTGATTTCTGAATGACCGGTACTCGTATAATTTCATAAAAACCAACGCAAGGAGATCTGCTTCCAAATCGCCTGCATATGTGTTTTGAACTCGGTATGCGATATCACGAATCGCATTTGTAACCCCTTCACCACAGACCGCTTTGCGTTGCTTTTCATACCTTGGTATGAGTGCCGGTCGTTCAGAAAACAATGTCAGACTACTTATCGTAAAGTTGCCAAGAAATCACAAACAGCCAACAAATACTGGGGTTGACCGCAACGTCATGTAAAGCATATGCAACTAACTGGTTTTTCTACTTTTATATTTGAGGTCAGTTGTTTTTGTAGTTTTCTCAGTCAGTTTGTTTTTCTTTGCATACGATTTGTCCTTCCTGTTGCTGCAGATTTAGTGTGTTCTTGTCTGCTGGGGTTCTTGTCATGAAATTATAGTTTTGCTGTTCATCCCATCTCATCTTGTTCCTCTTGTACCTTGCGGTGTCGAAGTGAAATATAAACAGTGGGAGAGTGCCCGTTTATGATTTTGCTGTTTTCTTGCTTTTTCCTTCCGTCAGTGATGGCCCATTGCACATTTATTGTTATTTGTGAGTGCTGGTCCTTAGGACTCACCGTATATTTGTCGCTGTATGGCGTGTTTCTGTTCTTTTTTGAATGTAGTCCTGAGAACGACTAGTTCTCAGAAGGTCATATCCACTGTGTTAATTTTATCGCTGTATCTTGTTGTTCTTTCCTCTCCACGTCATATCCGTCCATTTTAAACTTTGCGTAACACTGAGAATCAGACACGATAACTGCTTTGGTGAAATACATTGGGGAAAATGGGGGAATTAGGGGTGACATCAATATCACGTGCGAAGAGACGGTACTGCTTCACCAGGATGTTGTTTACATCTTCTTCATCATCGTGTGCCATGCCGATAAGCGTGGGCGGTCATGTTTCGCCATCTCGCATGATTACCAGAGTTGTGGATCAGCTCTGTATTCCTGTCTCGACCATGCCACGTGGCCAAGCCATCCAACCTCTGCTTTCCCCTTGTTTTTTCCCCCTCAATCTTGCCAGTTGGCACCAAGTTCTCTAATTCATTTTTGCATATAATGTGTTTACATCTTACAGATGACAAGACATTTACACACAGCACGTCATCAGTAAGTAAACAGACGGAGCACACGCAACCGCGTTTGTTACCAGAGGTTAGATGCTTAGTCTGGGCTTGCAGAAGTACAGATGTATTCGAACTAAGAAATTGATTTCTTCTTTGCACTCTTTATTTCTGATTATTTCCATTGACGTCTCCAGGATGTGCCATTGTTTGTCGAGACTACCTATTCTTTCCAGTAGTATATAAAAGACAGTATTATGAACAGACAGACAGTATTATGTAACAGACAGTATAATATAACAGACACAGATTACATCTCAATATTATCAAATGATACTCTAACTTTGTGTTGTTGCACATATCACCATCATTATCATTATTATTATCATCATCATCATCATCATCATCATCATCATCATCATCATCATAATCATAATCATCATCATCAAGTGATTTGTCCTAAGCAAACGTGTGCCTCTTTAACAGTCTGTCGATAGTTTTCTCTATCAAAAGCCCGATGTACTTACTGTCCATGTTGCTGTCATGTGTGTCATGTCCATGTTGCTGTCATGTTTGTCCTGTCCATGTTGCTGTCATGTTTGTCCTGTCCATGTTGCTGTCATGTTTGTCCTGTCCATGTTGCTGGCATGTTTGTCCTGTCTTTGTTTCTGTCATGTTAGTACTGTCTTTGTTTCTGTCATGTTTGTCCTGTCTTTGTTGCTGTCATCAGTAAATTACCAATCACATCTACAGCTGACACAGACGTACACAACAGGACCTCTGAGTTTGTTTTTTCGTCCTTCTCTGAGAAGGCTAAACCGTCCAATCCATTACTCCTACTTTTTTTTTTTGCGCTCGCTTTGAACTCAAGAGTAGTCCATACACTACTTCTAGTAGCATTGGACTTAATTTTGCGTGTGGGTTAGCTTTCGCTATTAACAGTGTCCCTGGTCATCAGACGAACCCACTCCGACTTCAGAGGTACTTGTAATTTAAGTCAACGACGACAGGTCAACATTTTAGTCCAACTGTCCGGTGTAGGTGTTGAACCCCTTACCGAAGCATCAGCACACCGGATGTTTAAGAACACGCGTTCTTATCCATTCGGCCGTGCAGACCTACACTACCTCTAATAAAATTATTTCTTTTACTATAACTAATATTGTTGCTGGAAATACCGACTTACTCCTAATGCTGCCACAATTAACAAAAATGGTACTACCACTGTAACTGTAACTGTAACTACTACTACTACTACTACTACTACTACTACTACTACTACTACTACTACTACTACTACTACTACTACTACTACTACTACTACTACTACTACTACTACTACTACTACTACTACCTACTACTACTACTACTACTACTACTACTAATAATAATAATAATAATAATAATAATAATAATAATACTACTACTACTACTACTACTACTGTTACTGCTGCTGCTATTACACTACAACTACTGCTCCTATTACAACTACTAACATAACTACCACACAACTACTACTAATTCACCTCCTCCTTCCTTTCTGCCTGCCTGCCTGTCTATCTGTCTCTCTGCCAATCAATATGTACCCACCTACCTACACAAACCCGTTTGTCTTTCAGTTTGTCTGTCTGCCTGTCTAGCTGTTTGGCAGTCTCCAAGTATATCTGTTCATGTATCCATCTATCTATAAATCTGTCAATCAATATATGTCTGCACACCTTTCGATTGATTTATTCCCCAGATACCTTAGTTAATTTCCGAGTTCCTTATCGTTTGAGCTCAGCCTAGGTTCTACCTAACACGGAAATGCACATAATCGACATGATATCACCAGCCAAGCGACCCCACGGACAATCACCAGAAGCTGTCTCCGAATGTTGGCAACCATCCAGAAACTTCCAGAAATCCCTATCGAATAGCTTATGTCTTTGTGCTGCCAGGATTTTCCACATATCGATAAGTGTTCGGTATTTGAAGATAGTCTATTATGTAAGACCAAAGTCTGTGTGTGTGTGTGTGTATCTAGGTGTGTATGTGATCCAGATCGTCAGGCTTCGTTTGTGTAGAGTTACTGAGTTACGTAAAGGATTCGTGGTGTTGATCGCGACAGCTCATATATTCCCTTACAACTAATATTCACGGTCTGTGTATTTCTCTATCAGGTAAGTTCACAAACTTGAATATCTGTTCTTCGTGTATACAGAAACTACAATACATTAATAATGAATACAATATACATAGAGATGGTCATTCGATCATTGTTCCATTACCTCTCCCCACTCAACCCCAGGAGCAAAGTTATAATTTGGGCCCATATATATATATATATATATATATATATATATATATATATATATATATATATATATATATATATATATATATTACGAACATTTAAAGAAGAGATACAATTGGTTCTTATGTATTATACATAATATTCAGAAATATCAACTATAGGCGAGCAATTAAAGCCTTGGAAATAACATAAAGCGTCTGTTGTTATCTCTGCTTCTGTTATTTTCACGCTGAGTACCAATCAACACCTCTGTATTAATTTCACATGCTATTTCCATAGCCCCAAAAAACTCCCCAACAACTGATATTTCTGATAATACATTGCTTAACTAGGATAAATAGCGGGGGATTCGTGTTTCATTGATCTGAGCTCCAACGTGAACCCGGGCTAAATATGTGGGTACTTGAAGATTTTCTGGGAAATAAATGCGCGCGGAGTGATATTGACCACATCGCATCTATCTCCTTTTGGTCCACTTAAATAAGGTTAGCACCATATTTGGATTATGGAGCATTGGGGTTAGTGTGCTTGCGTGACAAGACAGTGGTATGGGGTCGACACAGAACAGGGGTAAGATCATTGTTTTCCACTAGTACTGTGCTGAGGTCGACCCATAGCAGGGGAAGGATCATTGTTTTCTACTAGTACCGCGCTGGGGTCGACCCAGAACAGGGGAAGGATCATAGTTTTCCACTAGTACCGTGCTGAGGTCGACCCAGAACAGGGCTAAGATCATTGGTTTCCACCAATACGACTCTGGGGGTGAACCCAGTCACAAAATAATGGACCCAGTCGATATTTAGAATCTTCTGATTTCCAAAACACTGTAGTCATTTAGTTAATTTAAACACAGAAGTGACAAACAAGAGCTCTTACGATTTATTGCCTGACTATTTCAGCCAAAGTGTAATTTATTTATTCACTTCATATGATTTATAACTCTGCTGTATGTAGCTGACTAGATGCAGCGAAATATGTCAGGCAATAAATCGTGCAATTTATTGTTTGTGACTTCTCTGTGTACATTTCTGATTTCCCCTTTTCATTTCCCATTAGTAATTGATCTTGACTAGTGCTGTCCCTGGCAACGCATCATATGTGGTCTGTCATTCTTCATGTCTACCAATCAACGCGTCATGTGTACCAATCTAGTTTACTCCAGAGGAAAGATAACACCAATATATCTGGAACAAGACGTGGTGCATAAGCTGTCGGATCAGTAAAACAATGCATTAACTGTCTGAGCTTTGCTTCTATGCCAGTTGCCAGCCTGGTCTGCACTGCCATGACATTTAGTCTTGTGCTGTATTTCCTCGCACCAGAATAAGTCTTGTGCCCTCCTAATTTCTCTCCTCAGTCCGAAGCCGTTGGCACAATGTGGGGTGTTGGGTTTGGTAAACGCCGCCCAACATTCGGCGCTAACAGAAAGCAGGTGGTATCGTCTACCTGTCTTACGGTAGCTGTCATATCTAACTAAGACCTGACTCTAGTCCATCCGACCAGAATAACGCGAAACCACGTGAGCAGGTAGCTGACTGACCTTGAGAGAAGCCCACAGACAGTTGTTGGTCTCAGTCCGCGATAGTAAGCAGATGATCTCTTTGTACAGACAATGGCTACGACCACTGGCCGGTACGGTCGCTACCTAGAAGGAAACTAATGGCAGACTTCATTTTGTACAAATGCCTGGTCAATTATGATTCGACAACTCACACAAGCTGGTGATCGTACCAAATAGTGCACCATGGCCGCCCATGATTTTTGACATGGCTCGTGATGATGGTGTTTGATCCTTATATAAGTACTACACTTGTGGTTGTATTGTTACACTATGACACCCACTCCACAGCACTACCTTCTACAGCCATATGGTTAAACTATTACATTCTGTTTACACAGCTCCTTTATACAGTCATATGGTTAAACTATTACATTTCTTTGCACCGCTCCCTTCTACAGTCATATGGTTAAAAAACTATTACATTCTATTTACACATCTCCCTTCTACACTCATATGGTTTAACAATGACATTCTCTTTACATAACTACCTTCTACGGTCATATGGCTAAACTATTACATTCTATTTACACAGCCCTCGCTTCTACAGTAATATTCACTTTAAGTGGCTCGTTTCAACGGTAATCTACGTGTAGTTAAACAATTACATTCTCTTTAAGCGGTTCCCTTCAACGGTAATCTAGTTAAATTATTACATTATCTATAAGCGGTTCCCCTCAGCAGTAATCTAGTTAAACTATTACATTCTCTTTAAGTAGTTCCTTTCAACAGTAATCTAGTTACACTATTACATTCTCTTTTAAATGCATCCTTCATCAGTTATCTATTACATTTTCTTTAAGCGGTTCCCCTCAAAAGTAATCTAGTTAAACTATTACATTATCTTTAATTAGTTCCCTTCATCAGTAGTCTAGTTAAACGATTACATTCTCTTTAAGCGGTTCCCCCTCCACAACAGTAGTCTAGTTAAACTATTACATTCTCTTTAAGCGGTTTCCCCCATCAGTAATCTGGTTAAACTATGACATTCTTTTTAAGCGGTTCACCCCCCCCCCCCCCAACAGTAATCTAGTTACATTATTACACTCTTTTCAAGTAGTTACCCTCAATACTAATAGGGTGAAACAATTACATTCCCTCTACAGCTCTCTTCTTCTGTCAAGTGATTAGACTATTACATCTCCTATATGCAGCTCCCTTCTATAGTAATGTGATTAGACTATTACATCTCCTATATGCAGCTCCCTTCTATAGTAATGTGATTAGACTATTACATCCCCTATATGCAGCTCCCTTCTATAGTAATGTGATTAGACTATTACATCCCCTATATGCAGCTCCCTTCTATAGTAATGTAATTAGACTATTACATCTCCTATATGCAGCTCCCTTCTATAGTAATGTGATTAGACTATTACATCTCCTATATGCAGCTCCCTTCTATAGTAATGTAATTAGACTATTACATCTCCTATATGCAGCTCCCTTCTATAGTAATGTAATTAGACTATTACATCTCCTATATGCAGCTCCCTTCTATAGTAATGTAATTAGACTATTACATCTCCTATATGCAGCTCCCTTCTATAGTAATGTAATTAGACTATTACATCTCCTATATGCAGAACCCTTCTATAGTAATGTGATTAGACTATTACATCCCCTATATGCAGCTCCCTTCTATAGTAATGTGATTAGACTATTACATCCCCTATATGCAGCTCCCTTCTATAGTAATGTGATTAGACTATTACATCTCCTATATGCAGCTCCCTTCTATAGTAATGTGATTAGACTATTACATCCCCTATATGCAGCTCCCTTCTATAGTAATGTGATTAGACTATTACATCCCCTATATGCAGCTCCCTTCTATAGTAATGTGATTAGACTATTACATCTCCTATATGCAGCTCCCTTCTATAGTAATGTAATTAGACTATTACATCTCCTATATGCAGCTCCCTTCTATAGTAATGTAATTAGACTATTACATCCCCTACATGCAGCAACTCTCTATAGTAATGTGATTAGACTATTACATCCCCTACATGCAGCAACTTTCTATAGTAATGTGATTAGACTATTACATCCCCTACATGCAGCTCCCAACTATAGTAATGTCACTATATTATTTGATACCAGGTTAAGAAAGATGGATAGCCTTACGCTGGCCAAAGAGACAAGACAGAAACAGGGTGAGTATCACAACTTGTAACAATATAGAAAAGTCTGAAGTCTCAAGAAACATGGGTGACAACAACTTGTGATAATATAGAACAGCTTGGAGTCTCCAGAAGTATGGGTCACAACAACTTGTGACAATATAGAAAAGTCTGTAGTCTCCAGAAGTATGGATCACAACAACTTGTGACAATATAGAAAAGTCTGTAGTCTCCAGAAGTACGGATTTATATAAAATAAACTATTCTATTATAGTAAATGTGAGAAAAACGAACTTGCAGTCAATGGAGATGTGTTTTTTTTTTTTTCTACATCACTTATCTGGATTACGCAGCGGGATACGTCGACCTAAAGACGCAATACATGCGCGGACATCTGGCAAACAATGCAGCAATACACGCGGGAAGAAGCATGGGCAAAGCTGATATCGTCAACGCAGGACGGACTCAGCTGGCCGATAGCGACGAGTTTCTAATGCTAGTTCGAACGCTAAGTCCCCAACGCTTATTAGTTGTCAAGCACGACAACGCCATCTGCGATGACGAAAGAGGTGACATTACAACCAACTCCTCATGGAAACAGTGATATACTTTGAAATGGTTGCTGTAACGGAAGTCTGGGCATGCAAGGGAATGTCCGATGTGCGGGGATGTCGATCGTGATAACATAACATAACGTAGCATAGCATAACATAGAGCAACGTAACATAACATAACTGAGCATAACTTAACATAACGTACCGTAACATGACATAACGTAACATAACATAATATAGTTCAGTACAGCACGGTGCAGTAATGCGATATAGCATAACGTAAAAAAATATAACATAGTTCAATACAGTACGATACAGTAATATGACATGACATAACGTAACGTAACGTAACGTAACATAGCATAAAGTAACATAACATAACACAAGCTTTGTTTTCCTTTACCTGCCATCACACAGAACTGTGTGACTTACTTATTGACTCGTCCTCGTAACGTTTTCTACCCAGCTATGCACCGTTTTAAGGGAAATCGCTAGGGGCTAAGTCCACTAAAAAACCACCTTGGCGGGAGACATTTCGGGAGTGACGCCGAAGTTGAATGTATAGTGAAAACATGGTTTAGAAAACAGAGCACGCAGTTCTATGGAGCCGGTGCGGGAGGACTGATAAAACGATGGGATAAGTGCATCAATGTGGGTGGAAATTATGTTGAGAAATAAAGGGACAATGTGTGTATAAAAAATAAACCGGTTTCAAGTTGTTATCATATTTAGTTATTTTTCTACAGCCATTTGTGACTTACTTATTAACTTACCCGCGTTTATATCAAATGAAAGGGGGGGGGGGGGGGGGGGGTTGTTTAGGGAAAACTATTGTGTTTATATGTTAATTTAGACAATATTTCTCAGTGCGATATATCAGCCCATGGCAGATACGGAAAGTCGCTTAACATGATCAATCATGCCATTGCCCTGAATTACAGACAGAAGGGGGAGAAAGAAGACGACGGTAGAAACCCCATGGTGTGAATGAAGCCATATCGCTTCTGAATCTTGTATAAACACTTCAATGATTTAATGAAGAAGCCATATTGCTTCTGAATCTTGTATAAACACTTCAATAATTTAATTTAATGAAGAAGCCATATTGCTTCTGAATCTTGTATAAACACTTCAATAATTTAATTTGAATAACGAAGATACAAACGATAGACTGCACGATTTATTGCCTATCTTATTTCGTTTCATCTTGTCGGGTACATACTGCAGAAATCACACAACATAAACTAAAGAAATAAGATAAATCCCTTAAGCTGCAATATGTAACACATATTTCCACGGTAATTTGAAGTGTCCTCCAAGGTAATTTAAAACCGACTAGCATGTCTTTTTGCTTGCCAGTCTTCCTGCATTAGCAGTTCATAAATAAACACGCTGGTATTGATTAACGCTTATAGAAGTAGAAGAAAGAACAGTGACTAGAGGACGCACGTGACAACATAAACATTGAAAAATATAGTTACCTACCGGGATCCGAATCTGCCACCTCCAAATGACGACAGCGCCTCACTGTAGGAACAAGGCAAGTGTAATTCGACGCATGACCAACTAGACACCCCTAAAAAAAGGTGGCTTCATTAGCCAGGTCTATCATCCACATGAAACCACAACTATGGAATACGGACATAAATCGTATGTAACCATTGCGATAGAACCATAGGTCTCACAATTGTATATTAAACCAGCATAGGTCACTTAACAAACACACAAACACATGTCGTGTCTAGTATATTAACGAACATTTAAAGCAGAGAAATGATTGGTCGGTTCAAATGTTGTACATGTATTGGCAGAGAGAGAGAGAGAGAGAGAGAGAGAGAGAGAGAGAGAGAGAGAGAGAGAGAGAGAGAGAGAGAGAGAGAGAGAGAGAGAGAGTTAAACAATATAGTGGTAGAATATATGTCCTACAGAATTATAAACAAAGAAGACTGATGACCTAGCAAAACCCTCACACCGGAAATTTCCTAGATCATTAATAGCGTGTTATATTTTGTAAATGCGCCAGGTGATTGACAGGAATAATGCATTAACACACAAAATGGGCGAATGTTGAACATGCCGGAAGCCTTGCAATACAAATAGAAAAGCCAACTATATACAAAAAAAAAAAAAAAGAAACGATAGTCAGTTTAAAAATACAATGGTAGACAATTCACATTACTGTAGGAGTAAGTGTTATATATTTCAGCTTTAGAATTTGTACACTAGTTTATGTTGTGTGAATTCCAGTATGCACCAGGTGTGAGATGCAGCGAGATATGTCAGGCAATAAATTGTGCAATCTATTGTTAGTGACTCCACTGTTTAAATGAATGTAACTGCCGATCTTCTAGGTCTCTGGGAAGTGGAAGTCTCTCATGGCGGCGAGGCAGATCTTCACCAACATCTGATTGGCTGCAGCAAGAACCCAGATCACCGCAGATTTACCCCTGTGCACGAGTTTGATTTACATCACTTTCCCGCCGGCTGCCGAAACCCTGACCTCCTGGCCTTCACCCGAGCCCTAGGTGACCTAACCGTGCGCGTGTCGGTGAATTACATCAGCACCGAGAGACCGGAGACTTTTCCAGGCAGTACCAAGCCCTACCCATTATGTGAATACCGGGGCCGGAAAATGACTATAGTCGGGACGGGACGGATATCAAGCTTGTTGAGATATTCCAAAGGGGACAGCAATCATTCTGAGTGCCCGTGCCAGGAATGTCAGAGCTCTACGGAAAAGAAAAGCCAGTTTGCGCATGTGATTATTGACACGGCAGCTCATGTTGTTTATGATAAGATCGAAGGGGAACATACCACATGTCATCTATTCTTTGACAAAGGGAGTCAACCAGATAAATGTCCAGGAGTTGTCTCGCTTGCCGGTGCTGTAAATGTCTGCAGTAAGATCGACGAAGACTGGTGCAAACTGACATGCGTGACGCACGATGCTGACCTCATTGACAGGCTAGAGAAGATTGTCAACCGCTGGAACATTCTCTGGGAAAGTTTAGACCACAAGTACAACAAATACGTGCCGTCAATGTCTCAGCGCCAGGGCTTCCCGCTGCCCTACAGCTGGCACAAACTGACGATCATCGTCTCACACCCCCACGGGTGCAGCAAGCAGGTCAGCGTGGGTTTCTGTATCCGGCAGGATTCCTTTGACAACAGGTACCTATACACCTATTCAACAGCCACCTGCCCCGGGTCCAGCGGAGCTTCCGTGTTCGTCCTTGGCCTCAGTTGCTGGTGGCTGTCCACAGATTACGTCCACAGCGGGGTTTCTGAATGGAACCAGGATTATAACTGTAGCGGCTACGGCAGTAGATAATTGAGTGAACATCGCTCTCCTTGATTTTCTACTTCTTCCTCCAATCCAACCGAATCTTTGGAGGAAGATGTTTAGGTCCGTTCTTCGTTTTCTCCTTCTCTGTTCCTCTTTCGAAGGAAGTGAGTTACACCTCATAGTTCAATGTGTCCGACTGGGCATGCATTTGTATCAGATTTGCTTTCTCTCACTTCCTCTAGACAAACTCCATCCAAGGTAACGAGCTCTATCTACCCATGGGTAGCTTTTCTCAACTTCTATCAACGTGATATTGTTGGGACTTCTAATGTGTTTCCTATCAATGTGTGCTTTGAAGTATATTGTTGCTTGTTTTGCTACCTGTGGTATCAGCGTTTCTTTGGTTTGGCGGTGTTGTCTTATTGAATGCCTGGTCATGCTTCTACGGCGTGCTGTTCTCAGGTCCCCGCCTTTTATCTTCGTATTCTTATTCTTCTTCTAGCCCATGTCATGAGGCGTTGGTGATCATGTCTGTCCACAGCCTTCTGTCCCATGTACTGCCAATCATTCCTGGTACCGATGTTCTACAATGCACTTATGTCAAACTGGTTAGCTTTTTTTTCCTGTCGGTCTCCGCCTTTCTTACCTTCCAATGTTCCCAACTGTCACGACAATCTTCAACTTTCTCATGACGTGCCCAAAGAATGTGGACTGTTTCTTCTGATGCGAACCGGTTCTCTTTGATGGTTAACTTTTTTCAAGATATCGTCATTAACTCTATTTACCTCTCCATGATGTTCTCATCATTCTTCTATAAAACCATCCGCCATTCTGTACATAAACATATCAGTACATGTGTACTGCGTACCTGGTGGCCATGGGGTCGACGCTCCAACATGGACATCTACGAGTCGGCTTCAAATAAAAACCTTAAAAGTGTGATAGAAATTACAATAACCATGCCACTGTCTTGTAACCTGTCAATATTGTTGTTAAGGATGTCGAGTGCTAAGCACGTGACATCACGGTACAGATGAACACGGTGACATCATAAGGGCAGTTTAAAGATGGCTGCCCCACTTTTGACATGCACCAAAGAGTAGCAACGTTCTATGGTCCATTCTTTGATCAGTGAAGAGGTAAAGCCTAAAGAAAATCATCCGCGAATGAAAGTACAGTATTGTGAAGCATGCTTGTCAGTCCAGCAAGTGTATGAGTGGAGTAGGAAATTTCAAAACGGCGTGACTTCTGTGACATACTGTTCACGACCAGGTCAGGCACACCAAGTAGTGCCTCCAAAGTCGATTTTTCTACAATAAAGCGCTGGAAGATTTACACTGAACGCAGCGGTGACTACATCGAAAAATGATACAATTGTTTTTTACTTTTTCAGAATATATTCACCAAAAAGAAAACAAAAATTTATGGTTTTCATATGAAGCTCCGTCATACAACAAAGACAACATCTACAACATCCACAAGTACAACATCTAAAAGTACAACATCTATAACAAAGACAACATCTACAACTAATATACATCTATAACTCAAGACATCATCTACAACAAAGATAACATCTACAAGTCAAATATCTACAACAAGGACATCTACAATAAGGACAACATCTACAACAAAGACAACATGAATACCAGAACACATTAAAGGACAACATCTACAACAAACATAGCATGAACACACCGTCCAGTCCTTGAGAAAATCATTTATTCTGATAAATTAACCAATGAAACGAAATGCAAACATGCACACAACATCCCACCCACACATAAACAACTTCAGTACAGTACTCATATAACCAATGAAACAGACAAGAGGAAACAATATCTGGAACATACCTCCACAAGTAAAACAAAAACAACTGTGAGATTACAATAGCAATGCTTATACTATAAAAATGAGCATGTGACAACCCCAGGTCGTCTGTATTTAAACTTGGAGAGAAAATAGGACATGCAGTAAAAGATGAAGTACGGTAATCACTACACATGTTATTTGTGAAAGAACTGGTGCGATTAGTCGATAAACGCTTTCATCCACGATGAACTGTAATTTTCGTGGCGGATTGTTGTGTTTGCATTCTGGCCGCGGCCTTACGCTTGTATGCCTATGCGGGCTACTGGTTTGTCAGGACTGCTATCTGTTCCACTTTTCACATGGGGCAGTGAGAAGCATTTGTGTGATATTCACTGGCATAGAAACAGAGCATTATAAGATGGCCCTTTGCCGTGAAGTTGGAACTAACAAACTAAATAACGCTTGCGGAGATGTTCAGGAGGAGGTCAGAGCACCTATGGATCTGTCCGAAGTATGATGATGATCCTTACTAACTGCACCAATTACAAGTACATGTGTACAAGTGTCTTGATTTATAAAGCATCCACGTCTTTGAATAATAAATGTATATAAGTGGGTAGTTCCATTCATATGTACACAAATGATGTATTTATTCTGTGTCTACGGGATAGACACAGTTAATGAGCACAGTTCCACAGTCCAGGGTTCAACATCCGCCACAAATGATTTGGAAGCAGATCACTCTGTACTTATTTCAATGGTCAAACGTTCAGAAAGCTATGGCAAACATATGAGTGTACACTTCCTTAGTAAACCACAAATAGCAAGTACATGCTGGGGCTGACTGCAACCTCCTGTAAAGGACATGCAACTAACTTGTAAATATGGACACAGTTCTTGTTTTACAATGTGTACATGATTTCATCCCAATATGTGTACGTCTGCTTTAAAACTTCGTCTTCTTCTTCATGCCTGTCTCGAAGGAAGTGCATCACACCTGGCCACGTGCCTCACTGGTCAGTGTGTCTGACCACAACATACACTCACGGGTGTCAGGTTCGCTTCCATCCACAGTGACAGGCTCTGTCTACCTGTGGGTACATTTCTGTTTTCTAATCATTCTGCCATAGCACTGGCTTTATAACCTACTCTTTGCAATTTCCAGTTGGAATCACAGCATTATACCAACGTGTGTGTACTAAGTGATACAATGAGCATGATTCGGAAGGTTGAAGCTGGATCTGTACGTAGACAGTGGACTGAGTCGCTGCGGAAGTCTGTTGTCCATAAAGTCACCTTCATCTTCGTCCCGGGACATGCGGGAGTCGAGGGAAATGAACGAGCTGATAAACTGGCTGGCTCTGCACCCCCTGTAGATGGCCAGCCCATGGATCGTGCCGATGTTATTAACATCCTTAAAGATATGTCGAGAACAGAGGACTTTGACATCAGTGAATCCACATCACTGTCCAGGATGAAAGACTTGGGAGTAAGAATTCGGCACGGCCAGATGCGAGAGGTACATCGGGAAAACAAGGCGCCTCGTCAACCAACACAAAACTGGCACTATTAGCCACCGGACGCTGATGCATATGCTGGGGGGGGGGGGGGGGTGTGAGTGATCTGAGCACCTATGGACCTGTCCGGAGTGCAATGAAGATACCCCAACTGATAACTGAAATTTCCAACTGAGTTAGTATTTGTAATGTGCACAACTTGCACAGGCACCTCCTGCTCTTCGCCTTTATCTGAGTAGACCAAGAGTTCATCTCACTACTCAAGAGATCAAGGGGGTAGGGTGGGGGTGTGATAAGATACCAAAGACTCTTGGAAACAATCCCATCCCCATGTGAGTTTTGGACACGTTATGAGAAGACATAAACTAGAGAACTTGGTGACAACTGGCAAGATTGAGGGGAAATGAACAAAGGGGAAGGCAGAGAAGTAAATGTCGGGATGGCTTGGCCATGTGGCATGACCGAGATAGGAACACTGAGCTGATCCACGACTCTGGTGATCGCGTGACATGGCGAAATATGACCGCCCACGCTTATTGGCATGTCACATGATGATGACGAGGAGCTCAAACCCGGTACCTTCTGAGTATGAGACAGACACAGCCCCACCTTGACCATGATTCCGCTTGATTATTCATCGTGATACTTTTAACACCTACATGATTTTGGTTTGAGAATATGTACACACTTGTACAAACTTCTGCACTAGAAAATGTCTTAGCATGTACATTATTCATGTACACACATTTCACAATATTATGCACAATGAATAAAAGATGTTGTTTTATGGTGTCGACATGATTTCATTTCAAAATGTGTACAAATATATACGTCTATGCCTAGATGATTCAAATGACTCAGCGTAAATACATAACCACATGTTTAAATGTTTACAGGACATTATTATTTAACATGTACACAATTCAGGCGTACACAGTGCCGTAACTCATACTAAAAGACAAATATTGTTTTCAAAATGTGTACATCATTTCATTGTAAAAGTGTAAATGAGTTATGTGCGCATAACATATGTGCTTCAAAATGTAAACATCATTTCATTGTAAATGTGTACATGAGTTATATAAGAAAATAATCCATGTGCTTCAAAATGTGAAGAAGATTCCTATGGTTAAAACAATGAACACAATACCATTTGAACAGACATTCAGGTATTGGCCTCAAAGGCTTCGTCTAGCGATGGGTGTCCCTGGGCACTCTTAAACTCTCTCTGCCACATTATGCCCTGTGTGACTAGCTACTGCCCGTCTACACCTACAACTACGGTCGGGGCATAATGTGCCTAGTATATGTCAAGCTCTATGACTTCACCTCCCAACAGCACCATCTGTCATAGGATGACCTTTCACCCAGCAACAGGCAGTAGTGCCAAATTACTATTTTAGACACGTGATTTGTTTAAACACATGTGTTTAGACATGTCATTTGTTTAAACACATCATTTGTTTAACACTTCGCTCATGGTCAGCACTTCGCTCATGGTCAGAGGGCCCTCTGGGATCATGTGCACAACATGGAAGAACAGACAAATCATCACAGCCTGGAGAGAATGGTGCTGTAGGGAGTGACCAGAGGGTCTGACCAACACTCAGTACTCTGAGGAAAGGCTAGACAGACACACAATCAGACTCCAACTTATATCATTATTAATGGGACTCTTCACTGAGTGTTGAAGATGAGGACTGTGAGAATGTCCAGAGTTCTGTGATATCGGTTCTTGACGTAACTCAACTCAAACACTTCATACATACACAGCGTTTCCAAATAAATGTTAGTATTTTGGACGCATACAACTGAATAAGTTATTGAGCATAATATGTGTACTGAACAACCCGTGCAATCTCTATGAATATTTGATGTTATGTTTAACAATACCAGGGGAGGTGTGGTAGTAAAGTGGTTGGCATTCTTGCCTCTAGGTTGTGGGTTCAGGTTCCCATCAAGGTGAAGTGTTAAAAACAATGGACCTGGTCTCACTGATCCACTTTGTCTAAAATGTGTACCGGGACATGTCCTAGGAGGCAAAGATAGCCAGTGGGATGTTGACCGTGTCACCCACAGAGTGACCACTGGTCTATGGAAATATGAGGCTGCCACCATATACCCAAAATGGGCCTAAAGATGTCTAGCAGGGACATGTGTGACAGGATCATGTGTGACAGGGACATGTGTGACAGGATCATGTGTGACAGGGACATGTGTGACATGATCATGTGTAACAGGGACATGTGTGACAGGGTCATATGTGACAGTGACATGGTCATGTGTGACAGGGTCATTTACTTTTACAATGCCCACACAATGTTTTAAAATATATAAACAATTTATATTTCGCAAGTCCATAATTTGTATGTCTTCTTGTTTATTGTTGACACTTTGGCCTCCCTGTGTATGTTTCTAATTTAAAAAAATATAGTTAGTTTTAGATCCACACCATTCACGTAGTTTTTATGTATCAAAATAATGGATGTACACTTGATACTTACATCAACATGTGCACATACTCATCCCCCACACTGTGCACATGACCTTTGGAGTTGTGGTGGTGGAGTGGTTAGTGCACTCACACCTACCAAGACAGTCAACCAGGTTCAATCCCTAGCAGATTAGGATTATTTTTCCTGAACAGTATGACTCTAGCGTCAACATTTGTCTCCTGTTTTCACCCTTTGTCCTACATTCAAGCATAGGCCTTCAACCAACACACTCCATGATGACCTACGCTGATCCATGATGACCTACACTGATCCATGGTGACATACGCTGATCCATACTGGCCTATGCTGATCCATGATGGCCTACGCTGATCCATACTGGCCTACGCTGATCCATACTGCCCCATGCAGACCTACGCTGATCCATACTGGCCTATGCTGATCCATACTGACCTACATTGATCCATATTGACCTACGTTGATCCATACTGACCTATGCTGATCCATACTGACCCACGCTGATATATCCCATGGAGCTGCATCCTTGCCCTCCCCACACTTCTTATTTACCTCTACTTCTCTTCCCATGTGATTTTAGATCCTATTTGTTCTACCCTGTGGATTCCATACAAGGTCTTTCTGTGGAACTAGGCAGTTTTCACCATTTCCTGGGAATTTCCTGGAAAGGAGGGGGCTACTATAAAGGGAACTGGCTACCCCACCTCATATGTTATGGCCTAGAATATGTGAAGACACACCCCTCCACACCCCGATAGCCACGTCTGCTGTGGGATTACCCTTAATCTGACATGACTTTGATGTTTCACAGTTGGCCAGACAATCAACAGGCAATTAGTCGAACAGAGGCCCTGGAGATAAACAAAAGCAATCAAATGCAGAGGTTCTAGAAAAACTAGGAATGAAAAGAGAGTTGACGAAAGAAATAAAACGAGGCAAGTGAAATATTTTGGCCACGTTAAAAGACATAACATGCTTATAAAAACCATACTGGAGGATAAGGTTGAAGGCAAGCAAGCAAGAGGTAAACAATGGATATAAGAGGGAAGATAACATCAAGAGATGGACGAACAGCAATGTGACAGAATGTACAGTCAGGGCGAGAGACAGACAGTGTTAGAGATCCATTACAGCCAACCTTCATTGTGGAGATGGCACCTAATTGATTGATTGAGCTTGCATGGTAATGATGTACTCCTACTATCGCATTGTTTCATGACGACTGTTGCAAGATGATGTTTCAGATGATACAAATGTATGATAACACAGCCTCAATTAGGAGTCTCTGTGGCGAAGTGGTCAAGCCGTTTGACTTGTGATCCGAAGGTTGTAGGTTCGATTCCGGGCCTTCGGTTTACGAGTTAAATGTTTCGGAGACTCCTGTGGGTCGTCGCTAAAAGCTACGGAGTTCGTGCTTTGTGCGACGCTTTCCGTGCTGTGGAAAGAGACCGAGCCATATGGGATAAAACCCGGTGCGATGAAGTCGACCCTGTCGACTTTTTTAAGCCTCAATTAAAACATCAAAAAACATCTTGCCAGGATACACAGCAGCTTTATATAAATGCAACAATTCATATCTGCTCCCTGGGTTTACAATGCTGAACATTGCTCTAATTTAACCTGCAATGTAACTGTAACCCTCAACACAATTCTAAGCACAAGAACACAGTGAGATAACTACAGCCTCCCTGTAAGGAGGACTGTGGAAGAGCATGGGCTTGTTAAACAAAGTGTATCCTGGACCAATCTCCAAGTGAAAGGGACTCTTTTTTACCACTGTATTTGGCTATGAAATCGATAACCATGAAAAATGAGAACCAAATGAGCCTCTAGGAAGTGGTGGTTGTGAAAAAGTGAAGTGATCACCTCATCGAGTAATGCTGTGACCTGGTAGACATGAAGACCTATCATTTCACATCCCAAGAACACTTCAGTCACATGATGACCTTTCACCAAACAACATACGGTAGGGTTATAGGACTGCTAGACATCTCATTTGTGGCATTTCAAATTGAACAGCACAGGATTATGAATGCATACAACTCAGGTTACTGAACGGAGGCAACTACAGAACCAAAAGTGATATCAGAAGACCCTGGCTACCTGTGACATGTGTGGTTATTTGAAATTCGTAAATTGATTAGAGAAATTAAACGTAGACAGTCAAAATTTTTTGGACATGTTATAAGAAGAAATAAATTGGAGAACTTGGTGACAACTGGCAAGATTGAGGGGAAGAGAACAAGGGGAAGAGAGAGAAGTAAATACCTGGATGACTTGACCACGTAGCAGGGTCGAGACAAGAACACTGAACTGATCCATGACTCTGGTGATCGAGTGAGATGGCGAATCATGACCGCCCATGTTTACTGGCATGGCACATGATGGATGGAGTTGTTATTGGTTATTTGTAAACTCTAATTGTGGTTATTTGTGAACATTAAGTGTGGTTAGATGTCATCTTTCAGAGTGGTTATCCTAGTGTTTCAAATGCTTCATTATCAACACTCAGGTTTATGTCTAGGGTTCAGATCCAAACAGTGACAGTATTGGCATTAAATGGGGTGGACCCAGGATCATAAAAAGGGTACAACACAATTATCAGGGAAGAGAAAGGTCGTGAGTAAGATGAGTCACTCCATGATATTATGGCGTAATTTAGTAGATGTGAAAATCTAAGATTTTGCAACTCTATAAGCTGCAAGATTACTATACACCTTATCCAGATAATGCAAACACAAAAATCTGGTGGCTCAGATGACCAAAAGTCCACAAACTGTGGTGCTCAACTGTAATATCTTTGTCTCCTTCATCACACGGTGGTTCCCAAATGGTGTAACAATGAGGTCAGCACATTGAGTGGGAAGATTCACAGTTCTGGTTTTCTAGCGAACTGAGCTGGTAATGCCATGAGCACGTGAGTTAAATTTCAGGGCTCGTTGCCTGCAAAAGTGAGGAAACGATTGACCACCCATTCTTCCATGCATTCTGGCCTATATAATGTGATGGCGCTATCACAGAACCACATCAGGGAACTGCTCAGTGACAAATAAAATAAATAGTTATAAATACGTATTTTCAGAATTAAACACTGCTAGACGTTTCTTTCTTATGTTTCTCTTTGTCTTGAATGAAAGGTTTTCCTTATCCTCTCCCTCAAGAAAAAAAAAAGAACGCTGGAGTGACAAATATTCATTCCCAAAGTTGGGGCCCTGGGTATTACCTAGGTCAGTGGTTTTCAACCTTTTTTGGCCCATGCCCCCCTTCACCATATTTTCAGAACGTCATTCCTCCCCCCCCCCTTTCGTATTTCCTACCTAAAAATTTGGCCCGTGTCCCTCTTCACCATATTTTCAGAACGTCATCCCCCCCCCCTTTCGTATTTCATACCTAACAATCCCCCCCCCCCTCCCGTTTATACAGTATATGTAATACTGGAAGCTAAATTTAATAGCACATATTAAAACACATCTAGACGTCCACATAAAACGTGATTTGTGGGTCTACTTACTTTATAAAATGAATTTTAGAAAGGTGAGACGTACAGAACCGTAAAGTATAAATGGAAAAAGAATATAAAGTAATCGGTTCTTGTATTAACGCGATCTTGAAATAATCTTAATTCCCCCCTGGAAACCCTAAAATTTCCCCCCTGGGGGGGGGGGGGGGGAATTCCCTACCGGTTGAGAACCACTGACCTAGATGAACCACTACTGTAGTGACACAAGCCACCTGGGATACAATTTCTGTCAATGCTAAAATACACTTTCACATCTATAAATAGCAATAGCCAACTGATGTGTTAACATGGACATTTGAAAGCAAGATGAAAGGTCAGACAATTACGGAGTCAATTTCCAGAAAACAAAATGCAAACAGAACAATGTAAGACAATCTATTGTACTGTTCACTCATTATACAATGAAAGAATAATCAAAGTGAAGAATAATTATCAAAAAAATGATTGGCTGAATAACAATCAAAGAATGATCGAATAATAATTAAAGAATGACTGAAAAATACAAACGACAGAATGATTCTTTTTCTTCTTCATTCCTGTTTTGAAGTCAAAATTATTTATTCAATAATAAACATCAAAGGATGGCTGACTGAAGAATTATAATCACAAGTTGACTGACTGAAGTATGATAATTAATGCTTAACTGACTGAAGAATGACTGAACACATATAATCATTAATAATAATGACAATTAGTTACATATAATTAGTGAAAGTGTACAATCAAGTACAAATAATATTGCATGATATCACATCTAGAAACATGCTTGTGGATAGATTTTAATGTCATTTCACCATACTGACTTTCTCCCTTGGCACTCTCTTTCTTTGTGACAACTATTCAATATTAGTATTTAACTCACTACTTTCCACCCTATAAGTGCTTTCTCTGACTTTTTACTAGTAGATTACATACTTCATTAATTTGTGCCTGTGCAAGATTGGACAAATGGAATAACAGAATCACAAATGTGGAGTTCATGTAGGAAACTAAACAGATACCAGTGAATCAAGAGATCACGAAACGACACTGGCACTAGATAGGACACACATTGAGAAAAGTATACTATGAGGGGGCTTCAAATGAAAAGCTTAAAAGTGTGATAGAAATTACAAAAACCATGCCATTGTCAATATTAAGGGTATTAAGAGTTCTAAGCATGTGACATCACAGTGCAGATGAACATAGTGAGATTATAAGGACAGTTTAAAGATGGCCACCCCACGTTTGACATGCACTACAGAGGAACAGTGTTTTGTTATCTGCTTTTATTTTTGGTTATCAGTGAAGGGGCGAAATCTATAGAAATTCATGGATGAATGAAGGTCCATTATAGTGATGCATGTCAGTCAGTCCAGCAAGTGTATGAATGGAGTAGGAAGTTTCAAAACGGCGTGACTTCTGTGACAGACTGTTCGTGACTGGGTCAGGTACCCAAGCAGTGACACCAGAGAATATTTTCTAAGGAATCCAAGCATTTTATTAGCGCTGGAGGACTTGCATTGAACGTAGTTGTGACTACATAACAAATGATACATTTGTTCTTTACTTTTTCAGAATATGTTCACACACAAAACCATTAAAAAAGCATTTAAGTTTTTCATTTGAAGCCCTCTCTTAGAAATGCCTGTCTGGAATCCAATGAGCAAGTTAAATAGAGGAAGACCTAACACATGTAGAGAAAAGAATTGGAGGCAGAAAGGAATAAGATGGGGAGGATATACAGCAGAGGATAGGTCGGCTTGGAGTGAGTGGGTTGGGGGCTTGTAGTGAGTGGGTTGGGGGCTTGGAGTGAGTAGGTTGGGGGATTGGAGTGAGTAGGTTGGGGATTGGAGTGAGTAGGTTGGGGGGCTTGGAGTGAGTGGGTTGGGGACCTGGAGTAAGCTTGCTGGGGGCTTGGAGTGAGTGGGTTGGGGACTTGGAGTAAGCTTGCTGGGGGATTTGAGTGAGTGGGTTGGGGACTTGGAGTAAGCTTGCTTGGGGCTTGGAGTGGATTGGGGGCTTGAAGTAAGTTGGTTGAGGGTATGTCCCAGTGTGGGATGGAGGGCGAAGAAAGAAGGCCATAATCATGAAGTGTTTTAGTGAATGATGTGGGCCATCGTGTTTTCCTTTGCACACCTCTTGCCCTCCAGGGCTTTGAAACAACTTTTGCGCTGACATATCTCCATGCTGTCAACTGTTATTTTCTTCCTGCCATCCTTTATTTCTTGTACCATTAAGTGTGTAAGTTGTTGCAATGTAGTACAGGTGGAATGAGTGATTTACAGGTTTCTTGTCTCCACTCTGTGAGGTTTAATCAAAAGTCAGATCATATACTGTGAGGTTTAATCAAAAGTGAGATCACATACTGTGAGGTTTGACATCACATGGATTTCTTCTTTTTGTCTGTGCCGTGTGGCGTTGGTGATCATGTCTCTCCACAGCCCTCTATCTCGTGTGCTGCCAGTAATCTCTGATACTGATATTCCTTCATGCCATGATGTCAAACAGTCCAGCGTCTTCTCTCTTGGTCTCCTCCTGCCTCTCTTCCCCTCCAACCTTCCCGTTGTGATGACATATTCCAGCTTTCCCCGTCTCATGACATGCCCAAAAAAATGTGGATTGTCTTCTTCTGATGTGAGCAACCAGTTCTCTTTGTGTGTTAACCCCTTTAAGGATATCTTCATTGCTCTTTCTATGAGTCCACAAGTTCATGTCATTCTTCTCTAAAACCACATCTATGCAGCCTCTGCATAATTTCTCACTTGTCTGCTAATTTCCCACAATTCGCTTCCGTATATAAAAATGGGCTCAATACAGCTCTTAAGAACTATTGCCTTCACATCGAAGGACAAAGGTAAATTGCAGAGAATATTCGTCATCTTGTGAACTTCCACCTTTGTGGACAACTGTTAGAAAATATGGAACATGCGTGGAAGTTAGGTCTTCCCCTTCGTCATGCAGTACTAGATCAGATACCTTCTCGGATAAGTGCAGAAACATGATATGCAATTTCTGCCTGATGAAGATCCCTAAAAAGTTGAAAGCTGTAAATAGCAGGCCATAAGTGGTCTACAGGTCCAAAAAACTAGAGAACATCTTCCACAACAGGATAAGGAGAGGATGCAAATATCTTATATGAAGTTAGAATCCAGGGGGAAACCACAACATTAACTGCCCAAGAATAGAGTTAGTTGCATCCCCTTTACAGGATGTAAGGGCAGTAACAAAGTGAGATTTCTGGCACAGCAAAAGCCAAGGACTCGTCTCCACACCACGAGGTATACGGGATATCTGGTGCTCGAATGACTGATGCTAGCCCCATATTTGATAGACAGACTGGCACATGATGATGATGTGGTCAATATCATGCCATTTGCATTTACTTCTCAGGATTGGGAGCCCAGATCAATTAAAAAAAATTCAAACTTATGACCATCAAATTGATAGGCAAACATGCCGGCCAATGAGCTTTCATGGCCCCCCTTTCTGTTGAAGTGACCGGCCAATGAGATTACATGGCTCCCCTTTCTGCTGGAGTGACAAGTGTTAACACACCACTTCTTGGAAGTTTCTGGACTGAACAGTCGTACCATCTACTGCTCAAGCAGTCCATCTGTGGAGTGTTAACTTGCTTTTGTGAACATAAAAGCTAATTACCTTATGGATACAAACCCATACTGCCTAGATTTACTGGACTAAAAATGAAAAATACATTCGCAGGTACTGATAATCATTTATAGAAGTAAAGTAAAGAAGTAGAGATTTGAAGACAAACCAGAAAATTTAAACACTGAAAGTTATAGGCACACAGGAGGCAAGCCAATCTATCCTGAGATGTAGAGTTATGTCATTGTTCTGTCTGTCCTCTTCTACCCTGGGGTGTGACGATATCTTCCTTACTGTCTTATTACATCTTTCCTGTTCTATTATGGCTGCAGAAATACTTTACAATCTTTCCTTTCATTCTTGGCATGTAGACCTTACTGTCTTTCCTTTTATTGTTGGAGTGTAGAAATACCTGTCTTTCATTTTATACTTGGTGCGTAAAGATACCATACTGTCTTTCCTTTCATTCTTGCAGTGCAGAGATAGATACCGTACTGTCTTTCCTTTCATTCTTGCAGTGTAGAGATACCATACTGTCTTTCCTTTCATTCTTGCAGTGCAGAGATAGATACCGTACTGTCTTTCCTTTCATTCTTGCAGTGTAGAGATACCATACTGTCTTTCCTTTCATTCTAGCAGTGTAAAGATACCTTACTGTCCTATTCTTCTGTTCTCTTCTACCCCAGAGTGCAGAATCATATTAAAGTCTTCTTTAGTTTTTCCACTTTTACCTGTGATATAGCGACACTTTACAGCTTTTTCAGTTTTCCCCTTCTTCTCTAAGGTCTACAGGTATCTTAATCTTGTCTTTTCTCTTCTATCCTAGGATGCATAGGCATCTTAAAAAATGCATTCTTTCTATTTATGCCAGTGAATCAAGAGAAAAGTGGAGAAAAGACACAGGCATCAGATAGGGCACATAACAAATACTGGCATCAGATAGGACAAACATTAATAAACACTGGCATCAAATAGGACACACATAAAAAAAAACACTGGCATCAAATAGGACACACATAAAAAAACACTGGCATCAAATAGGACACACATAAAAAAACACTGGCATCAGATAGGACACACATGTTGTGTTGTTTGTCCATCAAGAATGATGATGACCATTCATTTCATCCAGTGGGGTTGAAGGTGTGGAGCCGTGGGTTCTAAGATGGCTGATAAGGCCTATTTTGGCTCGAAATGTTCTTTGACAATGTGGGCAAAGAATGCTTGACGTCTCTGGAGGAAGATTTCCTGCAGTGGTTTTTCTGTCCTGCCTTTTCTTCACAGCTCTTGCAGTCCTGGTTGCCTCACATATGACTGCACCTTTGCGCAATGATGCACGCCACGAATTTCGGTCTCTGGCTGAAGCCTCCCAGGTGTCATGATGAATTCCAAAAGCATTCAGTGAAATTTTCAGAGTGTCTTTAAAACGTTTCCTCTGGCCACCTTGGGAGCGTTTACCACAACGCAGTTCACTGTAGAAAATTCGTTTAGGGAGCCTGTGATCTGGCATGCGAGTCAAGTGACCAGCCCAGCGAATCTGATTCTTCATCAGTAGAGTGTGGATACTGGGCATGGATGCTCTTTCTAGGACTTCAGTGTCTGGAATCTTGTCTTGCCATTTAATCTTCAGTAGCTTCCTTAGGCAGACTGTGTGGAAGTGGTTTAATTTCCTAGCGTGTCGCTGATAAACAGTCCAGGTTTCACAAGCATATAGCAGTGTGGATAATACAACTGCTTTGTAGACTTTTAGCTTTGTTTGCAGGCTTATTCCAGTTCTGTCCCATACATTCTTGTACAGTCTGCCAAAGGCTGCACTGGCCTTGGAGATTCTTGCATTCACTTCGTCATCGATTGTGGCAGCTTGTGACACGGTGCTGCCAAGATAGGTGAATTTGTCCACAACACTTAGTGTATGATCATTCACTTTGATATTCGGCACAGTGTGATTATTCCCTGGAGCTGGCTGGTACATAACTACAGTCTTCTCCGAATTGATATTGAGCCCAAAGTTGGCACAGGCATGTGAGAAAGCTGAAACATTATGTTGCATGTCCGCCTCTGAGTTGGCGTATAGAGCGCAATCATCAGCAAACAGGAGTTCTCTGACGGTGCCGCTGTTAATTTTGGTTTTAGCTTTCAGCCTTCTGAGATTGAATAACTTTCCATCCATACGGTAGTTGATGTCTATTCCAATGTCGTCGTTCTCGAAGGCATTCATCAACATGGCTGAAAACATGAGGCTGAACAGTGTTGGTGCCAGGACACATCCTTGCTTCACTCCATTGGTGACAGGAAAGGGTTCAGACAGTTCACCATTTTCCTGTACTCTTGCCTGCATGCCGTCATGAAATAGCCGCACTATTTGGACAAACTTTCGTGGACAGCCATATTTTGCCATAATCTTCCACAGTCCTTCTCTGCTGACCGTGTCAAAAGCCTTGGTAAGGTCAATGAAAGTGGAGAACATTTCGCAGTTCTGTTCCTGACATTTCTCTTGCAGCTGCCTTGCAGCGAAAATCATGTCAACAGTTCCACGTTCTTTTCTGAAGCCACATTGACTCTCAGGAAGAAGACCTTGATCGAGATGGGCTATGAGGCGATTGAGAAGAATTCTGGCGAGTATCTTCCCTGCAATTGAAAGCAAGGAGATGCCTCGGTGGTTGTCACAGGATTGGCGGTTTCCTTTACGTTTGTAAAGGTGGACTATTGACGCGTCCTTGAAATCTTGTGGCATGGTCTCGTTCATCCATATGTTTGTGAAGACTTGGTGAAGCTGCTCTGTTAGGACCTGCCCACCTGCCTTGTATATCTCTGTTGGGATGGCGTCAGGACCAGGTGCCTTGCCGCTGGAGAGTTGCTGGATGGCTTTGTTTATTTCCACTATGGTTGGCAGGTCATCAAGTGTCACATTGGTGGGAACTTGAGGAAGGCAGTTGATGGTTTCATCATCGAAGAAGGAAGTTGCATATAAGATTTTGCTGAAATGCTCTGCCCAGCGTTGGAGGATTTCTTTCTTATCGGTGACCAATGTTCCCCCGTCTGCACTGAGGAGGGGAACTATGCCTGGTGATGAACACATTAAGAAAACACTGGCAGATAGGGCACCTATTAAACAACATAGGCATTAGATAGGACACACATAAATAACACTGGCATCAAACAGGACACACATTAAAAACACGGGCATCAGATAGGGCACACATAAAGAAACCTCAAAAGCAAAAGAAATGTAAGGAGACCTAAAAACACAGAGAAGACAATTAAAGACAGAGATGAGTAAAATGGGGAGAACATGACAAGAGCTGCAGGATAAAGCCCAGGAAAGGAAGGCTTGTTGTGAGTTGGTTCAAGGCCTAGGTTTCATTGACAGATACAAGAAACAAATGAAAATGGAAAATTGATTAGAGAAGTTAGATGTAGACAGTCACACATTTTTGGACACGTTATAACTAGAAATACATTGAAGGACCTGGTGACAACTGGCAAGATTGAGGGGAAGAGAACAAGGGGAAGGCAGAGAAGTAAATATCTAGATGGCTTGGCCCATGGTATGGTCGAGACAAGAACACTGAGCTGATCCACGACTCTGGTGATCATGTGAGATGGCGAATCATGACAGCCCATGCTTATCGGCATGGCACATGATGATGATGAGAGTTTAACAGATTCAGTGCCAAACACAAAGTAGGTCTGGACCAAACAAAAATGGATGGCAGAAAATGGGAAGTAGGGGTGTGTCACAGTTATGACCTAAAAGTTGTTAATATGGTAGAAGACATGTATTTTATATCAAATTAAAGGAGGTTGCGGAAAACTACTGTATTGATATTTTAATTGAGGCAACATTTTGCAATGACAACATTTCTGCGATATATAAGCCCATGGCAGATTTGGGAAGTCACTTAAGACAATTAACCATCCCATGGCACTTAATAAATTAAATTACAGTAGCATTCACAGTGATCCGAACCCTAACTCTCCCCATTAGCAGTCCAGCATGCTAGCACTCAGCCAGCAGACATTCCCCCACTCATACCTTACATCATAAAAAATATAATACTCACCCAGGCCCCCCACCTCCCCATCATAAAAATAGTATACCCAGCCATGAGATATCCCCCACTAATACCTCACATCATAAAAATAGTATACCCAGCCATGAGACAATCCCCCACTCATACCTCACATCATAAAAGTTAGAATAAATAAAAACCAACAAATGTTATGATCATGTCATATCAATCAATGTGAAGGACACTAAGATGAAAGAATGGCATAGAATCCTACAACACATTACATCATAACAAGAAGACTGAATCATATACATTTCGATACAGAGAGAATAAACACACAGTTATGCTAATTAATTTGTGCAGTGGTTTACCCATCAAGTCATTGAAAAGCACTCAATGACACACAAAACTATCTAGTTCACACGCAACAAGCACACACACCCAAGCACTATGACTATATACACATCAGTGATGTGGACAACACACAGGAGCTTGACAAACACTCTAGGAGAGTGACAATTTAGAGTCTCCATCCACATACCTCCCCTCACCGGAATAATCAGACAATAAAAAATGCCAAGCAAAGTTTGCACAAGATGAATGGAGAGAAACTACCTTAAAATGTTGAATATAGTGCAACATGTTTAATACTAGAATTTCTCTTTCAATTACATGTGCAGAATATATTCACAATAAAAAGTTAGTTGCACATCCTTCACAGGACATGGCAGTCAACCCGATCATTGTTTGCCTGTTTGTGATTTCTGGGCAAGATTATGTTCTGTAGTTTGCCATTGCTTTCTGAAATATTCATAGGACAGATTTTAAAACCTGACCTGAACTCCCAGATCGACCCAGTCTAAACTGGTCTACCAGGAAATTTCATGGGAAGAGAAGACGACCGGACTGTTGTTGTCCACATCACCCCATCCAGTGCCAGCTGGTTTATAAAGTTTTGGGTCAAGCAACATTTGCCCAATTGACCTTTGGATGTGTAAAAGGGTCTTTTATTTTAATGACTTACTATTACATTCATAAAGTAAATTCTTCATTTGATCCTGGCTGTAATATTTAGAGCCCTAAAGCTGTCAAAACTGTCATTGTACCTATAGTACCTAGCGGTTTAGGATAGAAAGTTCATGACCCTGAAGGATTAAGGCTGCCTGGCTAGTGCCATCGCCTGCGTAAGTTACGGTTTTCTTTTTGTCCCTGACAGAAAAAAATCCATCACCTTACCGAAGATTCAAACCCTGAATGACCAGACGCTACTCATCTGCGCCGTAATCAAAACAATAAACAGTAACACAAAAGTGAATGATAATACAGTTTTTACAGTACTTCCAATGACCAGATATTTCCTGGTACTTATGCTCCGTTGGTGACATTTCCTTTCATTGCTATTTAGTACAAGTACTTAGCTAGTCTTATGAGATTTTCCCTTTTGCAGAACACAATGCAAAATACTTTATAAACTTCCCTCTTCTGATATAAGGAGGGACAGTGGTGCTGTCTAAATACCTTACCGTCTTAAGAAAAGAACCTATGGAACCATTAACGAGGATTGGTTTCATTGTACTGGGTTTTATAACATATAGGTACAGTTTCTTTCCACAGGGCAGCCTGCTGAAAGCATCGCACAAAGAACAAACTTCGTAGCCCAAGTGACGACACCTAGGAGTCTCCAAGAAAATAGCACTCGTCAACCGAATGGCATAGCCTGGAATAGAACACAAGACCTTTGTAGTTCAATGCAGGCAGCATAACTACTTCGCCACGGAGAATTCCTTAAGAAAAGAATCTTGTTTCCAACATAAAGAATACACAGAAATACAAGAGCTCTTCATAAATCAAGGTAAATTAATTATCATATCAATGAAACACAAATAAAGTATCGTATTACTTGAGAGATTCCCTTAAGAAAAGAAACTTGTGTCCAATATAATGAATACACAGAAATAAAAGATCAAGGTAAATTATGTATCGTTTCAATGAAACACAAATAAAGTATCATATTATTTGTAGCATACACATCAATAATATGCATTTTTATTATAAATATTTATATCTATACCATCAAGCCATAATAATTCAAAATATACATACAAATCTAGCAGACTTACATAACAGCCATATTAAGCCTGAGGACTACTATATACAATCTGGATTCACACAGCTCCGCACTTAATTTATACAATCTGGATTCACACAGCTCCGCACTTAATTTCAAAACACACACAATATTATGAATGTCTTCTGAGCAATAACTAATAGACGGTATTGCATGTGATTTACATATCAAGAGATCTGTTAACAATAAACGGACAACAGAACGGAAAACATTTGTTGATAGTTACATTCATAAATAAGTTACAATAGAAAACATTTGCTGATGGTTGTGTTTCCAAAAGATTGATGCATGTAATATTTGTCAGTGAGTTTATTTCTAAAAAGTTAAACAGGTATTAATAGTCACAGAGATTAATTCTAACAGTACAAGACAGTGAATATTTGTCACTGCATTTATTTATAACAAGTTAAACAGGTAATAATCATCAAAGATGACTTAAAACAGGTAATATTTGCCACTGAATTTGCATCTAAAAAAAGACTAAAACAGGTAATATTTGTCAGTGAGTTTATTTCTAAAAGGTTACAAAAGGTAATATTTGTCAGCAAGTTCATTTCTAAAAGTTATAACAGGAAATATTCATCAGTGAGTGTTTTCTCATAAATTAGAATGTTTATTATTGATTGCATGTCTAATAAATCAAACAGGCAATCTCTGTCACAAGCTTTACTTCTAATAGATTAAAACACAGAACATAAACTGTTGCCATGTAAGTTAAATACGTGTCTCAGCTTGGCTATGTTGTGTTTTGTGTGTGAGTGTCAGCTTGGCTGTGTCGTATGAGTGTAAATTTGTTTCTGTCATGTGTCAGAGAGTGTCAACTTGTTTCTGTCATGTGTCAGTGAGTGTCAACTTGTTTCTGTCATGTGTCAGTCAGTGTCAAACAGTCTCAATCATGTGTGAGTGTCAACTTGTTTCTGACATGTGTCAGCAAGTGTCAACTTGTTTCTGTCATGTGTCAGTGAGTGTCAACTTGTCTCTGTAATGTGTCAGTCAGTGTCAAACAGTCTCTATCATGTGCGAGTGTCAACTTGTTTCTGTCATGTGTCAGCGAGTGTCAACTTGTTTCTGTCTTGTGTCAGTGAGTGTCAACTTGTCTCTGTAATGTGTCAGTCAGTGTCAAACAGTCTCTATCATGTGCGAGTGTCAACTTGTTTCTCTCATGTGTCAGTGAGTGTCAACTTGTTTCTGTCATGTGTCAGTGAGTGTCAACTTGTTTCTGTCATGTCTCAGTGAGGCTAAACTCCTCTCTGTAATGTGTCAGTCAGTGTCAAACTGTCTCTATCATGTGCGAGTGTCAACTTGTTTCTGTCATATGTCAGTGAGTGTCAACTTGTTTCTGTCATGTGTCAGTGAGTGTCAACTTGTCTCTGTAATGTGTCAGACAGTGTCAAATTGTCTGTCATGTGTGAGTGTCAACTTGTTTATGTCATGTGTCAGTGAGTGTCAAACTGTCTCTGTCATGTATGAATATTTATGTCATAACTTTGTCTGTTGCTGCTATGCATAATGTACATATTTAAAAAAAAACACAGAGTGATACACACAAACACATACACCATATCAACAAGACATCATGATCTGAAAACATAAGAAATTAATTTTAAAAAGTAATTGATTGTATTATGCTTATGAGTTATTCATGCAAAAGTAATATTTCTTCTCTGAATTGTTTATTAAATAGTAATGTCCTTATGTCTCAAAAAATTCTTTTATGAAAAGTAATATTATCAACAATTGTTCATTACTCCAAAAGTAACATAAGTTTGTCCACAGAACTGGTAAAGAAAAGTAATATTTTATCCCCAAAATTGTTCACACAAAAAATGTAAATCTCTAGAGTCACAATTGTTCCTTTCAAAGTAGTAAATAAAAATAATGACTCTATGAATTGTTAAATAAAGTGGTATATTCTCTTTATAAAGTGATATCTCTTTGTCCATATACATGTCAATGAAAATACTAATACTCATTCCCACAGTTGTTCATATAAATATTAATCTCGATTAATTGTTCCTTAAAAGTTGATGCATTCTTTTATCTTTTCTCCATCAAAATTGCTCATTTAAAGGTAACACTGTTTATTCAGTCTGTTATTTCCCAGTCTGTGGTTAAAAATGATGAGCTTCCTTTAATTGTCAAGAGCATGGTAGTTGTCGCTGGGTTGATTCTGTACTGATAACTTGCATGTCAAGAGTATGGTAGTTGTCGCTGGGTTGATCCTGTACTGACAGTCTGCATGCCCACCCCCACCCTGAGTGTGAGACTTCCTTATCTTCTTGTTCACATTCTCCTCTATTTTTTGCAAGCTTATCTGTTTTTTCATGTTCAGGTACTTCACAATGTGATGGCACTTTTAGCGTATGGTTTACTTTCTGACTTACTGACTATATATACATAGCACTGACTATTATGTGGGGAAAAAGTAGGAACATAAACTACATGTTTTAAACATAAATATACATTTCATAAGATAAACATGGCATCCACTGTGTTAATGATGCTATACATATATTTAACATGATAAACTTGGCATTGATTGTTTATTGTATACCAGGAGAAATATAAATTTTATAATAAACTAGCACATTCTACTGTTTAATGAGCATAAATATAAATCTGATAAAATAAATTTGTCACTGATGGCTTCTCATACATCAGGAGAAATATACGCTGAGTAAACATTAATTTGGCATCAACTGTCACTTGTAAATGAGAATACAAATTTGATTAACAATTAAAAAAAAAACTGGCATTTAAAGTTTCTTTTATATCAAATTAAATATAATTTTCATTAAATAAAATGAGCATATACTGCCTTTCTTAAATTAGATAAAATACATGCTTGATAATACAAATTTGGCATTTTCTGTCTTCGTAAACAGCAGGATAAATACAAATATTTAATGTGTCAATATATAGGTTGGATCTTGATATGAAGTCTCTCTGATATTATATTTCTCTTTCAATCAGGGACCATCTGGAGCATGCAGTAATTTGGATTGTAGCAAACTGGAAACGTTCAGACAGAATACATGAACTCCAGTTAATGATGAACTACACAAGTTGAATAGTAATATAATAATCAAATTTATTACACTTCATCCATCATTTGAACTTTGAGATGAAAATAACAGGCAATTTAATAGGGTGCATTATAGTGTTGCTACTGTCCATGACATGATGGGTTGTAAGAGGTTGGAGAACAAACTGATCAGGTTACTGTAGTTAGAGTAAATAAAATGTCACATGTCTGTTGCAGGCTGTTGTGACCTACCAAAACCGCAGGTTGATTTTCTAGGCAAGGTTATGTTCAGTAGTTTACCATTGCTTTCTGAAAGGGATGTCAATGTGGAAGTTCAGCTGACCGGTATAGTAAACGATCCCCCTACCCCACCATTAGTAGACTGGAAGTTTAAGCGCATTACGAACCATGGGCACTTGGTTACAAATGTACAAATCGATGGAATGAGCCGAGGACAATACCATCATAAAAAAGTTACCAACCTCCCCCTCCTTTAATGGTAAAAAGTTTATCGACAATTCTAGCGTATATAAACGTCTTCAGTTACTGCCGCTCTACTTTTTAAATAAGGCCAAACTAATTAATAAAATTCTATTTCAAAATGATTCACGCTACCTTTGGCCATTGTTTAAATATAACGCAGGACATAGTCAATGACTAAACATACTTCATGTCCTTAAATCTAGGATAGACTTTTACAAAACAAGCTTAGCATACTCTGCCACTCATCCATGGAACAAGCTTCTAAAAGAAATCAAAGACATTATCAATCCCTATACTTACAGTTACAACCTGTTTGAACACCATCTCAGTTCAGACTACATGCCCCCTAACAAAAAGAAAATGCCAAAAATAATAATAATTATCTCAAATGACAACTAGTACAATAAACATTTCCCTAACTGTGGTACGTTACACCTGCCTTAGGTAATTATAACTGCCATGTCAAACATTAGTTTTAGTGAATCATGTATTATTGATTGATTCATTCATTCAGTAGCATGTCCTTTACAGAACCTCGCTCCCATAACAACCTTCCGGAAAACCTCTCGATCACAAGCAAGATGTCCCGTGTCTGATACACCCATCTGGAGATCATCCGCCACATCCTGCACCCATCTTCTCTTTGGCCTTCCTCTTCCTCTCTTCCCAGGCATATACCCTTCCATTATTGCTCTCTCCAAACTTTCGTGAGGTTTCAAGTGACCAAAATATTTCAATTTTCTTTGTTTTATCGTCTTAGCCAACCTTCTTCAATATTCAACTCTTGAAGTATGGATGCATTGTATTATTGATTACTGAACACTTTTCCATCGTTTCAATACATTTTAATTGTTCTGGTGTTGTCTAAGATTAGTTTTATAAATGAAGTAAGAATGAAATAAAGTATGAGAGAAGCAGGATAAGAAGGGCAGAATGTCAAACAGGCCTGCGTGCCCAATTCTTAACCCTTTGAAAATAAATTTTGTTCATTCGCTTGTTCCCAATCACTAAAAAGCATACTGAGTGTTGTGGCACAGTCTTCATGCAGTGATAACACAAAGTGCATTAACAGATTTCTTCAGTCGTATCTGACTGTGTGGCATACCAATTCTGACTTCCGAGTCTATCATTCTGGACAAACATGTGGATTCACTGATGTCAAAGTCCTCTAATTTCAACATCTCTCTCTAATAGCATTAATAACATCAGCTGTAGGTCAGCATAGCCAAATGAATAAGAATGCATGTTCTTAAACATCCAATGAGCTGATGCCGAGGTAAGGGGTTCAACCCTTACACCAGACAGTTGGACTAAAAATGTTGACCTATCTTCCTTGACTTGGTGAGGTAAATTACAAGTACTTTTGAAGTCAGAGTGGGTTCACCTGATGGCGAAAGACACTGTTAATAGGGAAAGCTAACCCACACGCAACATTCAGTTCAACAAAACTACAAGTAGTGTGTATGGACTAAGCTTGAGTTAAAAAGTCCCCCCCCCCCCCCCCCCCCCCACCGAAAAAAAATAAATCTGCAAAGTTACCCTGATTGCAAATATGAAGAACTAATAAAAATGCAAGCTTACAAAAATGACATCTTGCCAAAGGACAAAGTCCAAACTACCTAGATCTATAACAACAAAAACAAAGGAAAGGAAAGCTTCATGCTGAACAAAATATGGCGTTACATTCTACATAACAGCACACTCAACTAAGGCATATCCACATTATTCTTCAGCAATGACTACATTTGAATCATGTTATAAACACACAGAAAGTACAATTCTGTGGAATACTTATTATGCACTACATAATACACCTTGTTCAATGCTGCAAAGTCTGCAGTATCAACAAATAAACATAAAACAATGCAATTAAACTATGAGGCAATAGGTGTTTCATCAAAATAAACAAACCAAGTAAAATAGTGTAAATGAAACAAGCACATCCTTTTCTTTTGCACTTGCTCACTTTTAACTCAAGCGTAGTCCATACACACTATTCATAGTAGTAATGGACTAAATTTTGCGTGTTAGCTTTCCCAATTAACAGTGTCCCTCACCATCAGGCCAACCCACTCCGACTTCAGAGGTGAGGACATCATGAAAGTGATTTGTCATGTTGTTTGAGAACTTCAAAAACAAAAAAACCTACCACTGCGAATAATTAAGTAACCAATTCAGTACTGAAGTATAACATATCGTGCTGAAAGATAATATTATGCTGAAGGATAATATATCACCAAAGACTACCTCCCAAAGGGACAATATATTGCCATACTAGGGTCATTTGTCGTGTTTAAATAATTCTTCCACAATTTCAATACTCAGGGAACATAGGTTTACATGATAATACTTGTTTATTTGATTGTATGCCATGTTTGGTCCATACCTGCTTTTTCTTTAGCACTAAATCAGATAAAACGGCACCACAGTTGTTATTTGGCATCTTTGGCCACAAAGTGAGCTGCAGCAGTGTTGTGACTAGCAGGTCGTGTGTCTGAATCTCTCTTGAAGCAGGAGTTTAAGAAAGACTGACATAGGCTCCCAGGTCAACCCACCTTGAAATGAGTATATGGAAATGATCTGGAAAGTAAGTACAGCCGGCATTGTACTGACCATATTCTCCAAGCTGATTGGTTTATAAATCTATGGAACTTGCACCATTTACCCGATCAATCAATGAAATAGGTGCCATCTCAACAATGAAGGTTGGCTGGATCTCCAAAACTGTCTGTCTCTCGTCCTGATTATATATTTTGTCAGACTGATGTTCGTCCATCTCTTAATGTTATCTTCCCACTTGTAGCGTTGTCTACCTCTTGCTCACTTGCCCTCCAGTATGGCTTTTATAAGAGTGTTATGTCTTTTTTGATGTCTTTTACCCAATACACCTCAAAGCATAGAAAAAGGTCCCTTTGTTACTTAGACACAAAGCTTGAATTAACCATATACTTCACAAGAAAACAATGAGGTAAAAGAAGTAATATTCAGCAATATAAATGTGATTTGTCAATAGTTGCTTGAAAAAAGGATTTCTTATTCATACACCTAGGCAGCCGCACTGGTGCAGTAGCTAGTAGCCTTGGTTGCGGGTAACAGGTCAATCTTCATATCCCTATAAAGACAAGGTTATTTAAAAAGCACTGAAGTAAACTCAGCCTAAAACAGATACATGGTGTATTTTTAATGAATGTGCAGTGTTTGAAAATATTGCCGGTCCAAGTTTTGTATTTACCTATTATGTTGCTTGAACTTTACAGAGGGTGAATACAAAACTTGGACCAGCAATATTTTCAAAAACTGTACAGTCATTAACAATACACCCTGTACCTAGAGATGTTACAGGAAATATAGGCAGCCAGTGTAATACTAACCACATTATGTGTTGAATGTCAATTAGTCTATTAAATATGAGATAAGCACCACATACGCAATAAACCTCAAAGCATACCCTTAACTTTATCTTTTGTATGCATTGCTTGATACACACAGACAATATCTGATCAGACATGATACGTTTGTTAGGGCAGAACAAGTTAAACTGTAACAGTGCCAAACCGGTAACAATCTTCTCCCATAAACTAGGCCATCGATACATCTCCTTGCTGCATTCTGGATATCTTTCATAAGCCTGCCTCTTACCAGCGTTTCTGTTGCCGCTTTGCTCATTTACTCTCTATTTCTGACCACTGTCTATTCAGGGTATTTTTTAATATCCCCACTGTCTTTCTCCCGGGACTTATCCATAAAGTATCATGCTGGAAATGAAAGTCAAGTATCATCATCAATGTCAGTTTCTGCTATTCTCTTTTATTTTCTATTTCTGACCACTGTCTATATAGAGTATTTCTGACTTCCCCACTTTCTTTCTCCTGGTACTTATTCATAAAGAATCATGCTGGAAATCAAAGTCAAGTATCATCATCACATGCCTTGCTAACTGGCCCAGGCATTTATGTCTCTCCACAGATCTCGCTCCTTGACATTCTGGATCAACTCTGTTGATGATACACCTCCATGGCATCATCTAAGTCCATCCAGCACTGTTTCTCTTAGCCTGTCTCTATCTCTTTTCCCAATGATCTTTCCAGCTGTCACGATGTCCTCCAATGCCTAAAAGTCAAGTATAGCATTGGAAATGAAAACCAGATTATTGCAAAAATCTTTCATAAGCCTGCCTCTTACCAATGTTTATTTTATGCTCTTTTACTTCTTATTGCAAACACCAGTTATCACCTTACATTCCTATGCATTATAAACATTTTCTATTGCATGTCCCTGTGGATTTAGGGATTGTTTTTTTGTGTTTGTGGTACTGATAACATCAAAATGTTTCTTGCTTCTGTGACTAGTTCATCTGATATCACGTCTACTTGTACGTACTGCGATTAACACCTCAAATTTGATTTGGACCTTGTTGTACTCAGGTGGTATATATGGAACGAGAGGCAAGGGCAGGTACACACTCTTGTGGCCATAGGACATTGAGATGGAGGTGCAAGAGAACTGGCGAAGGACAGAGAACCTTTCAGGCAGGTTGTAATGAGAGCAACATTGTACAAAGGTCTCGCTACATCATGATGATCCTTGCTTTGCTTGTCAGAAATCGTTAAGAAAAGGCATCTTGGTGTGTGCTCCATTCATGGTGGTATTCAATCTGTTATTCCATCATTCCCACAGTTTGAGGAGGGGACCCTTTGTTATCTTTCTGTTGATTCTCTGATTCTTAATGTAATGCACATGAAACATGGACACTGCTTTGCAGGTTGCTTGTGAATCTTCTGAAAGACGTGCTATGACCCAATTTAACAGTTCCATAGGTCACGGCACAGTTCAGAGTGAAAGTCTAGTTATACACTAGACTGTGAAAAGTGACTCAGTTGTGAGTGCTTTTCACACGGCGTGAAATACGCCTGGAGTCGCTGCGTAGAAAAAGCTGCGCCTCCTTGAAGGACACTCAGCATTGGGCTGTGGTCAAGAGTGGACCTGGGCACATTGTGAAGATAGCAATGGCCATTAATTGTGCCGCCATTTAGAGTTTGAAATTAGATGTCATGTGCAAGCAGTTTACATATGACATTGTTGTAATATAATCACGAAGTGTATGAAGTGTTGTGAATAGATGACAAAATAAAGTTTAAAAAACGGCATCAATGTTACGTTATAATAGTTCATTGTGGAGTTGTGTTAATCGTTGTGGAGTCTGTGAAATGAAAGAGTTATATTCAGTCAGTCTCTCAGACTCAACCAACACAGTAACAGGTTAGGTTACTCTACGACTACAGGGTACAGTCCTGATGTGTTATGGGGGTACAATCAAGAACCTGAGGACGCATGGCTAAACACAACAATCTGCATCCTACAAAGATGAATGAGCCGAACACAAGAAAAAAACCACGGCGTGAACAACCGATAAATATAACCAGTAACCATCAAATCGCGAGTGGCAACTGGAAGTTTTAACTGAAGTTTAATGAAATGAAATTCAGGATGTCTAGACCCTGAAACGAGCTTTCATCTATTGAAGTGACGTTGTGGAGACTTCTCTTCTGACCCTGTACCAAAATAGCATCTATAGGGGGCATGTGTTGTAGAGTTGTCATTCCCCTTTCCAAGCCCACAAACCAGCAGAGAGGGCAGGATCTGAACTGGAACTTCACATCTGTGTGGAGGCACACCAGGATATAACCTGGTCATGATTTACAG
Organism: Cepaea hortensis; assembly: GCA_963921405.1. Lineage (NCBI taxonomy): Eukaryota > Metazoa > Mollusca > Gastropoda > Stylommatophora > Helicidae > Cepaea > Cepaea hortensis. Next base: position 31,129,585 of record OY992890.1, read on the forward strand.
CAGCACATACGGCCTGGGATTGGGCCTAAGTTGGCTTATCCCCCCCCCCCCCCCCCCAGGTTTGAGGTATGTTACTGCCAACAAAACAGACTTCGCCTCAACGCCCACGGGAAAAGACATGACATGACAAGCTGAGCTCATACAACAGAGATGAGTGACTCCATCTAATGCCCACGTGAAAAGACATGACAAGACAAGCTGAGCTGGAAAAGAAAACTCATACAACAGAGATGAGTGGCTCCACCCAATGGCCAAGGGAAAAGACATGACATGACAAGCTTAGCTCATACAACAGAGATGAGTGGCTACCCAACGCCCAAGTGAAAAGACATGAATGACATGACAAGCTGAGCTCAAAAAAGAAACTCATACAACAGAGATGAGTGGCTCCATATTCTGAGTTTAACATACAAGGAACAAGTCTCAAACACAAGTGCGCTGAATATCATCAGATAATTTGTGGGGCCATAAGAGACCAACACACAACGGATACAAAAACCTAAAACTACAAACATGATCACAAATGAAATCATACAATAACTAAGCAGGGCAACCACCTGAACAAACACATGAGACAAAATTTTACAAGTGCCAAAATCTACAGATCACAAGAAGCCTGTTTTATTTAAATGATAAATCGTTATTTCCGTACCACAACATTTGTGGTATGCTTCTAGAAAAGATACAAACTAGCAACCAAATGCAACAAATAACATTTCAAAGACTCATTATTGAACATTTCTTTATTTCGCCTATTACAGCTTTCAAGTTCATGAGGAGATTTGTTATGTATATTTCTGTACGACTAATTTGTCCTCCACTATCACCATTGACCGATTAACTGTCAAACATGAAGTGCAAATTCATAATGCATCATTTGGAACTGTAAGTGACTTCAAATTGAAGAGTTCCACCTTCTATATTTCGTTCAGCATCTGGGTTTCAAACAATTAGCTATCCTGAATTCTGAAACAGAACAGTGAGGAGAAAATAACAGACATTTCTTTAAAGCAGACATTTCTATGAATAAATATCTGTATTTAAACATTGGTAAATCAAAACTTTGATTGTCTTTATAAATTAACAAATGTCCTTTAACCCTCTGACACCTAAGTACTGGCTAATCGGCAAGTGCAGCTAATCGGTAAGTGCAGAGAAAAAAAAAAAACACCATGTCCCAAGGTACCGGTTTTGCAGTATGAGATTGCTGCCTGAGATTGATCGAATGGGCACACAAACAGATGCGAATAAGTTCATGAAGTATAAGTCTCTTGGAGGAAGCTAAGAGTCAAATGGCGGCTTTGTTAACTTGCGAATAATTTTGTATGTTTTTATTGGGTATGAGAAGACATGCTTTGAATCCCAGACATGGTGCAACACTGGGAGAAGTTATTGAACTTGATCTCAGTGATTTGAATTATAATCAATTAGATTTTGATGACGATTACTCTGATAATATCAAAATTGAATCTGACCACCATACGAGCGGCTACACATGTGATAAGAATTACACTCCTACTAGTTCTAGCGTTTGCCCTTGCCCTTCCTGGGCTTTGTCTACAGTACAGGGTTATGGGAAGTGGCATATGCCTGGTAAAACATCAAATACATTTGATACAGATTCTCCTCCTGCAGCTCAGTGGTACCCGATCAGGTGAGTCAACTCTGGATAAACTGTTGAAACCATGTTATATTATTTTACATTAACAACATTTTCTTCATGTGTTGCAGGTCTCTGCTGCAAAGTGGTTAAGCTGCTGCCTCATAAACTGAAGGTTGTGGGTTTGATTCTGGATTGCCAATCGGTCCATGAGTGCAGTATTCTCTGAGGCTCCAGGAGGTAATCTCTGGAGCTATGGAGTTTCTGCAGGCCGAACTGCGGAAAGAGACCGAGCCATAATGGGATAAAACCTGAAGCAATGAAGCTTATCCTCTCGCTTTTAATCCCTTTCCTCATGTGTCCTTCCATGCAATTGTGGGAAACCATTCTAACTGGTGAGAGATTGTGGGAAACCATTCTAACTGATGAGAGATTGTGGGGAAACCATTCTAACTGGTGAGAGATTGTGGGGAAACCATTCTAACTGGTGAGAGAACACTGCCAGCCATCATGTGGACAGGTGAGGGAACAAACCAAGGCAGCACCTTCAAATGAAGAAGCCATTGTTGGATAAGTAAACATCAAGCTACCACCTGGCATGCCAAACTGCCTGTTAACAATGAGACTTTAAACCTAACGCTTAATGTTTTGCTCTTTGAGCATAACAGTTCTACATTCAAATAAAGCAAGCACTGGCTATAAATAAATAAATGCATTATAAAATATATACACAGGAGACAGTTGGACATTGGAGCATGGCTACCTCACCACACAAATGCAGGCCTGAAAATACTACCTCACCACACAAATACAACCCTGAAAATATTACCACCTTACCACACAAATACAGACCAGAAACTCTTCCCACTTCACCACATAAATACATCCCTGAAAATATTACTACTTCATCACACAAATACAGCCCTGAAAATATTAGTAACTCACCACACAAATACAGCCATTAACCGTTACTGCCTCACCACACAAATACAGCTCTGAAAATATTACTAACTCACCACACAAATACAGCCATTAACCGTTACTGCCTCACCACACAAATACAGCTCTGAAAATATTACTAACTCACCACACAAATACAGCCATTAACCGTTACTGCCTCACCACACAAATACAGCACTTAAAATATTACTACCTCACCACACAAATACAGCCATGAACTGTTACTGCCTCACCATACAAATACAGCTCTGAAAATATTACTAACTCACCACAAAAATAGAACCCTGAAAATATTACTACCTCACCACAGAAATTGAGCCCTGAAAATATTACTACGTCACCACATAAATACAGACATGAAAATATTACTACCTCACCACACAAATAGAGCCCTGAAAATACAACTACCTCACCACACAAATACAGCCATGAACCTTTAATGCCTCACCACACAAATACAGCACTGAAAATATTACTAACTCACCACACAAATACAGCCATGAACCTTTACTGCCTCACCACACAAAAACAGTACTGAAAATATTACTACCTCACCACACAAATACAGCAATGAACTGTTACTGCCTCACCACACAAATACAGCTCTGAAAATATTACTACCTCACCATACAAATATAGCCATGAAAATATTACTACCTCACCACACAAATTGAGCCCTGAAAATATTACTACCTCACCACAAAAATTTAACCATGAAGATATAACTACTTCACCACAAAAATCAAGCCCTGAAAATATTACTACCTCACCACACAAGTACAGCTTTGAAAATATTACTACCTCACCACACAAAAACAGCCATAAACCTTAACTGCCTCACTGCACAAATACAGCCCTGAAATTCTTCCCACCTCACTCCACAAATAGTCCAGAAACACTAATCTGGGAGCAGATCTAGTGTTTAGGTTGAGATGTCCCATATAAGAAGCAACACTATTAATGGCGCTATGCTCCCGAAGGCCACTAAAGGCAAATGATAAATGGCTGAGTCAGTCAAACAGTGTAAAGTCACTTCATGCCAGAAACACTGCAAGACAAGGAGCTTGTGATATTGTTGCATGCATTTGCACGAGAAAAGTGTGTTAGTGTGAGAGGTATGTTTGTGTGAGAGGTGTGAAATGTGACAGAGGTATATGAAAGCCTGAGCTGTGTAGGTTATAGGGTTGTGTATATGTTAGGAGTGTGTGTGCGGTAAAGATGTATGCATGTGAGGAGTATGCAAAAGAGGGGTGAATGTGAAGGAGGGATGTATGTGAAAGAAGAGGAGTGTATGTGTGTTGTGTTTATGTGAGTGGTGTGGTGTGTATGTGTGAGGAATATGTAACAATGATGCGCATGTAATAGAGGTTTATATATTAAAGAGTGTAATAGAGGTTTATATGTTAAAGAGTGTAATAGAGGTTTATATGTTGAAGAGTGTAATAGAGGTTTATATGTTGAAGAGTGTAAGAGAGGTTTATATGTTGAAGAGTGTAAGAGAGGTTTACATGTTAAAGAGTGTAAGAGAGGTTTACATGTTAAAGAGTGTAATAGAGGTTTATATATTAAAGAGTGTAATAGAGGTTTATATGTTAAAGAGTGTAATAGAGGTTTATATGTTGAAGAGTGTAATAGAGGTTTATATGTTGAAGAGTGTAATAGAGGTTTATATGTTGAAGAGTGTAATAGAGGTTTATATGTTGAAGAGTGTAATAGAGGTTTATATGTTAAAGAGTGTAATAGAGGTTTATATGTTGAAGAGTGTAATAGAGGTTTATATGTTGAAGAGTGTAATAGAGGTTTATATGTTAAAGAGTGTAATAGAGGTTTATATGTTAAAGAGTGTAATAGAGGTTTATATGTTGAAGAGTGTAATAGAGGTTTATATGTTGAAGAGTGTAATAGAGGTTTATATGTTAAAGAGTGTAATAGAGGTTTATATGTTGAAGAGTGTAATAGAGGTTTATATGTTGAAGAGTGTAATAGAGGTTTATATGTTGAAGAGTGTAATAGAGGTTTATATGTTGAAGAGTGTAATAGAGGTTTATATGTTGAAGAGTGTAATAGAGGTTTATATGTTGAAGAGTGTAATAGAGGTTTATATGTTGAAGAGTGTAATAGAGGTTTATATGTTGAAGAGTGTAATAGAGGTTTATATGTTAAAGAGTGTAATAGAGGTTTATATGTTAAAGAGTGTAATAGAGGTTTATATGTTAAAGAGTGTAATAGAGGTTTATATGTTAAAGAGTACAATAGGTTTATATGTTAAAGAGTGTAAGTGGTTTATATGTTAAAGAGTGTAATAGAGGTTTATATGTTAAAGAGTGTAATAGAGGTTTATATGTTAAAGAGTGTAATAGAGGTTTATATGTTAAAGAGTGTAATAGAGGTTTATATGTTAAAGAGTGTAATAGAGGTTTATATGTTGCAGAGTGTAATAGAGGTTTAAATGTTGCAGAGTGTAATAGAGGTTTATATGTTGAAGAGTGTAATAGAGGTTTATCTGTTGAAGCGTGTAATAGAGGTTTATATGTTGAAGAGTGTAATAGAGGTTTATATGTTGAAGAGTGTAATAGAGGTTTATATGTTGAAGAGTGTAATAGAGGTTTATATGTTGAAGAGTGTAATAGAGGTTTATATGTTGAAGAGTGTAATAGAGGTTTATATGTTAAACTGTGTAATAGAGGTTTATATATTAAACAGTTTAATAGAGGTTTATATGTTGCAGAGTGTAATAGAGGTTTATATGTTGAAGAGTGTAATAGAGGTTTATCTGTTGAAGCGTGTAATAGAGGTTTATATGTTAAAGAGTTTAATAGAGGTTTAACAGTGTAAAAGAGATGTGCATGTGTGAGGTGTGCATGTGTGAGGTGTGTATGAGATGTGTGCGCGCGCACACGCACACACGGACGATATAATATGTGATGGAGATGTGTAAGCATGGGGCCTTTATTTGTGAGGGATGTGTGTAATAGTGCTGTGTATGTGTGTATCTAAGGTGCATGTGAGATATGTCAGTGAGAGAGGAGGAGTGTTAATACCATGTTTGAGGTCAGCATGGCCGAATGGATAAAACTCATGTTCGTAAACATCTGGTGTGCTGATGGTGAGGTAAGGGGTTCAACCTGCACACCGGACAGTTGGACTAAAATTTTGACCTATCGTTCCTGACTTGGGGAAATTACAAGTACCTCTGAAGTCAGAGTGGGTTCACCTGATGGCGAGGTACACTGGTAATAGGAAAAGCTAATCCACATGCAAAATTCAGCCCAGCACTACTAGAAGTAGTGCGTATGGACTTACGCTTCAGTTCACAGCGAGTGAGCACAAAGAAAAAAAAACAACAACTGTGTTCTAGTATGAGATGAGGGCAATGTGGAAGGTTTAAAAACAAATACATGTACATGCTAATTCTGATACAGTCATAACCAAACAACTGTAATCAAGCACGTAGGTTAGAGAGCTAGATTATGCAGCATTTCCTCATTGTTCTGAAATGTCATGTCAGCACAATGGAAAAAAAATAGCTTTAATTGAAGCTGTTACATAACAATTGATAACACATTGCTGAAACTTATAAGATGATGATATATAGCTTTAACAAAACAACTGATAACATGAAGTTTTAATGTAACGATAACATACATACATTAGTATGTATGTATAACATAAATGCGTACAATATATATATATATAGCTTGAACAGAATCTATGATAACAAATAGCTTTACTAGATGTTTTTACATAACAACTAATAACACATAGCTAAAACACATAAGATGAAAATATACAGCTGTAACAAATGATAATGTAGTTTTAATGTAACGATTACGTATATGAATGATTACAAATAGCTTTCACATAATAAATAAAAGACAACTTTAACATAAAATATGAATGAGTCAAATTAACAGACATTATAACGTTTAGCTTTAACAGACAGAACTGACATAATAAATTATAACATATAAAGTTCACATAAAAATGATAGAAAACATACAGACTAACATAATTTATAACACATAGCATGAAAGTAATAGTTAACATATAGCTTTAACATAAGAAAAGATTAAGATTAACATAAAAGATAACATAGCTTCACTGTAACAGTTAACATAACAAATGATAACATGCAGTTTTAACATAACAGATGATAACATACGTATAGCTTTAAAATAATGGTTAACTGTAAACGTTAACATAATATATGACAACATATAGCTTTAATATAAGAAAAGGTATAGATTAACATAAAAGATAACATATGGCTTTACTGTAATAGATGATAACATAGTTTTAACATAACAGATGATAACATACAGCTTTCAAATAATAGTTAACTAGTAATTTAACATAACATATGACAACATATCACTGTAACATAATGGTTGATGTATTGTTTTATTGCCAATGCTGTGGCCTTTCAATGCAATTTTACCTTCAGTAGCTGGCCATCTGAATGACCACCGCTCATACCATTATTAAAAAACAATGCAAGGTGGCCTGCTTCTTGCAGATGATTTCAAACCCAGCATATGGGATTATGAAATGTGTTAGCTGCCTCTTAGACGCAGACACCTGCAGTGGCAAACTACAGAATGGAAAAACTGCACAGAAAATCACAAATAGTCAAGAAATGCTGGGATTGAATACAATTTCCTGTAAAGGACGTAGAACTCACTTCAAATGATTTTACACAAGTCAACTAACTGATTCAGTGCTAAACAGAAAGTAGGTCTGGACCTAACATGGCACGCAATTAAATGAACAAATATTATAATGTAAATTTATGTTCACTGAACATTGAAACTGGGGAAACAAATAACACGATTGTCCTAGTCTGGCGATATATCGTCCTTCTGTCCAAGTGGGAGGTCACATATGACAATGTATTATTCTTCATCACTGAATCAGTTAACATGTAACCAATACATAACGGTCAACATAGTTTTAACATTACCAAATGTTAACAATGTTTAAATAGCAGGTGAGGATCAATAATCTACAACTGTGAAGTGACACATTAACTGGACACAAATGCAATAACAATAAAGATGCAAGAAAAGGATATAGAAAGCTACAAGAAAGCAATAAATAATACTACAGCAATCTTTAAATAACTAAATCCCTGTGAGGTAGGTATTCAATTTATTTAAGCATCAAAGCTCTCTCCCTAAAAACAAGCAAATACAAGCCTGAGATCAAACTAATAATTATATAAATTAAACAAAACAAAACACGGTAAATGGTGAATTTAAATAAGCTGTTAAAAACAAAACGGCAAAAAAGCTGAGGTGACTAGCTTCCACTGAACTTTGATATCTTCAAGGACAGAGAAATGTATTCCTGGCAACGTAATTTACCCGCACAGCAAATGAATTTACATGCCAGACAGTATTGCTCTATGTAACTATAAAGCTGAGAACTATGAAGAAGACATAAGTGAAGAGTTTCCATACGTGTTGCAATTTCTTGGTCAGAATGTAACATTTTTAGTGCAGCAGTTGGTTCTCAACGAGTGGGCAATTTTGGGGTTTCTGGGGAAGGTTTTATAATAACGTCCACAGGCACCAATCAATCAATCATATGCCGTCTCCACAATGAAGGTTGGTTGCAATGGATCTCCAACACTGGATTTTTTGGAGCGTTATCTGTTTTAATCCTTTACCGGGCAAAAGGCCCGAGAACGTTTTTACCCCGGAATGGGCAAACAGTCCAAAAGCATCAGTGACTATTATGCATTATAAAAACGCGATCTCGCAGCTTTCCAAGACTTCTGATTGTCTACTTTCGGTTTCGCCGATAGCTTGACAACGTGGCCGCCATTCGCATGCGTGTACTTTGAATTTGAACGGATTTTTAAAAATAGTTTTTGGGGGGTTTTATGCTTTGTAATTCAAAATGGATTTCGACGATTCTTCAAGTGATAGTGGAAATTTCGCTGGGTTCAATTTAAGTGACATTGAAGGGCATGAAGTTGACTATTAATCAGAGCTAGATATCAGTGATCAGCGTTACTTTGTGTTAGCAGTCATAAATCGGACTTTAAAGAAAGTGATTCCGAGTCTGAAAATGTGTTTGTAAATATATAAATCGTATTATATATATATTATTATATATATTTATCGTATAAAGGACTGACAATCACAAACAATATGTTGTATTTTGTAAATATCTGTGTTCATGCGGGGATTACCGGGAACATTCACATGAGTAAAATAATCTGCATGCTTTTTACTTAATTTTGTTTTTTATTTAAGTAAAATCAGTTGACTAACACCTTTTATGTGATGATTTACTAACGTAACCCACAATTTTACCGAACCTCAAAATTCTTCTTGCCCGTTCAGGGCTACAAAACAGACAAACGTCTGCCCTGTAAAGGGTTAACATGGCCAAAATATTTCACTTGCCTCTTTTTAATTTCTTTCATCAACTCTCTTTTCATTCCTTGTTTTTCTAGAACCTCTGTATTTGATTGTTTTTGTTTCCATGAAATATGACATGTCCACAGGCACCAAAAATCAACAGTGAAGACACTGAAAATGTTAACTGCCAATATCTTGGCTTCATAATTAACAATGAGAACTGTTTAAAAGATGTTACACGTAGACTGGCCATAGCAATGCAGATACTAAAAATGACTGAATACCTGAACAGAAAACCAGCAGACCAGGATTTTCCAAATCAGAACAGGATACTGTGGATTCAGAGCATACCTTCACCAAATGGGTCTCTGAGACCCGCCATTTGCAGCTGTGACACACCAAAGCAACCTCTAGAGCACATTCTATAAGACTGCCCAAAATCCCACACGACTGCCCAGAATCCCACAAGACTGCCCAGAATCCCACAAAACTGCCCAGAATCCCACAAGATTGCCCAGAATTCACCAACACTGCCCAGAATCCCACACGACTGCCCAGAATCCTAAAATACTGACTAGAATTCTGCAACATTACCCAGAAGTTACCTGACAACATGGAACCCTAGCCCACATGTGCAAAATGACATGACAAATTTCAGGAGAAACGGTGAAGACTAGACGAACTGTTCTGTTCATAAATTATCATTCCTGACCTATATTTCTGACATGTGTCAAATATCTAATCCATCATGAATCAATCTACAGCGTGGTCTTACTCTTCTCCGCCTCTCCGGTACACCTCCCTCCATAACTACCTGTTCCAGAAATATCTTTTTCACATCATCATCATCACGTGCCATGTCAATAAGCACGGGCAGTCATGTTTTGCCATCTCACACGATCACCAAAGTCATGGATCAGTTCTGTGTTTTTGGCTCGATTATGCATTTGGCCTTTTTTACATACCTGAAATATTCCTCAAATTTATTTGTCTTTATAATCAAACTTCCTTCAAAATTAAGTTCTTGATGGATACATTTGTTTGTTCTCAGTTTCATTCAGTGAGAATGTACTACTACTACTGTAGGCTTGTCAGCAGATGTATGACAGATTCATGTTTCCCATCAGTATATTGCTACAGGAAATATGCACGCTCTTGGTACTCTGACATTTGTTTCTGAGTCAGCCTTTTGAATTTAACCAAGCAATTATCTGGGATAGAAAGAGTTAATAAATGCAGCATATGTAGGCAATATTGTTCCTCAGTGCTAGGCTGGTAGCATCTACCAGTGCCATGGAGGTACAAGTGCCATGGAGGTACAAGTGCCATGGAGGTACAAGTGTCATGGAGGTACAAGTGCCATGGAGGAACAAGTGTCATGGAGGCACAAGTGTCATGGAGACACAAGTGCCATGGAGGAACAAGTGTCATGGAGGTACAAGTGTCATGGAGGAACAAGTGTCATGGAGGAACAAGTACCATGGAGGCACAAGTGTCATGGAGACACAAGTGCCATGGAGGTACAAGTGCCATGGAGGTACAAGTGCCATTGAGGTACAAGTGCCATGGAGGTACAAGTGCCATGGAGGAACAAGTGCCATGGAGGTACAAGTGCCATGGAGGAACAAGTGCCATGGAGGCACAAGTGTCATGGAGACACAAGTGCCATGGAGGTACAAGTGCCATGGAGGCACAAGTGCCATGGGGGTACAAGTGCCATGGAGAAACAAGTGTCATGGAGAAACAAGTGCCATGGAGGTACAAGTGCCATGGAGGTACAAGTGTCATGGAGGTACAAGTGTCATGGAGGTACAAGTGTCATGGAGGTACAAGTGTCATGGAGAAACAAGTGTCATGGAGGTACAAGTGCCATGGAGGTACAAGTGCCATGGAGGTACAAGTGTCATGGAGGTACAAGTGCCATGGAGGTACAAGTGTCATGGAGGTACAAGTGTCATGGAGGTACAAGTGTCATGGAGGAAAAAGTGTCATGGAGGAACAAGTGTCATGGAGGAACAAGTGCCATGGAGGTACAAGTGTCATGGAGGTACAAGTGTCATGGAGGTACAAGTGTCATGGAGGTACAAGTGCCATGGAGGTACAAGTGTCATGGAGGTACAAGTGTCATGGAGAAACAAGTGTCATGGAGGTACAAGTGTCATGGAGAAACAAGTGTCATGGAGGAACAAGTGTCATGGAGGTACAAGTGTCATGGAGGTACAAGTGTCATGGAGGTACAAGTGCCATGGAGGAACAAGTGTCATGGAGGTACAAGTGTCATGGAGGTACAAGTGTCATGGAGGTACAAGTGTCATGGAGAAACAAGTACCATGGAGGTACAAGTGTCATGGAGGTACAAGTGCCATGGAGGAACAAGTGTCATGGAGGTACAAGTGCCATGGAGGAACAAGTGCCATGGAGGTACAAGTGCCATGGAGGCACAAGTGCCATGGAGGCACAAGTGTCATGGAGGTACAAGTGTCATGGAGAAACAAGTGCCATGGAGGTACAAGTGCCATGGAGGCACAAGTGTCATGGAGGTACAAGTGTCATGGAGAAACAAGTGTCATGGAGAAACAAGTGCCATGGAGGTACAAGTGTCATAGAGGGCTGAGAATCTCTGGGCAATGTCTCACCGCCCTTGGTTAGGCATCTGAGAATAGTGTGTGTGTGTGTGTGTGTATATAGTCGGGGGAAAAAAGACAATAGCAATGCTATAACATCTTAGGGTAGAAGGATACGAAGGGTAACAACACCCCACCCCCCCTCCCCCAAACCTGGAGAGGGGAATGAGAACTCTGTGATACAGCCCTCATGGAAATGGTAATACAGTACCATGTCAGTAGGACAGCCTCTGCCTCACTCAAACCATTTGAACACCAGTGCACAGGTTTCAGAGTTTGAGACTCAGTCTCCCCAGAGGATTCACCAACCAATCAATCAATACATAATGTTAAAATAAGAACAAACAATGTAATCAACACACCAACGAAAACATTGGCAATGTTTAAAATTGTAAACAAAACAAATGGTCGCTGCTGAAACAAATGAGGATAATGTAAAACACCAAAAACACCAGATGATAAAAAATGAACAACAGAACACAACAATGAGCATCAGTGTCTCGGTACAAGGGAGATGTGAAGTAATAGTACAAGGGAGATGTGGAGTAATGACACAAGGGAGATGTGAAGTAATAGTACAAGGGAAATGTGGAGTAACAACACAAGGGAGATGTGAACTAACAGCACAAGGGAGATGTGAAGTAATGACACAAGGGATGTGTGAAGTAATAGCACAAGGGAGATGTGAACTAACAGCACAAGGGAGATGTGAAGTAACAGCACAAGGGAGATGTGGAGTAACAGCACAAGGGAGATGTGGAGTAATGACACAAGGGAGATGTGAAGTAATGACACAAGGGAGATGTGAAGTAATAGCACAAGGGAGATGTGAAGTAATGACACAAGGGAGATGTGAAGTAACAGCACAAGGGAGATGTGAAGTAACAGCACAAGGGAGATGTGAAGTAACAGCACAAGGGAGATGTGAAGTAACCGCACAAGGGAGATGTGGAGTAACAGCACAAGGGAGATGTGGAGTAATGACACAAGGGAGATGTGTACTCCACATCTCCCTTGTGCTGTTACTCCACATCTCCCTTGAGTAATGACACAAGGGAGATGTGAAGTAATGACACAAGGGAGATGTGAAGTAATAGCACAAGGGAGATGTGAAGTAACAGCACAAGGGAGATGTGAACTAACAGCACAAGGGAGATGTGAAGTAACAGCACAAGGGAGATGTGAAGTAACAGCACAAGGGAGATGTGGAGTAACAGCACAAGGGAGATGTGAAGTAATGACACAAGGGAGATGTGAAGTAATGACACAAGGGAGATGTGAAGTAACAGCACAAGAGAGATGTGAAGTAACAGCACAAGGGAGATGTGAAGTAACAGCACAAGGGAGATGTGAAGTAACAGCACAAGGGAGATGTGGAGTAACAGCACAAGGGAGATGTAGAGTAATGACACAAGGGAGATGTGAAGTAATGACACAAGGGAGATGTGAAGTAATAGCACAAGGGAGATGTGAAGTAATGACACAAGGGAGATGTGAAGTAACAGCACAAGGGAGATGTGAAGTAACAGCACAAGGGAGATGTGAAGTAACAGAACAAGGGACATGTGAAGTAACAGCACAAGGGAGATGTGGAGTAACAGCACAAGGGAGATGTGGAGTAATGACACAAGGGAGATGTGTACTCCACATCTCCCTTGTGCTGTTACTCCACATCTCCCTTGAGTAATGACACAAGGGAGATGTGAAGTAATGACACAAGGGAGATGTGAAGTAATAGCACAAGGGAGATGTGAAGTAACAGCACAAGGGAGATGTGAACTAACAGCACAAGGGAGATGTGAAGTAACAGCACAAGGGAGATGTGAAGTAACAGCACAAGGGAGATGTGGAGTAACAGCACAAGGGAGATGTGAAGTAATGACACAAGGGAGATGTGAAGTAATGACACAAGGGAGATGTGTACTCCACATCTCCCTTGTGCTGTTACTCCACATCTCCCTTGAGTAATGACACAAGGGAGATGTGAAGTAATGACACAAGGGAGATGTGAAGTAATAGCACAAGGGAGATGTGAAGTAACAGCACAAGGGAGATGTGAACTAACAGCACAAGGGAGATGTGAAGTAACAGCACAAGGGAGATGTGAAGTAACAGCACAAGGGAGATGTGGAGTAACAGCACAAGGGAGATGTGAAGTAATGACACAAGGGAGATGTGAAGTAATGACACAAGGGAGATGTGAAGTAACAGCACAAGGGAGATGTGAAGTAACAGCACAAGGGAGATGTGAAGTAACAGCACAAGGGAGATGTGAAGTAACAGCACAAGGGAGATGTGAAGTAACAGCACAAGGGAGATGTGGAGTAATGACACAAGGGAGATGTGAAGTAATGACACAAGGGAGATGTGAAGTAACAGCACAAGACAGATGTGAAGTAACAGCACAAGGGAGATGTGAAGTAACAGAACAAGGGAGATGTGAAGTAACAGAACAAGGGACATGTGAAGTAACAGCACAATACAGATGTGAATTAACAGAACAAGGGACATGTGAAGTAACAGCACAATACAGATGTGAAGTAACAGAACAAGGGACATGTGAAGTAACAGCACAAGACAGATGTGAAGTAACAGCACAAGACAGATGTGAAGTAACAGCACAAGACAGATGTGAAGTAACAGCACAAGACAGATGTGAAGTAACAGCACAAGGGAGATGTGAAGTAACAGCACAAGGGAAATGTCACGCATGTCTTTTACCAAGCCAGCACCAACTTCCCTTAACTCCTATCCTATGCAAATTTAACTCCCCGTTTTTGTCCATATTTATCATCACTATGTGCTTTGCCAAATGGTGGAAATACAGATTTGGACCTATGGTGTTCTGGATCAGTTTTATTGCCATTCCTCCATCATAGACCATTCTGCATCATGTCTCTTGGTCGGCCACTGCTTCTTCTACCACTTATATTTCCAGTCATTACGATGTCCTCCAAGGCTTCTCTGCTCATTATGCTACTATAGAACACTGTCTCTTCTGACTTCCAAGGTGCTGACCTCATCTGGCAGAGGACTGACGAAGACAAGGGCAAAGCCCTCTTTGAACGCTACCTTGAGCAGGGCAACCAGACAGACATGGGAGGTCGAAATCTGGCCAAGGAGGTCACCTCAGACAGATGCAAGGCCCAGAACACTCCGGATGAAGACACAGTGACAGTGAAAGAAATCAAGGCTGTGCTTCGACGATCAAAAAACAGTGCTCCAGGTCCTGATGGCATAAGATACGACGACATAAATAGGTGTACCGACAATGAGCTAGAGAAACTAGCAGACATGTACAACAACAGTATAGGGAGTGCTAGCATCAAGGAGGAATGGTTACACAGCTATCTGATTCCCTTGCCGAAGCCTGACAAAGACCACAAAAATATTCAGGGATATCGAATTATAACCATGCAGAATACAATAGGCAAGCTGCTGGAGAAGGTAATTGCCAGGAAAATATCAAGCCAACTAGAGAGGCAAGGTGTTTTCCCACCTACCCTGGGTGGGTACCGTCCAAAAAGAGAAACCTGGACCAATGCAGCAGTCTTTGCCCAGGATGTCTATGAAGGTTTCCACTCAGGCACTGAAACCGTTGCTGCAGCGATTGATCTTGAGGACGCATACAACAGAGTACCACTGGATTTTTTAATGTTTCAGCTTCTTGAACTAAACGTAAGTCCATTCCTCCTTAGTTGGATCGCTGCAGCCCTCTTCCAACGGAAAGTAGTTTTTAGATGTGGCAGTTGGACTTCGGAACCAACAACAATATATCCTGGCCTACCACAGGGATCACCATTATCTCCGGTACTGTTCAACGCCTACACAGTGAGAATCACCAGTGAGCAGATCACTGGACCTGGCAGGACATTGTCATATGCCGATGATGTTTTAGTGTATCGTCAGGGTAAGGATAGAGAGGAGGTTGCTGGGGAACTACAAACCGAACTCAATCGCATAAGTACTTGGTGTGATGAAGCTGGGGCAATGGTTAACCCAACAAAGGCAACAGTGACTTGGTTCTCGTTGAATAATCATATTGTCAACAATCCAACACCAACTGTAATGCTGTGTTCAGAGACGGTGGAAAGAACGCAGGCAATGAATTACCTGGGGATACGGTTTGATCGAAGCCTTGCTTATAATGTGCACATAGACCAGGTGATAACAAAGGCCAAGCGGGGTTTGGCAGCGATGCGGGTGATGGCGGCAGCAAACTGTGAGCAGCGCCATCTATGTCTTCTGTACGAGGGGCTGGTCATGTCTGTTTTGGAGTATGCAATGGCAATCTTGACTCTCAGCCATAAGCAGATAGAAAGGATGGAAAGGATACAGAATGAAGCTATGCGCATTATTCTTGGATGTACAAGAGATACAGCATGCAGGGCGATGCGCTACCTTCTTGATTTTCCAACCATTGAAGAGAGAATACAAGTTTGCAGGGCACGCGCCTACCTCAGAATTAACGCAAACACACAACATCCACTGCATAGTGAAATTAGGAAGGTGAAGGGCAGCAGGTTAAAAAGAGGACGGTCGTGGATGGGTCAAGCCGAAGACATTCTTCAACAGGTGTGTTCACTTGAGGACTTAGAACCTGGCGAGGAGTGGGTGCAAGTGCCAACAGACTTCTGCACATCCTTTTCAGTTTGCATCCAATTAGATAGAAAATGCAGACAAGAAAATCCGGCTGCTGTTGAGGCTGAAGTACAAGCGTTGATTTTCGAGAATTCGCTAGACGGTGACGCGGTCATCTACACAGATGGGTCGGTCGTCCGACATGTGAGAAGCTCATGGGCCTTTACAGCTCGGGCCGGAGGGAGAATTGTGAAGGAGGACTCTGGTGCTTTCACTGAAACCACAAGTAGCCTGACCATGGAAGTCATGGCAGTAAGTAAAGCAATAACATGGCTCGAGACACAGACATTCACCAGGGCTTGTTTCCTTAGCGACTCAATGAACATGATCAAGAGGATAGAGGAGGGGTCGATCCGAAGAGAATGGTTGCTGCCTCTGAAGCGGTCTCGGCTGGCAAAGATTAGTTTCATCTTCGTGCCAGGGCATGCGGGAGTACAAGGAAATGAGCGGGCTGACAAGCTCGCAGGTGAGGCTACTGTGGAGGGCGGACGCGCCATGGACCAGGCTGACATTCTGAATGCTCTACGTGATGTGAGACTTTTGCGAGAACCAAGTGATGACTGTGAATCTACAACAATGGCCAGACTGCTAGAGCATCAAATTAAAAGAGGTGTGGCCAAACAAGAACACTACGCAGGAAGCCAAAGAAGATTGATAAACCAACACAGAACTGGCGTCGTTAGCCGCTACACGCTGCGGGATTTGCTGAGGAGGGGATCCGAGCACTTATGGACTGAATGGTTCGATGTGCAGCGAGGATGATCTGTCGACTAACTAACTAACTAACTAACTGTCTCTTTCTTACAGTTGTCCATGCTGT
Source organism: Cepaea hortensis (assembly GCA_963921405.1). Classification (NCBI taxonomy): domain Eukaryota; kingdom Metazoa; phylum Mollusca; class Gastropoda; order Stylommatophora; family Helicidae; genus Cepaea; species Cepaea hortensis. The sequence goes on from OY992890.1 coordinate 31,146,598, forward strand.
TTTACTTTTAATAGCCTCTTCCATGCAATCGATTTTAGTTACTCTGGCCGTCCAAGGTATTTGAAACGTACGTCTCAGAAACCATGTTGTCACCATCTTCAAGCTCTTCATCATTTGTTCCTTCACGATTGAAAATTCACTGCCATACAGAGAATACCTCAGTACTCTCTCTTCCATGATAACCAAGTTGAACTCCCCATTTCTTCCATGATAACCAAGTTGAACTCCCTGTTTCTTCCACGATGACCAGCTGTTACCTTTTCTTCTCAAAGGTACTACAATGTTCAACCCATCTGGGCTACAACTGCAACTTCTGTGCTCAACTATTGCTATTCTCTGTCCCAGAGGAAGATGCATAGCATCCATTGTAGTGTGCATATGTCCGTGCTCTAGAAAGCATCATCTTCCGGCAACGACTGCTGAGGTTGTGACTGCAACATATAGTGTCTATGAGCTGTGCTAGCATAGTAACGAGTGTGTTTAATTGCTACGACAGTGGTCTTGGTTCAATCCCCAACTGTGACAGTTTAAAAAAAAAAATATCAATAAGCACTGGGGTCAATTGAGGCTAAGAAACAATAGGTAGCAGTTACACCAGTTGGATTTTCCTCGAGATGTCAATCCTGTCATATCACCTTGCTGAACAAACATTAATGAAAGATTGTACTTGACCAGAGGAAATTCCACATTTGTAATGCTAATCAGACCTTTTCCGTGGCAAAGTGTTAAACCACACTCTGAAGGTTGTGGGTTTGCTCCTAAAAGACTCTGTCATGTGGTTCATGAGTGCAATTTTATCAGACTCCTGGGGGTTGTTGTTGATGCTATAGAGTTCTTGTTGTGTGTGATGCTTTCGGCAGGCCACACTGTGGAAAGAGAATGAGCTATATGGGGTAACACTAGGTGCAATTAAGTTGATTTTTTCTCTCCTTTAAACCCCCTTTTAATCCTTTTCACAAACACATCTACACCTATAACTATGAGATTTCGTTGCTAATCATGTTTAAAACACTGCCATAAATCCCAGGATTTTCTATTTCCATTTGATCAGTGCCCATTAATACTAATTAATCAATGAAGTGCCTGTAGGTTGAGTTTAAAGTACACTAACAATTTCTGGACTGACTAAATGCTAGCAGGAACATCCAGTTCTATTTATCAGCATGGAATAAACCCTGTTCAATTCTTCTGGACTAAATAATTTGTTTCATATTTGCAACACAAGTATCAGGCATAATCACAGAGATTTAAGAAATGTGATATATATATATATTTGTGGTGTGTGTGTGTGTGTGTGGAGGTGGGGGTGGGGGTTTGTTTGTTTGTTTGCTCACTTTGAATTCAAGCGTAGTCCATGCACGTGCAACTACTTCTACTGCACTGGACTGATTTTTGTGTGTAGATTAGCTTTTCCTATTATCAGTGACCCTCGCCATCAAACAAACCCACTCAGACTTCTAAGGTACGTGTAATTTACATCCTCAAGTCAAGGAGGAGACGTCAACAGTTTAGTCCAATTGACCGGGGTTGAACCCGCTACCTCTGCATCAGCACAATGGATGTTTAAGAACGAGCTATCTTATCCGTTGGGCCATGCTGACCACATAGAAAGGTGATAATCTCTACAGTTAATTACTCAAATCACTCCACATCAAACCGGTCAGTCCCATAGGTGCATCGATCCCCTCCTCAATATCTCCCTCAGCATGTGGTGGCTGAAGACACCAGTTTTATTTTGGTTTACTATTCTTCTTTGGTCCTCTACATAGGGCTCTTGTGACTTCTCCCTTTTGACCTGATGTTCTTGCAGTCAGGTCAAGGCTGCATATTAAGTCATGTGACTCGTGTACTTTCCCTGCCTCTCTGAGGGCAGTTCTTTATGGTGCTAATGTTTATTTTACATGTGTATTTACTGTACCTGCCTCAGGTAGAATGCTTTTGAAACTGATGTATGTTTTATTCAATCATTTGAGACAATACGGCTTCATTGTACATTTCTATACATTATATTCTTTAAAAAATAATAATAATCTAAATTTAACTTGTACGTTGTATTACCATATGAATAAGAAGATGTTCATGTCCACATAATTTTCAAGATAAAATTGGGAGCATTATATATCTAGTAGGCTATTATTACATCACAGGCATAAAGTCTATTAATTGTGTCAATAAAATATGTAGCACAAGTGGGGGGGAGAGAGAGAGAGAGAGAGAGAGAGAGAGAGAGTGAGAGAGAGAGAGAGAGAGAGAGAGAGAGAGAGAGAGAGAGAGAGAGAGAGAGAGAGAGAGAGAGAGAGAGAGAGAGAGAGAGAGGGATGTAATGTCACTGCACACACTATAAAAGTGTTTAAAATCTAACTTTGTAAACACAAAACCTCACTCACTCTCGCCCAACACAGTAACACTTACTGTATTTGTGCTTCTTACCAAAGAAAGGACAGATATTCATTCACAAATAAAATATAAACATCTATTTGTCGATAATTTTCAAATAATAAGATTTGTTAATGCATTTTACAAACCAATTTGTGGTTTTAATCCTCTCTTTTACTGACTCGTTAAAATATGCAAATGTCTGAAAGATGTTTCAACACATCAATGATATAAAACATCAAATAAATGAATTACCAAATTCATAAATGTACATCAATCAAAATCATCAATTTCAGCAACATGCATACACACACATCATCATCATCATCATATCACTGTGTAGCCCTTACAAGCATGGAACCAGCCATCCATAAATTTAATAAAAGTGAACTCAAACTACAAATTTTCAAGAACATGATTAACAACAGCAACTGTGTAAAAGAAAACAGAAAACTCATGAACAAAAGCAACCATAAAGCTAACTACTGCCATTGCCATTACTGTTGCGATGTTCCAAGGGGTTGCGGAGACATTCGGAGCTGGGGGATCCCGGTATTTCTGAGCCGTACAGCTTGCTGGCTTTTTTATTCATGGTTGCTAAAATTTGTGCAGATGTGTTAAAACCCTGAATGATTTCATCTTTCCACTGATTTATCAATACTTTGTCCTGGAAAAGTCAAAGACATCTCTTAAGGGTAATTCAACAAATGGCTGCACTATTATCACATAAAAAAAAAAAAACACTTCACAACTAAGAATATGCTTAACACAGAAAACAGTTAGTTGCATATGTTTCTTACAGGATGTCGTAATTGACCTCGGCATTTTGGATGTTTGTGATTGTTTTATGTTGAGTAGTTTGCCACTGCTTTTTGAATGATGTATACTCATCAATCAATCATGTGCCATGCTGAAAAGCGTGGGCGGTCATGACTCGCCATTTCACTCGATCACCAGAGTCGTGGATCAGCTCAGTGTTCCTGTCTCGTCCATGCCATGTGGCCAAGCCATCCAGATATTATCCTCTCGGTCTTCCTCTTGGTCTGTTCCCTTCGATCTTGCCAGTTGTCACTAAGTTCTCCAGTCCATTTCTTCTCATAACATGTCCAAATAATTTTGACTGTCTACGTCTAATTTCTCTAATCAATCTACGATTTTCATTTGTCTCCTGTAGTACTTGGTCATTGGTTTTTCTGTCTGTCCATGGTATTCTTTGCATTTTCCTCAGAAACTACATTTCTGCAGCCATCAGATGTTTTTCAACTTGACTGCACATTGTCCACGTTTCACATCCATACAAAAGAATAGGCTCTATGTACCCCCTCAAGACTCCTTTTCTCGTTTCAATTGACATCTTTTTATTGGTCAGAATGTTTTTCATCTTGCTAAAGGCTACTTTCGCCATGGCTATTCTTGTTCTAATCTCTTCAAGGCATCTCCCATCAGATGTTATGACTGTTCTGAGATAATTGTACTCATTCACTTGTTGAAGAATATTCCCATTTACTTGTATATTACATTGTGATACTTCGTTCTTCCTAGTTGTATACTCATACCATTGTTAAAATCAATGCCTTCAGGTGAAGGCTTTATGATGTCTGAATAGTCTATGTTTCACAAGCATACAGCACTGAAAGGACTGTAGCTCTGCACACCTTCAGTTTAGTCTGCAGACTGATGCAACTTCAATGTCAAACATTGGTGTACAGCTGACATTAAAGATCCTGCTGTGTACCTCATCTTCTATGTAGACACTCTGAGACAACATGGAGGATACTCAAATCTATCCACAACACTTCATTTCTTGCCACTGACCAAACTATGGCACTATACGACACTACGTACAACATCACACACATAAAACAATCTGCACCACACACATGAAACAATGTGCACCACACACATGAAACAATGTGCACCACACACATGAAACAATCTGCATCACACACATGAAACAATTTACACCACACACATGAAACAATCTGCACCACACACATGAAACAATCTGCTCCCCACACATGAAACAATCTGTACCACACACATGAAATAATCTGTACCACACACATGAAACAATCTGTACCACACACATGAAATAATCTGTACCACACACATGAAACAATCTGTACCACACACATGAAACAATCTGCTCCCCACACATGAAATAATCTGTACCACACACATGAAATAATCTGTACCACACACATAAAACAATCTGTACCACACACATGAAATAATCTGTACCACACACATGAAAAAATCTGCACCACACACATGAAACAATCTGCTCCCCACACATGAAACAATCTGCACCACACACATGAAACAATCTGCACCACACGCGTGAAACAATCTGCACCACTAATATAGACAACACCACCACACAACACATCACATACTACACCACACACATGAAACAATCTGCACCACACACATGAAACAATCTGTACCACACACATGAAACAATTTGCACCACACACATGAAACAATCTGCACCACACACATAAAACAATCTGCACCACACACATGAAACAATCTGCACCACACACATAAAACAATCTGCACCACACACATGAAACAATCTGCACCACACACATGAAACAATCTGCACCACATGCGTGAAACAATCTGCACCACACATATAGACAACACCACCACACAACACCACATCACATACTACACCACACACATGAAACAATCTGTACCACACACATGAAACAATCTGCACCACACATACAGACAACGCCCACCACATAAACCCACCGGTGATGTTATGACAATCTTGTCTGCCTTGAGGTTCAGAACAATGCAATTCTCCATCTTCTGGTACCTCTGAAACTCTGGCACCACTTCCTTGATGTCCAGCATGGAGTACAGCTGCAAGCAGAGGCATAACATCATCTTCACACACAATGCAATGGATCTTCAACACAGGCATGAGGTGCCATCTTCACATACAATGCAATGGATCTTCAACAGAGACATTACATCAGCTGAGGTGCCATCTTCACATACAATGCAATGGATCTTCAACACAGGCATTACATCAGCTGAGTTGCCATCTTCACATACAATGCAATGGACCTTCAACAGAGACATTACATCATCTCAGGTGCCATTTTCACATATGAGGGTGCTTCAAATGAAAACCTTAAATGTTTTTGTTGTTGTTTGTGTGTGAATATATTCTTAAAAAAATAAAGAACAAATTAATATGTCACTTTTTTATGTAGTCACCATTGTGTTCAATGCAAGTCTCCCAGCACCAATAAAGTGCTTGGATTCCTGTAGAAAACAATTCTCTTGGTTGAATATGTAACCACTCATGCCCCACCTGCTGTACCTCTTCAATGGACCAAAATGTTGTGAAACTTCCTACTCCACTCATACACTTGCTGGACTGATAGGCATGCATTACTAGTACACTGGACCTTCATTTGTCGTTGAATTTCTATAGGTTTCACCCCTTCACTGAATAAAAAAATGGATAACAGAATACTGATCCTCTTTAGCGCATGTCAAAAGTAGGGCGTCCATCTTTAACATGTGCTTATGATGTCACAGTGTTCATTTGCACTGTGATGTCTCATGCCTAACCCTCTTGACATCCTTAACAACAATATTGACAGGTAACAATGGCATGGTTACTGTAATTTATATCACACTTTTAAGGTTTCCATTTGAAGCCCCCCATACAATGCAATGGACCTCCAACACAGACATTACTTTGAATACAGCACATGTTATTGAACAGACACCTGCAGGTGCAGCCACTGTTCTGCAGTGGCTAGCATGCTTGCCTGCCAGCCTGGTGGACATAGGTTCAAACCTAAGGTGGATTTGTTTACACCTGGGCTATCAGGGTGACCCAGCACTAAATGGCTACCAGGAAAAGCCTTGGGAAGTAAAGATGGCTGATGTCCAGCTCTTATAGATATCAGAACAACCTCTCTGGGTGTCCAGCTCTTATAGATATCAAGACAACCTCTCTAAATGTCCAGCTCTTATAGAAATCAGGACAACCTCTCTGAGTGTCCAGCTCTTATAGATATCAGGACAACCTCTCTGAGTGTCCAGCTCTTATAGATATCAGGACAACATCTCTGAGTGTCCAGCTCTTATAGATATCAGGACAACATCTCTGAGTGTCCAGCTCTTATAGATATCAGGACAACCTATTTGAATGCCCAGCTTGTATAGATATCAGGACAACCTCTCTGAGTGTCCAGCTCTTATAGATATCAGGACAACCTATTTGAATGCCCAGCTTTTATAGATATCAGGACAACCTCTCTGAGTGTCCAGCTCTTATATATATCACCACAACCTCTCTGAGTGTCCAGCTTTTATAGATATCAGGACAACCTCTTGGAGTGTCCAGCTTTTATAGATATCAGGACAACCTCTCTGAGTGTCCAGCTCTTATAGATATCACCACAACCTCTCTGAGTGTCCAGCTTTTATAGATATCAGGACAACCTCTCTGAGTGTCCAGCTCTTATAGATATCAGAACAACCTCTCTGAGTGTCCAGCTCTTATAGATATCAGGACAACCTATTTGAATGCCCAGCTTGTATAGATATCAGGACAACCTCTCTGAGTGTCCAGCTCTTATAGATATCGCCACAACCTCTCTGAGTGTCCAGCTCTTATAGACATCAGACCTCTCTGAGTGTCCAGCTCTTATAGATATCAGAACAACCTCTCTCAGTGTCCAGCTCTTATAGATATCAGGACAACCTCTCTCAGTGTCCAGCTCTTATAGATATCAGGACAACCTCTCTCAGTGTCCAGCTCTTATAGATATCAGGACAACATCTCTGAGTGTCCAGCTCTTATAGATATCAGGACAACATCTCTGAGTGTCCAGCTCTTATAGATATCAGAACAACCTCTCTGAGTGTCCAGCTCTTATAGATATCAGGACAACCTATTTGAATGCCCAGCTTGTATAGATATCAGGACAACCTCTCTGAGTGTCCAGCTCTTATAGATATCAGGACAACTTATTTGAATGCCCAGCTTTTATAGATATCAGGACAACCTCTCTGAGTGTCCAGCTCTTATATATATCACCACAACCTCTCTGAGTGTCCAGCTTTTATAGATATCAGGACAACCTCTTGGAGTGTCCAGCTTTTATAGATATCAGGACAACCTCTCTGAGTGTCCAGCTCTTATAGATATCACCACAACCTCTCTGAGTGTCCAGCTTTTATAGATATCAGGACAACCTCTCTGAGTGTCCAGCTCTTATAGATATCGCCACAACCTCTCTGAGTGTCCAGCTCTTATAGATATCGCCACAACCTCTCTGAGTGTCCAGCTCTTATAGACATCAGACCTCTCTGAGTGTCCAGCTCTTATAGATATCAGAACAACCTCTCTCAGTGTCCAGCTCTTATAGATATCAGGACAACCTCTCTCAGTGTCCAGCTCTTATAGATATCAGGACAACCTCTCTCAGTGTCCAGCTCTTATAGATATCAGGACAACCTCTCTCAGTGTCCAGCTCTTATAGATATCAGGACAACCTCTCTGAGTGTCCAGCTCTTATAGATATCAGGACAACATCTCTGAGTGTCCAGCTCTTATAGATATCAGGACAACCTCTCTGAGTGTCCAGCTCTTATAGATATCGCCACAACCTCTCTGAGTGTCCAGCTTTTATAGATATCAGGACAACCTCTCTGAGTGTCCAGCTCTTATAGATATCACCACAACCTCTCTGAGTGTCCAGCTTTTATAGATATCAGGACAACCTCTCTGAGTGTCCAGCTCTTATAGATATCGCCACAACCTCTCTGAATGTCCAGCTTTTATAGATATCAGGACAACCTCTTGGAGTGTCCAGCTCTTATAGATATCGCCACAACCTCTCTGAGGGTCCAGCTCTTATAGACATCAGACCTCTCTGAGTGTCCAGCTCTTATAGATATCAGAACAACCTCTCTGAGTGTCCAGCTCTTATAGATATCAGGACAACCTCTCTGAGTGTCCAGCTCTTATAGATATCAGAACAACCTCTCTGAGTGTCCAGCTCTTATAGATATCAGAACAACCTCTCTGAATGTCCAGCTCTTATAGATATCAGAACAACCTCTCTGAGTGACCAGCTCTTATAGATATCAGGACAACCTCTCTGAGTGTCCAGCTCTTATAGATATCAGGATGATCTCTCTCAGTGTCCAGCTTTTATAGATATCAACACAACCTCTATGAATGTCCAGCTTTTATAGATATCAGGACAACCTCTCTGAGTGTCCAGCTTTTATAGATATCAGGACAACCTCCCCGAGTGTCCAGCTCTTACAGAGATGACCTTTTTGAAATGTAGGCAGAAATGATGTCCTTGCTCTCACTGCACATCTATAGGTGGTCAGTCTCTGTCCAGCAGATGTCAGGAGTGTATACATGCTGAAAAGCTGGCTGGTTCTACCACAATATTCGAGGCCTCAACCAAAGGATTGAACTAACATTATGAACATTCTTAGAAAGTTGGGCTAAAATGAGGATTTTTTCACTAAATCATTATTAACATCAGGTTCTATGCCGAAAAGCATATGTGGTCCTGATTTTCCATCACACACGAACAAAAGGGTTTAGAACGAGGTCAGTGGTCTTGTCCTGATTATGTCATACAGCCAAATCATCCAGGTATTTATCCCTGCCTTCCTCTCGCTCTTTTCTTAACAATATTGCCAGTTGTCACAAAGTTTTAAAGTATATTTCTTCTCATAATGTGCTTTAAAAATCTTTGACTGTCTATGTTAAATTTCTCGAATCAATTTATGGTTTTCATTTGTTTCTCAAAGAACTGTCTCATTTCTAACTAATTGGATGAACATTGAAAGACAGAGTTTTAAAGTTGACACAGTAGATCCCAGTGACCAGATAACAGCAGCCCACCAAATGTAAGATTAGGCTCATCAATCAACAGTGACCAGATAACAGCAGCCCACCAAATAAAAGATTAGCTCATCAATCAACAGTGACCAGATAACAGCAGCCCACCAAACAAAAGATTAGGCTCGTCAATCAACAGTGACCAGATAACAGCAGCCCACCAAATAAAAGATTAGCTCATCAATCAACAGTGACCAGATAACAGCAGCCCACCAAATAAAAGATTAGCTCATCAATCAACAGTGACCAGATAACAGCAGCCCACCAAATAAAAGATTAGCTCATCAATCAACAGTGACCAGATAACAGCAGCCCACCAAATAAAATAAAAAAAGTCGCTTAAAAGTCGACAGGGTCGACTTCATCGCACCGGGTTTTATCCCATATGGCTCGGTCTCTTTCCGCAGCGCGGAAAGCGTCGCACAAAGCACGAACTCCGTAGCTTTTAGCGACGACCCACAAGAGTCTCCGAAACATTTAACTCGTAAACCGAAGAGTGCGGCCCGGAATCGAACCCACAACCTTCGGAGCACAAGTCAAACGGCTTGACCACTTCGCCACAGAGACTCCCACCAAATAAAATATTAGGCTCATCAATCAACAGTGACAAGATAACAGCAGCCCACCAAACAAAAGATTAGGCTCGTCAATCAACTGTGACCAGATAACAGCAGCCCACCAAATAAAAGATTAGGCTTGTCAATCAACAGTGACCAGATAACAGCAGCCCACCAAATAAAAATTAGGCTCATAAATCAACAGTGACCAGATAACAGCAGCCCATCAAATAAAAGATTAGGCTCGTCAATCAACAGTGACCAGATAACAGCAGCCCACCAAGTAAATGAGTAGCTCATCAATCAACAGTGACCAGATAACAGCAGCCCACTAAGTATAGGATTCTTCTGTCTTTGCAGTGTTGGTGACCATGTCTGTCCACAGCCTTCTGTCACATGTGCTGCTAATCATTTCTGATACTGATGGTTCCCCCCCCCCCCCCCCCCCCCCCATGCTGTGATGTCAAACTGTCCTGCATCTTCTTTCTTGGTCTCCCCCTGACTCTCCTTTCCTGCAACTTTCCCACTGTAATGACATACTCCAGCTTTCCCTGCTCATGATCCCAAAAGAATGTGGACCAACGTCTTCTGATGTGAGTAACCAGTTCTCTTTGTGAGTTAACTTCTTTTAATATATCCTCATTGCTCTTTCTGTCCATCGAGTGTTGTTCTCAGACCAAAGAGAGGAAGATGCCTCTCACAATGAAGGAAATCCAGTTCTCTTTGTGAGTCAACTTCTTTTAAGAAATCCTCATTGCTTTTTCTGCCAGTTCAGTGTTGTTCTCAGACCAAAGAGAGGAAGATGCCTCCCACAGTGAAGGAAATCCAGTTTTCTTTGTGAGTTAACTTTATTTAAAATATCCTCATTGCTTTTTCTGCCAGTTTAGTGTTGTTCTCAGACCAAAGAGAGCAAGATGTCTCCCACAGTGAAGGAAATGGCCTCTGTCATAAACTGTCATTTACTGCCAACATAGTAACTTGCGGTGTATGGCAGAGGGGTCTTTGAGCCTGAGGAATTAAGGCCGCCTGGCTAGTGCAGTCGGTGCGAACTGTGCAGGTTAGGATTTTCTTTTTGCCCCCGACAGAAAAAAATCCCACACCCTATCGAGGGATCGAACCCGGGTCTCCCGAATGAGAGTCCGGCGTACTAGACACTCGGCCAGCCGCTCCTATGTTATCTACAGAGGTGAAGCAAAGACACTAACACAGCATACGACACACACCGAGAAAACCTGATAACAGCATGACTAGAAAGTCCTTTGTGTAGAACCTACAGCGCAAATGAACTAAAGGAACCTAAAAACACACTGCAAAGAGTAGGTCAGCATGGCCGAATGGATAATAACTCATGTTACATCTGGTGTGCTGATGCCGGGGTAAGGGGTTCAGCCCATACACCCGACAGTTGGACTAATATGTTCACCTGTCGTCCTTGACTTGGGGACGTAAATTACAAATACCTCTGAAGTCAGAGTGGGTTCCCCTGATGGCGAGGGACACTGTTAATAGGGAAAGCTAATCCACACGCAAAATTCTGTCCAGCACTACTAGAAGTGTGCATGGATTTTGCTTGAGTTCAAAGCAAGCAAGCCCCCCCCCCCCCCCCCCCCCCCCCCCCCCAAAAAAAAAAAAAAAAAAAACTGCAAAAAAGAATTAGGACAACGATTAATAATATGTGGATGACAAGAAGGAGCTGCAGGAGATAACAAAAGATACAATAGCCTGGCACGTTTTGGTTGAAGGATTATGCACCAATGGAGAAAAAATAAAAAAATAATTTGTGAACATTACATGAACAAGCAAGCCACAGGGATTACCTCAACACCCTTTCCCTTAGGTACAGAACCATCTCTGGCCTTCTGGTAGAACTCCAGCCTATTGGGGTAGAGCTTGAGATGTTTCTTGGCCCATGACTGGTTTGAAGGATCCGACCAGCTTCAACACTTCTCCTTCAACAATGCAGTCAGTCGGGCCTGCTGAATGTGTAGACAAACACAACACATTTATGTCCCAGCACAGTGCCACAACTCTGATATCCTACCTTTTATTGAACAATGAATTCACACAACATATAATTGGGAAGCTCAGCAAAAGAAAAAAAAACACACACCATAATAAGATATAACCGAACCGAAAAAAACTTTTAAAAAATTACTTAGATAGGCAACTGAAATATTACAAACATTAATATGTAATCCACATTTTAATGAATAACTTCTTGAAGAAAAGTTGTAAGTTCTGGAAACTTTGATGTGGACATGAGTTCAGAGTATTGAAAACGAAGAACAAAAAAATGCAGGGTAGGAGATAGATGCACATTAAAAAAAAATAGAGAGAGAGAGAGAGAGAGAGAGAGAGAGAGAGAGAGAGAGAGAGAGAGAGGAGAGAGAGAGAGAGAGAGAGAGAGAGAGAGAGAGAGAGAGAGAGAGAGAGAGAGAGAGAGAGAGAGAGAGAGAGAGAGAGAGAGAGAGAGAGAGAGAGAGAGAGAGAGAGATTCTGTCACACCATTGTAGTCCTTGTATTGTATTCTGTCAAGCACCAATTGATGGATGAATGTAGTTTATTAATAAATGTTTTATTCCTTCTCCACATAGGACTGATTTAAAGTTAGAATTATATACTCCAAGCTTTTACAGCTTCTACAGACATACCATCAGCATTCACATCCTTCAGAAGCCCGAGTTTCACTAATTTCTTTTTAGGATGGTTTTCAGTTGATATTCTAGCTTCACTTACTCATGCTGCATATCTGAAGGGTCTATTTGAGCTGATTTATTAAGAAGTTCACGAAAGTGTACACCTAATAATGCAGTATAATTAGTGTTAACACTGCAACTATACCTGTTGTGCTGTCATAAAACTGATAAGATGTACAATTAACACTATTGTATAACTATTAACATTGTAACTAGACCTGCTGTGTTGTACAATTGATATTGTAAAACCGATGTGATGCACAAGTGATATTATTGTATAATTGGCATTAAAACAGAACTCTAAAGTAATCGCTACGGCGAAGATTGCCTTTTGCAAAATGGAAAACATATTGATCAATTAAAAAGATGTCAGTTGCAATGAGAAAAAGGGTTTGAAGTGCTAGAAAGAACCTGTACGGAGAAGAAATAAACTAGTGAACTTGGTGACAACTGGCAAGATTGAGGAGGAAAGAAGAAAGGGAAGACAGAGAAGCAAATATCTGGATGGCTCATGATGATGATGAAAGTAATACCACGGGTTAGATGGAGTTACAAGTAATAACTTCGAAGAGGAGTGATCAAAGTAAAAACTGCAACCAAGTGGGTGGAAACATGTAAGTGGGTGATCAGGCGATGGTAAAACTACATGCAACATTATGTTCTGTGATACAAATTTCACTATTACACCCAAAATTATGTGCTGTAATAAAAGTTTCACTATTACACCCAATAGAATGTGCTATAATACTAGTTTCACTATTAAACCAAACATAATGTGCTATAATTCTAGTTTCACAATCACAACCAACATAATGTGCTATAACTATTGGGGTTGGAACTCTTCACTGGCTTCTGAGGATGGGGACGGAGCGCTTATGGGAATGCCCCGAATGCTGTGATGTCGACTCCTAAATCAATCAATCAATGTGCTATATTACAAGTTTAACTATTACACCCAACAAAATGTGCTATAATACTAGTTTCACTATTAAACCAAACATGCTCTATAATTCTAGTTTCACTATTACACGCAAAAGAATGTGCTATAGTACTAGTTTCGCTATTTTTATTTGTTTGTTGTATATCCCTTACAGAACATTGCAGTCAAAACCAGCATTTTTCAGATGCTGTTGATGTACCAGGCAAGATTATGCTCAATAGTTTGCCATTGATGTCTGAGCAACCGACTCACATACCCCCATAAGTAACCAACACGACGCGATCCGCTACCGAATCTCACGCAGCTGCGTTACCCATGTGAATATACGGGATTACAGAGAAAGTCGTTAACCCCTAGGCCAGGGAGACCGGCGCAACAAACATAATGTGCTATAATACAAATTTCACTATTACACCCAATAGAATGTGCTACAATACTAATTTTACTATTATATCCAACATAAGTGTGCTTTAATACGTTTCATAATTACACCCAACATAATGTGCTATATGAGTCTCAACACTACTACACTCAACAGAAAATGCTATAATACTATATCCATACACTACACCAAACAAAATGTATTAGCATAATGTGCTACAATATTAGTTCCAACACTACACCTAACATAATGTGTCATTAAACTAGTTTCAAAATTACACCTAAGAGAATGTGCTATATAATAATAGTAGTTTCAATACTACACCTAAGTGAATGTGCTATAATAATAGTAGCTTCAACACTACACCTAAGTGAATGTGCTATAATAATAGTAGTTTTAACACTACACCTAAGTGAATGTGCTATAATAATAGTAGCTTCAACACTACACCTAAGAGAATGTGCTATAATAATAGTAGTTTCAACACTATACCTATGTGAATGTGCTATAACAATACTAGCTAAAATACTACACCTAAGTGAATGTGCTATAATAATAGTAGCTTCAATACTAAACCTAAGTGAATATGCTATAATAATAGTAGTTTCAACACAACACCTAAGTGAATGTGCTATAATAGTAGTAGCTTCAATACTAAACCTAAGTGAATATGCTATAATAATAGTAGTTTCAACACAACACCTAAGTGAATGTGCTATAATAATAGTAGCTTCAATACTAAACCTAAGTGAATATGCTATAATAATAGTAGTTTCAACACAACACCTAAGTGAATGTGCTATAATAGTAGCTTCAACATTACACTTAAGAGAATGTGCGATAATAATAGTAGTTTCAACATTACATGTAACAAAATGTGCTATAATAGTAGTAGTTTCAATACCACACATAAGTGAATGTGCTATAATAATAGTAGTTTCAACACTACACCAAAGTGAATGTGCTATAATAATAGTTGTTTCAACACTACAACTAAGTGAATGTGCTATAATAATAGTAGTTTCAACACTACACCTAAGTAATAGTGCTATAACAATAGTAGTATCAGCACTACACCTAAGAAAATGTGCTATATTAATATTAGTTTCAACACTATACCTAAGAGATTATGCAATAATAATACTAGTTTCAACATTACACATAACAAACTGTGTTATAATAATACACCTAAGAGAATGTGCTATAATAATACTAACTAAAACACTACACCTAACAGGATAAGCTATTTTAATGATAATAATAAAAGTGCACAACTCATGTAAATGCCATAAAACAAATTGGTGATATCATATTATTCTTCTCAGAGTCAGCGCTGTGTGGCATTGGTCATCACATCTGTTCACATTCTTCTGTCTCGTGTCCTGCCATAATTTCTGATAAGATGTTCCCTCATGACATGACACCACTGTACACCATCTTCTCTCCTGGTCCCCCCTTCAACTTGCCCATTATCTCGGCATACTCCAGCTATCCCTCTTGTTATCATGTAACCAAAGAATGTGGAATGTCTTCTTCTGATGCAATATGACACTTAGGCCCACATATTCCCATATCTGAATGCCACACAACATGGCTCAATGACACTTAGGCCCACATATCCCCATATCTGAATGCCACACAACATGGCATATTCCCATACCTGAATGCCACACAACATGGCATATTCCCATACCTGAATGCCACACAACATGACATATTCCCATATCTGAATGCCACACAACATGACATATTCCCATATCTGAATGCCACACAACATGGCATATTCCCATATCTGAATGCCACACAAAATGACATATTCCCATATCTGAATGTCACACAACATGACATTTTCCCATATCTGAATGCCACACAACATGGCATATTCCCATACCTGAATGCCACACAACATGGCATATTCCCATATCTGAATGCCACACAACATGGCACATTCCCATATCTGAATATCACACAACATGGCATATTTCCATATCTGAATGCCACACAACATGACATATTCCCATATCTGAATGCCACACATTTCATATTCCCATATCTGAATGCCACACATTTCATATTCCCATATCTGAATGCCACACAACATGACATATTCCCATATCTGAATGCCACACATTTCATATTCCCATATCTGAATGCCACACATTTCATATTCCCATATCTGAATGCCACACATTTCATATTCCCATATCTGAATGCCACACAACATGACATATTCCCATATCTGAATGCCACACAACATGGCATATTCCCATATCTGAATGCCACACATTTCATATTCCCATATCTGAATGCCACACATTTCATATTCCCATATCTGAATGCCACACATTTCATATTCCCATACCTGAATGCCACACATTTCATATTCTCATATCTGAATGCCACACAACATGACATATTCCCATATCTGAATGCCACACAACATGGCATATTCCCATATCTGAATGCCACACATTTCATATGCATATATCTGAATGCCACACATTTCATATTCCCATATCTGAATGCCACACATTTCATATTCCCATATCTGAATGCCACACAACATGACATATTCCCATATCTGAATGCCACACAACATGACATATTCCCATATCTGAATGCCACACATTTCATATTCCCATATCTGAATGCCACACATTTCATATTCCCATACCTGAATGCCACACAACATGGCATATTCCCATATCTGAATGCCACACAACATGGCACATTCCCATATCTGAATGTCACACAACATGGCATATTCCCATATCTGAATGCCACACATTTCATATTCCCATACCTGAATGCCACACAACATGGCATATTCCCATATCTGAATGCCACACAACATGGCACATTCCCATATCTGAATGTCACACAACATGGCATATTCCCATATCTGAATGCCACACATTTCATATTCCCATACCTGAATGCCACACAACATGGCATATTCCCATACCTGAATGCCACACAACATGGCATATTCCCATATCTGAATGCCACACAACATGGCACATTCCCATATCTGAATGTCACACAACATGGCATATTCCCATATCTGAATGCCACACATTTCATATTCCCATACCTGAATGCCACACAACATGGCATATTCCCATACCTGAATGCCACACAACATGGCATATTCCCATACCTGAATGCCACACAACATGGCATATTCCCATATCTGAATGCCACACAACATGGCATATTCCCATATCTGAATGCCACACAATATGGCATATTCCCATATCTGAATGCCACACAACATGGCATATTCCCATATCTGAATGCCACACAACATGGCATATTCCCATATCTGAATGCCACACAACATGGCATATTCCCATATCTGAATGCCACACAACATGGCATATTCCCATATCTGAATGCCACACAATGTGGCTCATATTTTTATTTTGGCACTTGCTTGCCTTGAACTCAAATATAGTCCATACACACTACTTCTAGTAGTGCTGGACTGAATTTTGCATGTGGATTAGAGTTCCCTATTACCAGTGTCCCTGGCCATCAGGCGAACCCACTCTGATTTCAGAGGTATTTGTAATTTACATCCATAAGTTAGGGATGAGAAGTCAACATTTTATTCCAACTGTCCGGTGGAGAGGTTGAACCCCTTACCTCGACATCAGCACACGGGATGTTTAAGAACACGTGTTATTATCCATTCGGCCATGCTGACCTCTACATGGCTCATATGCCACCAGCTGTTTGCTTGTCCAGACAGATCTCTGGTACTTATTTCATGAGCCCAGGTAAACCCCACTGGTGATACATCTTCTGCTGTCCTGAATCCCCCATTGGAGTATGGGCCCTCAACTACTCACTCCAAGCTGTCCTATATTTAGCTATCCCATACAGCTCTGCCCATGTGCTCCCCATATACATCTCTGTCTCTTATTCTTTTCTCCATGTGGTTTTAGTTCTCCCTCTATTTCATCTCCATGTGGTTTTAGTTCTCCCTCTATTTCATTTCCATGTGTTTTTAGTTCTCCATCTATTTCATTTCCATGTGTTTTTAGTTCTCCATCTATTTCATTTCCATGTATTTTTAGTTCTCCCTCTATTTCATCTCCATGTGGTTTTAGTTCTCCCTCTATTTCATTTCCATGTGTTTTTAGTTCTCCATCTATTTCATTTCCATGTATTTTTACTTCTCCCTCTATTTCATCTCCATGTGGTTTTAGTTCTCCCTCTATTTCACCTCCATGTGGTTTTAGTTCTCCCTCTATTTCATCCCCATGTGTCTTTAGTTCTCCCTCTATTTCATCTCCATGTGGTTTTAGTTCTCCCTCTATTTCATCTCCATATGTTTAAGTTCTCCCTCTATTTCACCTCCATGCGGTTTTAGTTCTCCCTCTATTTCATCTCCATGTGGTTTTAGTTCTCCCTCTATTTCATCTCCATATGTTTAAGTTCTCACTCTATTTCATCTCCATATGTTTAAGTTCTCCCTCTATTTCATCTCCATATGTTTAAGTTCTCCCTCTATTTCATCTCCATATGTTTTAGTTCTCCCTCTATTTCATCTCCATGTGGTTTTAGTTCTCCCTCTATTTCATCTCCATATGTTTAAGTCCTCCCTCTATTTCATCTCCATATGTTTAAGTTCTCCCTCTATTTCACCTCCATGTGGTTTTAGTTCTCCCTCTATTTCATCTCATGTCTTTTTAGTTCTCCCTCTATTTCATCTCCATGTGTTTTGAGTTCTCCCTCTATTTCATCTCCATGTGTTTTGAGTTCTCCCTCTATTTCATCTCCATATGTCTTTAGTTCTCCCTCTATTTCATCTCCATGTCTTTAGTTCTCCCTCTATTTTACCTCCATGTGGTTTAAGTTTTCCCTCTATTTCACCTCCATGTGGTTTAAGTTCTCCCTCTATTTAATCTCCATGTGTTTTTAGTTCTCCCTCTATTTCATCTCCATGTGGTTTTAGTTCTCCCTCTATGTCATTTGCCCCAATTGAAGACCTTCTAGGAATACTATACTCCAGTTTTCAGGATTGGTAAATCCCCATGGCTACTGCTGGGGTTGAACAAACGGGCCACTGCCCTGGCAAACTAGTATGAAAACAACTATACTCTCTCTAGCTGAAACTGTGCAGGCAAACATAAAACAAAGATGGTAAAGGGGTGAAAGAGTACAACACACCAATGGAATGAATAATATAAACAATAATAGAAATACAAACTGTAAATGAAACCACACAGAAAGTTAGTGTTGTTCAGTACTATACATTTGTATCTATATCCACTCACTCACGCACTCACAAATGCACCTCAATTACTCAAATATCTTTCATCAATGTAACATATCTTTCATCAATGTAACATATTTTTCATCAATGTAACATATCTTTCATCAATGTACCCAACAGCCATTCAAGCAAACATATATACAAACATACATATGTCCATTCATACAACCACTCACTCATCCACCCATTCCACTCATGTATCTACCCATCTGCTCACAAGCTAATAAAGCCATACATGCATCCACCCAGTAATACACCAACTCATTAATCTGTGTTCACTCATCTACTAACCCAACCATACACCCACTTACACAACTACTCAATAACCGAACCATCCATCCACCAACACATCCACCTGCTCATATATCCACTCACCTGTCCACAAGCTAATACATCTATACATTTATCCACCAACTCATACACCTACTCACTTATTCATCCATTCACACAACCATACACCCACTTATACAACCACTCAATAACCCAACCATCCACCCACGACTCACCTATTAAACCCACTGATCTGTTCATAGACTCGTACACTAACAAAACCATATATCCATCCATTCACTCACATAATCACTAACACATCCAACCAACAACTCCTCCAACCATGTATTCATTTACCCGCACACAACTAAAACCACACATCCATCCATCCACCTATCCCACATAAAAGCATCCATCTATACACACACTAACACATAAAGTACTGAAAGCAGAAAGTGTCATAAACCTGAAAATCAAACCCAAGTAACACTATCAACAACAAATAACATAAGCATGATCTCTTCTTCATAATTTTTGTCTTTCTAAGAGAACAGGTGACTGAGGGGTTTGGCTACTGTACCCACAAGCTGTAGGATTCTGGTTCTAATCTCATGGAGGGCAAACGATTTCTATCTACTGAAGATAAAATTTAAAACTCTAAGTTTAAACACTGTGTGATGACTACTCTGGCAAATATTTATCTTTATTTTCCCACATGCGACTGGTTTCGTTAAGGATACTTTTAGTTTTTTTTTTCTCTCTTAAATCCATAATTGTATCTCTAAATTTACATCCCAATATTTCATCCACAAGTCCAGGAATTTCATCCTACAGTCCAAACATTTTATCCACAAGTCCAGACTTGTCATCCTACAGTCCAGACATTTAATCCTACAGTCCATACATGTCATCCTACAGTCCAAACATTTTATCCACAAGTCCAGACATGTCATCCTACAGTCCAGACATTTAATCCTACAGTCCAGACATTTAATCCTACAGTCCATACATGTCATCCTACCGTCGAGACATTTAACCCTACAGTCCATACATGTCATCCTACAGTCCAGACATTTAATCCTACAGTCCATACATGTCATCCTACAGTCCAGACATTTAATCCTACAGTCCATACATGTCATCCTACCGTCGAGACATTTAATCCTACAGTCCATACATGTCATCCTCCAGTCCAGACATTTAATCCTAGTCCATACATGTCATCCTACCATCCAGACATTTAATCCTACAGTCCATACATGTCATCCTACCGTCCAGACATGTCATCCTCCAGTCTAGACATGTCATCCTCCAGTCCAGACATGTCATCCTCCAGTCCAGACATTTAATCCTACAGTCCATACATGTCATCCTACCGTCCAGACATGTCATCCTCCAGTCTAGACATGTCATCATCCAGTCCAGACATGTCATCCTCTAGTACAGACATTTCATCCTACAGTCCATACATGTCATCCTCCAGTCTAGACATGTCATCCTCTAGTCTAGACATGTCATCCTCCAGTCCAGACATGTCATCCTCTAGTACAGACATTTCATCCTACAGTCCATTCATGTCATCCTACAGTCCATTCATGTCATCCTCCAGTCCAGACATGTCATCCTCTAGTCTAGACATGTCATCCTCCAGTCTAGACATGTCATCCTCCAGTACAGACATGTCATCCTCTAGTACAGACATGTCATCCTCTAGTACAGACATTTCATCCTCCAGTCTAGACATTTCATCCTCCAGTCTAGACATGTCATCCTCCAGTCTAGACATTTCATCCTCCAGTCTAGACATGTCATCCTCCAGTCTAGACATGTCATCCTCCAGTTCAGAAATGTCATCCTCCAGTCCAGACATGTCATCCTCCAGTCCAGACATGTCATCCTCCAGTCCAGACATGTCATCCTACTGTCCAGACATGACATCCTCCAGTCTAGACATGTCATCATGCAGTCCAGACATGTCATTCCTCCAGTCCAGACATGTCATCCTCCAGTCTAGACATGTCATCATCCAGTCCAGACATGTCATCCTCCAGTCCAGACATTTCATCCTACCATCCAGACATGTCATCCTCCAGTCCAGACATGTCATCCTACCGTCCAGACATGTCATCCTACCATCCAGACATGTCATCCTCCAGTCCAGACATGTCATCCTACCATCCAGACATGTCATCCTCCAGTCCAGACATGCCATCCTACCATCCAGACATGCCATCCTATAGTCCAGACATTTCATCCACAAGTCCAGATATGTCATCCTCCAGTCCAGATATGTCATCCTACCATCCAGACATGTCATCCTCCAGTCCAGACATGTCATCCTCCAGTCCAGACATGTCATCCTCCAGTCCATACATGTCATCCTACTGTCCAGACATGTCATCCTACCATCCAGACATACCATCCTCCAGTCCAGACATGTCATCCTTCAATCCAGACATTTAATCCTACAGTCCAGACATGTCATCCTATAGTCCAGACATTTCATCCACAAGTCCAGACATGTCATCCTCCAGTCCAGAATTTCATCCTCCAGTCCAGATATATTAGCCCAGAGTTTCTTTTGTCTACCCCTTTACCACTTGCCTTCAAACCTACTTCGGAGGAAGAATCCTTGTCAACAAGGAATGCCGGTGTCAAACGAGCATGTTCTTGACATTTCATTTGAACTAAGAATAGTGAGGTTCTTGGAGTGAATGCTGATTACATTTCTAGAGACACTGCCTGTCGGCCTGCTAGTCATGAGATCAAATTCACTTTACC
The DNA here is from genome assembly GCA_963921405.1 of Cepaea hortensis. NCBI lineage: Eukaryota > Metazoa > Mollusca > Gastropoda > Stylommatophora > Helicidae > Cepaea > Cepaea hortensis. The sequence continues at coordinate 31,168,788 of OY992890.1, forward strand.
TGGGAAGGTTAACCCGATCAACAAACACCCGCAGAAGTCGGATGTGTCTGGCTAATAGTGCAAGAACGCAGCTCTGCTGTAAACAGGCACAATGCAGCTATGCCTGAGTGAGAGTCGAATGTCCTCCGAAACACCCAGGAAGGTTAACCCGGTCAACAAACACCCGCAGAAGTCAGATGTGTCGGCCTACCGGTGCAAGAACGCAGCTCTGCTGAAAACAGGCACAAAGCAACTATGTCAGAGTGAGAGTTGAATGTCCTTTGAAACACTTGGGAAGGTTAACCTGGTCAACAAACACCCACGGAAGTTGGATGTGTCGGCCTAGCGCCGCAACTCTGCTGTAAACAGGCACAATGCAATCACGTCCGAAAAACGCGGAAGAAGAAGAAGAAATTCACTTTGAGATAAATTATTACAACTGACCTGGGCTCCCAGGTCGACTCAGTCTAAAATGTGTACCAGGGTATGTTTTGGGAAGTTAAAGCAACTAGCATGGCATTAAACCCCCCCCCCCCCACCACCACCACTAGAGTGCCAACTAGTCTATACAAATATGGGTTTAGCACCATATGCCCCAAGATCTATAAAAAAGTCCTTTACTATTTTATTTTATTACATCTCTAGAAGAGATCATGCATAAGAGATGTTTGCACAATACAGTCACATCAGAACAACACACAGAGAAGACAACAACAACAACACACACAGACACACTTTTAATGTAAAAATATATCTACATCCAAGCAAATACACCGAAGAAAAATACCAAAATCTGAAAAACAAAAATAAGACAGAAAATCATGCACTAATTTGCAAATCATTCCTGTACTATTATATAACAACATTTTAACAACAGATAAGGAACATGCTTATAGAACCTTTAAAATTAAGTAACTGTTTTAAAAAGACTTTAAAGTCGAGAGGATCAACTTCACTGCACTGGGTTTGATCCCATATGGCTGTTTCCACAGGACTGCCTGCTGAAAGTGTCGCACAAAGCACGCACTCCATAGCTCCAGCAATGACCCACAGGGGTCTCTGAGAAAAATGCAATCGTGAACAAAAAGGCCTAGCCCAGAAATGAACCCACAATCTTCGAGGCAGACAGCTTGACCACTTCGCCATGGAGACTAGTTGACTAATTTGCACTAAATGCCAGTGTCTTCGTCAAGTTATCTATATGACTGCTCTAATTACAAATTGTCACCAAAATATTAACCCACAATGTTCAACAGAATTGGGGAATTACAATAAAAACAATAAACGGATAACAGATCTCTGGCAAAGACAGTTTTGTTTTAAATAGAAAAAGAAGTAATTTCTGAAAGAGATGCAGAATTTGTGCTAACTGGAGATACTGTTAAAGGCATAAGAGTGTTCTTCAAGCAAACAAAGAAAATGTGAACAATTTATGCTGCCTCTTTCATAGACATAGAAATACATTGCTTTAAAAAAAATTAAAAACTTATTCTAATTAATTTGACATTCTGTAAATGGGAAAGGCATTCTGTAAATGGTAAAGACATTATGTAAATGGAAGCAATTTAGTTTCAAAAGAAAAACAAAAGATAACATTTTAAATGGTGAAGACAAAAACAATATATTCATAATTTTTGTAAAAAGAATCTATAACATCTTCAAAACATCTTTGTTGTGGTCTTTCTCTTCAACACTTCCCCTCTCTTCATAGTTATCTCTTCCATCTATACATGAATTTTTCATGCTTAAAATATTTCAATTTCCTAAATATTTTTCTAAAAATCTTCTTTAATAACTGAGTTTTTGGTGGATCAATCTATTTCTCTCTCTCTTTTTTAAAATCATTCCATGAAATATTAATATTCTTCTGCAACACATATTCACAGGCACATCAATGTAAGCCATCAGAAATGTGAACACAATCATAAATTCTTCTTCCTCATGGTTTCCTATTTTAAAGGGAGTGAGTCACACTTAGACATGTACTTCAAAGGTAAGTGTGTCTACTTCAGTAGGCATCTGTGTAAGGTTTTGCTTCCTGTAGACAGACTCCTTCCAACTAACGGGCTCTAGCTACCCGTGGTTACATTTTCTTTCCTAACACATTTGCCAGGGCGGTAGCCTAACTGACTACTCTGTCAACTGTCAACTGTCAACTGCTGTGGGATATTTAATGTGCAAAACTGGGACATAGGACATCCTTTTTGGCCCATATCCAGGAAGGCTAGATATCCAATCGCATTACTCAAGAGATCAGTTAAAAGTTGGTTGCATATCCTTTATAGGATTATGCAGTTAACTCCAGCATTTTTTGTGATTCCTTGGCAAGTCTTTGTACAGTAGTTTATCACTGCTTTCTGAACAAATGGTTCTCATATACACCACTGAATGAAAACCACAGCTCAAGGTGGTATGCTTCCAAATTGTGATATGCGGGATTAAGTCACAGCGCCTGCAAAGATCCGAGGGACATGTGATATCATTACGTACTAAAGGTACTTGGAAAAATTCTGAGCCATTTGCTGAAATCAAACCTGGTAACCTCTGATACTGAGAGAGCCACAGTAACCTCTTAGCCACGCCCCTTCAATTCACACATTGATTCCGCTGTATGTGAATTTTTAGTTTAGTTTAGTCGACAGATTAACATCACGGCACACGGGTGTAACCCATAAGTGTTCCGTTCTCCTCCTAACTCAAGCCTGAGTCCGGAGAATCTCAGTTCAGTGCACGAACTCTGTAGACCCGGTGAGGATCCTGAAATACTTTGGGTAGATTTTTAACTCAAAATTTTGCTCGGGCAGCGCCGTTAGGCTATTCTTTTTCAATTTTCAACTGCCAAGGGATCTTTTACGTCCGATCTCACTACCCAGAGACCATGGGAAAGTTTGTTACTAGAAGTCCACGTGAAAAAATATGGGCCCTCACCAGGGCTTGAACCTGGGACCTCCAGCACTCAAGGCGGACACCATACCTCGAGACCATTCAGCCTATGTGAATGTTCATATCATATACTGTACCTGAAATATATCAGTTTTGACACACTCTTGTTTCTTAATCTCTAAACTTGAAACAATTGTATGCAAATAAAATCCTAGCTGGACACATAGGACGGCCAAGACTCTATCATTTACCACTGGGTTACTTCATGGTTTAATACGGCTGAACTTTTTCTTTACCATACAATGCAAAATGTGTCCGGCTATTCTTCAAGTGTACAAACAATGCATCATGCATGGTTGTATTTCTTACATTAAGCCAGAGAATGCTAAACAATCTGCCAATATATTTGTTTCTTTATTTACCTCTTCTTCTGAAGACTAATCATGGTTCATAACCTGTGGTGATATTAACAGATGCAAACTCAGTACCTGAGGCACTTTAGTCTTTGAAAACGTCAGTACTACGGATACTACATTCTGAACTAGCGTAATGTCACCATACAGTAAATACCATTTTATCCTAAATCCCCAACAACAGTGCATTCCTAAATCAAAGAGTATACAGTGCTAGCCTAAATACTAAAGCAGACACTGCATTCCTAAATCCTAGAGCAGGCAATGTATTCCTAAATCCTAGAGTAGACAGTATTTTCCAAAATTTTAGATTAGGCAATGTATTTCTACAACTTTATGTAGCCAATATATTCCTAAGATCTAGGAGTAGACAGTACATTCCTAAAATTCTTGACAAGGCGTGTGGTACCCAAAAGGAAGCAACAGTTTCTAAGACTCTAAGCCAAACTCCAAACCTACCCAGGTCCACTTCATCGCCCTTGGGCTTCTGCTTGCGCTTCAGCTCCAGCTTGTCCGCGTCCACATTGACGGTCTCAAACACTGTGTCGGCCACCTCGTGCTGCCAGCGCTCGGACACAACCAAGGGGAAGTTTCTGTACAAGTCCTGGTCGGCTTCTGTCAACTGAACACAAGTACAGTAATCATTCATTGGCTTCTGTCAACTGAACACAAGTACAGTAATCATTCATTGGCTTCTGTCAACTGAACACAAGTACAGTAATCATTCATTGGCTTCTGTCAACTGAACACAAGTACAGTAATCATTCATTGGCTTCTGTCAACTGAACACAAGTACAGTAATCATTCATTGGCTTCTGTCAACTGAACACAAGTACAGTAATCATTCATTGGCTTCTGTCAACTGAACACAAGTACAGTAATCATTCATTGGCTTCTGTCAACTGAACACAAGTACAGTAATCATTCATTGGCTTCTGTCAACTGAACACAAGTACAGTAATCATTCATTGGCTTCTGTCAACTGAACACAAGTACAGTAATCATTCATTGGCTTCTGTCAACTGAACACAAGTACAGTAATCATTCATTGGCTTCTGTCAACTGAATACAAGTACAGTAATCATTCATTGGCTTCTGTCAACTGAACACAAGTACAGTAATCATTCATTGGCTTCTGTCAACTGAACACAAGTACAGTAATCATTCATTGGCTTCTGTCAACTGAACACAAGTACAGTAATCATTCATTGGCTTCTGTCAACTGAACACAAGTACAGTAATCATTCATTGGCTTCTGTCAACTGAACACAAGTATAGTAATCATTCATTGGCTTCTGTCAACTGAACACAAGTACAGTAATCATTCATTGGCTTCTGTCAACTGAACACAAGTACAGTAATCATTCATTGGCTTCTGTCAACTGAACACAAGTACAGTAATCATTCATTGGCTTCTGTCAACTGAACACAAGTACAGTAATCATTCATTGGCTTCTGTCAACTGAACACAAGTACAGTAATCATTCATTGGCTTCTGTCAACTGAACACAAGTACAGTAATCATTCATTGGCTTCTGTCAACTGAACACAAGTACAGTAATCATTCATTGGCTTCTGTCAACTGAACACAAGTACAGTAATCATTCATTGGCTTCTGTCAACTGAACACAAGTACAGTAATCATTCATTGGCTTCTGTCAACTGAACACAAGTACAGTAATCATTCACTGGCTTCTGTCAACTGAACACAAGTACAGTAATCATTCACTGGCTTCTGTCAACTGAACACAAGTACAGTAATCATTCATTGGCTTCTGTCAACTGAACACAAGTACAGTAATCATTCATTGGCTTCTGTCAACTGAACACAAGTACAGTAATCATTCATTGGCTTCTGTCAACTGAATACAAGTACAGTAATCATTCACTGGCTTCTGTCAACTGAATACAAGTACAGTAATCATTCACTGGCTTCTGTCAACTGAACACAAGTACAGTAATCATTCATTGGCTTCTGTCAACTGAATACAAGTACAGTAATCATTCATTGGCTTCTGTCAACTGAACACAAGTACAGTAATCATTCATTGGCTTCTGTCAACTGAATACAAGTACAGTAATCATTCATTGGCTTCTGTCAACTGAACACAAGTACAGTAATCATTCATTGGCTTCTGTCAACTGAATACAAGTACAGTAATCATTCATTGGCTTCTGTCAACTGAACACAAGTACAGTAATCATTCATCCCTGGCACCAGAACATGTCTCAGGAAGGAAAAGTGATTGGCTTCTGTCAAATGAACACAAGTACATTCATTCAGCACCATGTACTTTGCAGAACCTCGCTTCCATAATAACCTTCTGAAAAACCTCTCGATCATAAGCAAGATGCCCCGCGTCCAATACATCCATCTGGAGATTATCCGCCACAACCTGCACCCATCTTCTCTTTGGCCTTCCTCTTCCTCTCTTCCCGGGCATATACCCCTCCATTATTGTTCTCTCCAAACTTTCGTGGCATTTCAAGTGACCAAAATATTTCAATTTTTCTTTTTTTTATCGTCTTTAATAGCCAACCTTCTTCAATATTCAGCTCTTTAAGTATGGATGCATTTGTTCTTTTCTTTTTCCAAGATATTCTTAGAACTCACCTATAACATTTATATTCAAAGGCGTTTATGCGCTGTTCAGCTTGTATAGTAAGTGTCCAGGTCTCACAGGCGTATGTTGCAGTGGGAAATATGCATGCTCTTAAAAATCTAAGTTTTGTAGTTCTATCTGTTCCACTCCACAATTTATTCATTTGTTTTAGTCTTTGAAGAGCAATAGATATTCATCTTGTAATGTCTTTCATTGTGTCACCATTGTTGGTAATTAATGACCCAAGATATTCGAAGTACAGTAATCATTCATCCCTGGTACCAGTAACATAGGCCAGAAATGGGTACATGGAAATGCCTTGGGAAGTAAGGGCAACTAGACTGATAGTGATTGCATCACCCACCCTGTGTGTATTGGCCTATATGTATCTAGCAACATGTAAATTGTGATAATAATAGCATCATCCATCCTGTGACAATTGGCCTATATGGGCCTAGGCATTGGTACAAACAAAGAACAGTCAATCACACATAGAGTGTTCTTTAGTACAGAAAGAAGAGATCAATACCTTAATTCCTTTTGTAGTTTCCTCACCATACATACAATCACTACCTTAATTCCTTTTGTAGTTTCCTCACCATACATACAATCACTACCTTAATTCATTTTGTAGTTTCCTCACAATACATACAATCACTACCTTAAATCTGTTTGTAGAACCCTCACAAAACAATCATTACCTTAACTTCTTTTGTAGATTTCCCACCAAACAATTATTACCTTAATTCCTTTTGTAGTTTCCTCACCACACAATCATTACCTTAATTCCTTTTGTACTTTCCTCATCATACAATCACCACCATAATTCATTTTGTAATTTCCTCACCACACAATCATTACCTTAATTCCTTTTGTATCTTCCTCATCAAAGGAACCGATATCAAAGGCATCTGCTGCATTGACCTCTCCCTTCGGTGGAATCAATGGGGGAGTGTATTTCTGGAGATAGACCTGCACCCAGTCCAGCCCTCTAAAAAATGGATGCTCCTTCACTTCTTGAGCCCTGTGGAAAGGCAACAGATTCAGTGACGCAGACTTCACAGTAAAGGTGCTTTTTACATGTCAATTGCATGCCACAGCTACACACTGATTGCAGCAACAGCATTTATTTTATTTTGGGTGTTAGCTAGCTTTGAACTCAAGCGTAGTCCATGCATGTGTTACTACGTCTAGTGAACTGGACTGATTTTTGTGTGTGGATTAACTATCTTTATTACCAGTGTCCCTTGCCATTAGGTGAATTGTCTCTGACTTCAGAGGTGCTTGCAATATATGTCCCCAAGTCAAGGAAGAGAAGTCAACATTTTAGTCCAACTGACCGGTATAGGGATTGAACCTGCTACCTCGGCATCAGCACACCGGATGTTTAAGAACAAACGCTCTTATTCATTTGGCCATGCGATCTACACAGATAATTCACAGCAAAGATGCTTTCTACATGCTAACTGCATGCAATAGCACCACACTGATTGCAGTAACAGCACTGATCAATGTACATCTGATGTGATAACCACATTAAATGGCAGCCTTAACAATTAACACAATGTAATACCAAAAATGCTGGTCTCCATGGCTAAGGTCTTGTGTTCGAAATACAGGAGCCCATGCCTCTCTGGTTTTAACGTGATGGTATGGAAGCCAGTCGTTCAGAAAACAATGGCAAACTACTGAACGTAAATTTACTTGCCAAGACATCAACAACAGCAGTTCTGGTGTTGGCAGCGATGTCTAGTAATTAGGATATGCAAAAACACCAACCCCCCAAAAAAAAAACAACAATACCCATCTTCTTCGGTGAACCCTCACTTCAAGAGATGGAATCATAAACCTGAACAGGTAACAGTGTATACAAAGATGAGGAAACAGACGACAGGCAAGAAGGACTTTCAAAACATTATGTAATTTGTTGAAGTCAAATGAAATCAAGCTTGACACCAGACTTAGAATTTTAAACTCTAATGTTAAATCAGTAAACCTATATGGCAAAGAAACGTGGAGAATGCCTAAAAAAATTAGCAACAAACTATGAGAGAGCTTCAAATGAAAACCTTAAAAGTATGATAGAAATTACAATAACCATGCCATTGTTTTGTAACCTGTCAATATTGTTGCTAAGGATGTCAAGAGTGTTAAGCATGTGATATTGCGGTGCAGACGAACACGGTGATGTCATAAGGACAGTTTAAAGACGGGCGTCCCACTTTTAACAGCATTCTGTTATCTGTTTTTTGATCAGTGAAGGGGTGAAACCTATAGAAATTCAGCGATTGAAGGTCCAGTATGGTGATGCATTCCTGTCAGTTCAGCAAAAGTATGAGTGGAGTAGGTAGTTTCAAAACGACGTGACTTCTGCAACAGACTGTTCACGACCAGGTCAGGCACACCGAGTAGTGAACCCAGAGTTGATTTTTCTACAGGAATCCAAGCACTTTATCGGCGCTGGAAGACTTGGATTGAACGCAGTGGTGATACATTTGTTCTTTACATTTTCAGAATATATTCACCATAAGAAAAAAAAAATTAAGGTTTTCATTTGAAACTGGATAGAACATACACTGATATCAATCTGATAATAGTATATAACTATATAACTGGATAGAACACACACTGATATCAATCTGATAATAGTATATAACTATGTAACTGGATAGAACACACACTGATATCAATCTGATAATAGTATATAACTATGTAACTGGATAGAACACACACTGATATCAATCTGATAATAGTATGTAACTATGTAACTGGATAGAACACACACCGAGATCAATCTGATAACATTATATAACTGGATGGAACATACACTGAGATCAATCTGAGAATATTATATAACTAGAAAGTTGCTCATCTATAACCCACAGGGTCAATGAAATAGTTATTTAGTTGCATACCCAATCCATGATGTAGCAGTCAACCCCAGCATTGTTTGGCTGTTCGTGATTCCTGGGCAAGTTTACATTCAGCAGTGTGCAAATGCTTTCTGAATGACCGACACCCATACCATTTAATTAAAAAACCAACGCAAGGCAGTCTGCTGCCAAATCGCCCGCAGCTGTGTTTTGAATGTGGGTATGCAGGATAAAAAACTGCATCCCTAACCTCTTCGCCATAGAGCTGGCATGAAATAGAGGGAACCTAATACATGTAGAGAAGAGAATCGGATACAGAGTTGAATAACATGAGGAAGACATGAAGGGAGCTGACAGAGATAGAAAACGATAGGAGAGCTTGGTGTGAGTTGGTTGAGGGCTCCCGCTTCAATCGGGGATAAAGTAAGTTAGCTGCATATCCTTTACAGGACATCACAGTCAACCCCAGAATTTTTTTGCTGTTTGTGATTTCTTGACAAGTTTATATTCAGTAGTTTGCTATTGCTTTCTGAAAGAGTGGCACTCATACCATTGAATGAAAACCACTGCAAGGAGGTCTGCTTCCAAAATGCGTGCAGCTGTGCTTCAAATGCAGTATGAGGGATTATGAATTGTGTTTTAACCCCTTTGCCACAGAGTGGTGGGGAGAAAAAGGGCAGCAACAAAGCTACAGTACCAGCTGTCACAGTCTATGTGATTATCCATGAGTTAAATTTTCATTTTCCTCTTGTTAGACTTGCTCATTGTTTTTTTCTGTCTCTCCGTGGTATTCTTTGCATTTTCCTCTGAAACCACATTTTCACTTCCATTAAAAATTATTCAGCTTGTCTGCTCATTGTCCACTTTTCACATCCATATGAAAGTACAGGTTCTAAGTAGCACTTCAACACTCTTTTTCTCATTGCAAGTGACATCTGTTTATTAGTCAGTGTGTTTTCCATTTTGTAAAAGGTTACCTTTGCCATAGTGATTCTTGTTCTAATCTCTTCAAGGCATCTCCCATCAGATGTTATGAGATAGTTGTATCAATTCAAATGTTAAGAATAATCCCATTTATCCTTATATTACATTGTGATGTTTCTTTATGCTTAGAGACAACTATAATCTGTGTCGTCATACAATTTAATTCTAACCCTAGTTGTTCACTGTGTACAACAACCACATCTACTAAATGTTGCAGATCCTGTTTATTGTCTGCAATCAATACTGTATCATCCACATATCTAACTAATACAGGGTATATTTTTAATGATTGTGCAGTGTATGAAAATATTGCTGGTCCAAGTTTTGTATTTACCTATTATGTTCCATGAACTTTACAGAGGGTGAATGTAAACTTGGACCGGCAATATTTTCAAACACTGCACAGTCATTAAAAATACACCCTACATTACTAATGTTATGTCCCCCAATGGCAATTCACACATGGTGTATACATATAAACGTGTATGTTAATACTCCCCTCTCTACTACGACTTACCCCCTGCCTCGACATCCTAACCTGTCCTCCACATCCCTTCGGAGTAAGCCTTCCAACAATGTCTTCATCTCTATGGACATTGACTCCGGTAAATCAACGTTCTGAAAATGGGAGACCATGTATCCAATCAAACCATTACATCAGGCAGTTACAATGTTTCAGTAAATCTGTGATCAGTTGTCAGAATTCTCATGTTAAGTTCCATGTTTAATGAAAGCAAATATATGAGATAGATAAATGAGTTGAGTTGAGACAAGAACCAACCTCACAGCACTCATACATTCCCATACGCGCTCTGACCTCATCATCAACAGCCAGCGAAGAGTCCCAATACTAATGGTACCGGTTGCAGTCTGATTATGTCCATCTAACCTGTCCTTGGAGTACAGATTGTTGGCCAGACCCTCCGGTCACTCCCGGCGACACCATTCCCTCCAGGCTATGACTTACCTGTTTTTCCACACTATTCACACAAACTCAAAGGATCCTGACCACGTGTGCTTTACTATGAACCAATATCCTGCCCCGCTGTGCAGACCCAGCCGTGCAGACCCAGCCAATCTGTCCGCCTGCTTGTTTCTCAACAAACCAGCATGTTGGGAAAAGACTGACAGTTTATTATCTGGCCCATGATGACATTGATGTTCTGCAAGCATCTGCAACCTGACGATCATCATTATCATCAAGTGCCCTGCCTGCTGGCTTAGACATTAATGTCTCTCAAATTATCTCGGTCTTTGGTGTTCTGGATCAACTCTGCTGATATTATTCCTCCATGTCACTGTCTAAATCCATCCAGCATCATTTCTCTTCATCAGACTCTGCCTCTCTTCCCCTCGATCTTTCCAGTTGTCACGATGTTCTTCAATGCCTCTCTTCTCATCCAATAACTGAAGAAAGCTGCTTGTCTCTTTCTTATTGTTGTATATAGTGTTCTAGTTCCACTAGCCTCTTTCAGACACACTCACCACCTTCACTTCTCAAAACATTTCTGGTATCCATTCTGAGATGCGTCAACCTTAAATGTCTGCCTGATTGTGGATTCAAACTCATGACCACCAGGCAAGCATTTAGTCACTACACTGCCATGGCTCCCAGTAGTGGACTATGGTGCTACTTATTCAACATACAACATAACATCTGTCAAACGTATTGTAGTTGTAACCAAAAACCTACCATTGTCATGGTCATACGATCTATCTCATGTTTATCTTTAGTCTTGTGTTGCCTGAACGGACTGTGCCTGGAACGAGCATAAATCAAAAGAGAATGAGGCAAAGTCAAAGAATAAATACTTGTCTATCAAATCCTTTGAGAATGAGGCAAAGTCAAAGGTTAAATCCATCCATCCATCATGTGCCATGCCGGTAAGCATGGGCGGTCATGTTTTGCCATCTCACTCGATCACCAGAGTCGTGGATCAGCTCTGTGTTTCTGTCTCAACCATGCCACAAGGCCAAGCCATCCAGGTATTTGCTTCTAGGTCTTCCCCTTGGTCTGTTCCCTTCGATCATGGATCAGCTCAGTCAGTGTTCCTGTCTCGACTATAAAACACCAAGCCATCCGGGTATTTACTTCTCTGCCCTCCCCTTGTTCTCTTCCCCTCGATCTTGCCAGTTGTCACTAAGTTCTCTCATTCATTTCTTCTCATACCATGCCCAAAAAATTGTGACTGTCTACGTCTAATGTCTCTAATCAGTTTAGATCTTCATTTGTTTCTTGAAGGACTTGTTCATTGGTCTTTCTGGCTGTCCATGGTATTCTTTGCATTTTCCTCAGAAACCACATTTCTACAGCCATCAGATGTTTTTCAGCTTGACTGCTCATTGTCCAAGCTTCACATCCATATAAAAGTACAAGTTCTATGTAGCACCTCAACACTCCTTTTCTTGTTTCAATTGACATCTTTTTATTGGTCAGTATGTTTTTCGTCTTGCTGAAGGCTACTTTTGCCATGGCGATTCTTGTTCTAATCTCTTCAAGGCATCTCCCATCAGATGTTATTACTGTTCCGAGATAATTGTACCTATTCACTTGCTGAAGAATATTCCCATTTACTTGTATATTACATTGTGGTATTTCGTTCTTCCTAGTGACGACCATAAGCTGTCTTTTTACAATTTAATTCTTCTCTATAAAAAATAAAAGGTTAAATACTTGTCTATAAATTTGTAAGAGAATGAGGCAATGTCAAAGGTTGAATACTCGTCTGTCAAATCATCAGATGGTAGAACATTGCTCTCATCACGGCACAATGAAAAGACTCCTGATCCCTTACCAGTTTTCTTGCCTCATTCATTGTCATGCCCAGAAGAAGAAGAAGAAGAAGCAGTAGAAGAAGAAGAGGAAGCAGCAGAAGAAGAAGTAGAAGAAGAAGGTCTGTCACCAGATTTCAGAACTTTGACAATAGATAGGGTTTGTTACCAGATTTCAGGACATTGACAATAGATAATGTTTGCCACCAGATTTCAGAACTTTGACAAAAGTTAGGGTTTGTCACCAGATTTCAGAACTTTGACAAAAATTAAGGTTTGTCACCAGATTTCAGAACTTTGACAATAGATAGGGTATGTCACGTGATTCCCATGGAATCTGTTATTCTCTCTGTCCATCGTTTACATAGTTGGCCTCTTTGTCTGGTTCCCTCTAGTCTGTACATCATTGCTTGTTGTGGTATACTGTCAGTAGCCTAGTTATGTGGCCAAACCATTTCACTGTGTGTGTTTTTTTTAATGAAATCTAGCACTGCTATTGCTGGTCTCCATGGCAACGGCATTACAGACACGGTTCATAATTCCGTTTACCTGCGTTCATTTGATTTGCCATCTGATGATATTATACTTCCTAAACACTCTGTGGCGAAGGAGTTATGTACACAATACATAAACCTGCATACTGTGTTGGAAACACAGCTGCAGGCGATTTGGCAGCAGAACACCTTGCATTGATTTTCATATACTAGTATGAGTGCTGGTCATTCAGAAAGCAACTGTAAACTAGTGTAAACTTACCAAGACATCACAAACAGCCAAAAAATACTTCGGTTGACTGCGACATCCTGTAAAGGATATGCAACTAACTTATTTTAAAGTACTTGAAGCTCTGATTATTCTATATTAACTACACCAGACACCAAGGACACCTCCTGGTGTGGGGAAGGTTCCTAAACTTGTTACAGGTTCAACAAAGACAAGACAGCCGTACCCTTTGAGGAGCTTGTAGAGCATACAACCAAAGGAGAACCAGTCCGCACTGGAGTCGTATGCCGTCCCTTTCTGTAAAACTTCTGGTGCCATATAGCCATGGGTCCCCCTGTAATAACAGTAGATGGTTATTGGTAGAGCCAAACATTCATGTATATGTAACAATCATGATATACTCTAGCATAATACACTTAACAATCACACTATGTGTAAGCACCACAATACACTTAACGATCATGTCATCATCATCAAGTGCCATGCCAGTTGGCATACACGTTCATGACTCTCCACAGATCTCGGTCTTTGGTTTTCTGGACTGATGAGGACTTGGTGACTACTAGCAAGGTTGAGGAGAAAATAACAAGGGGAAGGCAGAGAAGTAAATATCTAGATGTCTTGGCCACGTGGCATGGTCAAGACAAGAACACACAGCCGATCCACAACTCTGGTGATCGTGTGAAATGGCGTAACATGACTGCCCAAGATTACCAGCATGGCACACGATAATGATGTAAAAAAGATAAAGTAGAGGTACCTCTTAAATGCCTGTAGGTGCATTAAATCTATGGTGCCAGACTTACATTTTACAGACCAAACAACATACAATGATTAACAACTATAACAATATGTATAAGAACCACGTCACCTTGAGGGGTATTGGGTGTATGAAACCAAATCTCTATTGACCAACCGCCACTCAAAGGGTCATGTGATCAACATCACACTGGTCACAAGTACTTCCCAGATCATGTCCCGGTACCCTTATAGGCTAGGTCAACATGGCAACCCAGACCTTTTGTGTTTTATTTTAAAATCCCTGCTTCAAGGTGGTTTCGAACACATGACCCTCATGCTGGGAGGCAAACATACTAGCCGCTGCACTGCCACTGCTCATTCACTGGCACCTGGCAGTCTTGGCAGACAACAGTTTTGTTAGTTTGTGCTTCACAAAGGCATAATAACTACAACCTATGGTGGTAGCGAATGTGGCCATAGCACAAAGCCTGGGCTGAATTATAGAGACCATGTGTTGTCCATGCAGCATGATCCCTCTTTCGGTCTGTCTAGTTTACTCCAGAGGAAAGGTAACACTAATATATCTGGAACATGACAAGCTGCAGAAGCTGCCAGATCAGCAAAGCAATGCTCTAACTGTCTGCCTGTCAGAGCTTCGATCCGAGACCAGTTGCCAACCAAGGCTTAGCACCTCTCATGTTGTTCAGATAAATAAGCGTTTTATCATGACTAAGTGTATTATTGTAATTATAATTATAGTAAATTTTCTTAAGTACATGTTTATGATAATCATATCATTATGATAGTTACATGTACCATTCTGAAAGTTAATTGTATATTCTGATTGTTAAGTGTATCATTAAGAATAATGATACTGTCCTACTCTGTGGTGCGGTGGTTAATTCACCGACCTGCCTCGGACTCCGGTGGTCATGGTTTCATTTCTGGACCCAACCAATCGGTTCAATAGTGCAATTCTCCCAGAGACATCTGGGGGTCATCGCTGCAACTACAGAGTTTGTGCTCTGTGTGACACTTTCAGTAGACCACCCTGTGGAAGGAGACCGACCATATGGGATCAAACACAGTGCAATGAAGTCGAACCTCTGGCCTTTACAACACCTTTTAAAGTCAATCATTGTATCTTTCTGAATAGTGATGATTGCTTAGTATATAAGGATGAGAGTTAACTATCACATTGCTGAATGTAATGACAATGATGTTGTTTGATTACGTCTTAGTCCATTTCACATACTGTCTGTACTTACTGGAAAGTGGCTATCTTTTTTATACTACCATATCAATGAATGTAATGACAATGATGTTGTTTGATTACGTCTTAGTCCATCTCACATACTGTCTATACTTACTGGAAAGTGGCTATCTTTTTTATACTACAATATCAATTAATGTAATGACAATGATGTTGTTCGATTAAGTCTTAGTACATCTCACATACTGTCTGTACTAACTGGCAAGTGGCTATTTTTGTATACTACCATATCAATGAATGTAATGACAATGATGTTGTTTGATTAAGTCCTAATACATCTCACATACTGTCTGTACTTACTGGCAATTGGCTATTTTTAAACTAACATATCACTGAATGTAATGACAATGATCAAGTCTGAATATATCTCACATCCTATCTGTACTTACACATTGGCATATGATATTTCTAGACACTATCATAACTGAATGTAATGACAATGATCAAGTCTGAATATATCTCATATCCTATCTGTACTTACACACTGGCATGTGGCCTTTTTCTTGGAAAAATCACAGGCCAAACCCAGGTCAGAGATTCGTACATGGCCATTCTCGTCTAACAATATGTTTGCTGGCTGGAAATGAAATCACAGCAAGTCACATGTGTATAAAATCAGAAATAAAAAGTAAAGATGATGGCATTATTTTAAGATAAAAGGTCAACATTAGGAAGTAACTTAAGACAAAAAATTAAGATGCGGAAGTAACTTAAAATAAAAAGTCAAGAAGGTGGCAGTAGCTTAAGATAAAAAATCAAAATCATGGAACAATTTAAGATACAAAGTTAAAATGATGAGGTAACTTAGGATAAAAAATCAAGATGATGAAAGTAACTTAATATTAAAAGTCAAGAGTTAAGACGAAAGAAGTAACTTATGAAAAAAATTCAAGATGATGGAAGTAACTTATGATAAAAATCAAGATGGTGGTAAAAACATAAGATAAAATGTTAAGATGATGGTAGTAACCTATAATAAAAAGTCATGATAATAGAAGTAAGTAATGCAAGTTGACGAGATCAAGAAAAACAAAGGATATGGTATATTTTGTTTATGAACCCCATCGATTCAGGTAGGCAATAAATAATGTAAGTACTTTATTTGTAATAATTTTAGTCATTCTAGTTTATTCCTGACCAACCTAAAAAATTAGGACAGTTTATACTATGGTTCTATTTTGGTAGGAAAGCACTATTCCTATTCAAAGACTGCTCCTTAGCCCACCAATGGTGGGTACAAGGCGTGGGTGCCGATTGTTTACAATCACAGTGGGGATTACTGTGACTCTCTTGCAACCTCACAGCATGGATAGAATGAGTCCTTGACAACCTTCATCACAGCATATACCATGGTTGATTCTCCTCCCTTCATTCCTCTTATTTTTCATGTGCCCAGTATTTTTGTTTTGTTTTGGATGCAATTGTGTTGTGCCTGTTTACAGCAGAGCTATATATTTATATATACAATTAAAGTTAGTTGCAAGTTCCTCACGGGATGTCACAATCAACCCAGCAATTATTATTGGTTGTTTGTAATTTTCTAGGCAATATTATGCACATTGATTTACCATTGCTTTTTTGAAAACTTATACACAGTTGTGAAAATCAATGGATTGTAATCTGTTACCACATCTCTTGTAGCTGACTTCAAAACCTGGTAAGTTGGGACTGTGAAACTATGTTCACTAGTTCACTACCTCTAAGCCCCCACCCCACCCCACCCACCCACCCACACACACACACACGCATCAACTGTATAAGTGAGATAGATGTTTTTTTTTTAAGTAGACGAGGAGAAGCAGAAGAAAAAGATGACGACAATGGAGCAAAGAGTAGAAAGAATGTAAAAACTACATATGAAAGGACAAACGAACAAAATATTTTCAAAGGCTCACAAATTGTGCAAGGAAGCAGAGACGGAAACGATGAAGAAGAATAAGAAGAAGATGGAAGAAAGAATTAGGGACGAGGAAGAAGATGATGACGACAACAGGAGAAATCAAGGATAGGCTGCCAACATTATAATAGAAAGACAGGATTGGTTACTTGAAGAAGTCCCAGACATCAACAAAAGATCAAGCGCCCAGAGTTCAACGGTGGTAGGCGGGCATGCCACAGCACCACCAGCCAGACAAGGATACAAAAACATAACCAGCACACAACAGCCAGTTATTAACATCCGGCTGTCCAAGCTGGCTCAGCCAAGTACCCAGTGCTTCCACACAAACTGTGACGCATGGAATGCAAATCTGCTCATCTTCAGTATTGACTGAGCGGCTAAGTCGACTATATTTGGAGGCTGGGAAATCTGAGAGTGTCTGAGGCATGGCTCAAAGAGCATCTGAGGCATGGCTGAGAAAGCTTGGGAGTGTCGTCATTAGCCATGAGAAGACATACTTGGGGATTGTGATGCTGATGTGGGGCGGGGAAGAGGAGAGGGGGAGGTGTTGGGTAATGAGCTAGTTATCTTGAGTGTTGGTGGTGTATTTGTTTCAAGGTTTGTTGTTGGTGTTAACAATTGAGAAGAAATGATGCTAGATGAGGAAGTGATGGGAGAGGGGCTGTGATGTGGTTTGGAGAGGGGTGTGATGTGGTTTCACAGAAGACAGAGAATGGGAGAAAGAGATAAAGAAAAAAAAGTTATAGAGATGAGAGAAGTAAAGAGTGGGCTGAGGCAGAAAGGGAAACGAGGGTAATTTAGAGGAGAGAGAGTGAAAAGAGAGTGTGAGGGAGAGACAAATAGGTAGAGATAGAGAGGGACAAGAGATATAGAGGAGAAAGAAATAGAATGGGGAGAGGCTGAGAGCAAAATGATGTGTTATAGATGAGGCAGAGTAGGGAAAGGGCAGAGCAATAGAGAGAAAGAGAGAGAGAGAGAGGGAGAAAGAGAGAGAGAAAGTTAGGCAAGTCAGAGATAGACAGCAAACAGACGGTGATATAGAAGTCAGAGAGTGGGGAGAAGCAGAGACAGAGAGTGGAGGCATAAAGGAGAGACACTGTTAGAGAGCAAGGCAGAGATTAAGAATGTGTGAAATGTTGGCAGTGAGCTGTATTGATGTTGGTTGTTTATGTTGGCTATTAAGAAGAAACGGCATCTGGATAATAGAGCACATACCGTCCACACACCTCCCTCAAACACCTGGTGTACAAATCATGCACCTAAACTCACACATTACATACCTGCCACAGCACCACTAACATTTTACACACTTCACATGTTCTTTAGAAAGACTAGACTAGACTAGACTAGACTAGAAAGACTAGACTAGACTAGACTAGACCAGACCAGACTAGACTAGACTCCACTCACTCACTCTCTCTCTCTCAATCACTCAGTCTCTCTCTCTCTCTCTCTCTCTCTCTCTCACCCACCCACCCACTCACTCATTCAATCTCACTAACTCACTCACTCAATCTCACTCACTCACTCACCATTTCTTTCAGTCTCTCATTCACTCTCACACTCACCTCACTCAGTTGCTCACTCACTCACTTACACGCACTCACTCACTCATTCAGACTCTCTCTTTCTCTAAGTCACTCACACACACATATACAAATAACACACTCATTTGGTACCATGCCATCCACTCTGTGTTGCTCTATGACCTCTGACATATGCTGCCCTCAACATGTCTATGCCCCATCCAATGTTACATTAACCCTCTGTATATCAACTGTCACAATAACTCTTCTATAGCATAATGCTGTCTTTAACTCCATAAGACCGCCACATGAACAGTTTTAAAGAAACAACTGCTTCGTAGGAAATAGTTAACAATAACACTTGTCTGGAACAAAAAGAGTTAATCCAAACACAGTATGTGCCATATGTGTGTGTGTGGGGGGGGGGGGGGGGGGTGTGTGTGTGAGTGTGTGCGTGCGTGTGTGGGTGGGTGGAGTGGAGGGTGCTCATGTGCCCATCTGAAACATCTTATATCTTTTGTCCACTGACAATGTCTCTATCTCCTCACTCACTCACACACTCCGGAATATTTCACACACAAACGCCAGAATATTTCACATACACATGCCCCAGAATATTCCGCACACATACCCCAGAATATTTCACAAACATATCCCATAATATTTCACATAAACACGTACCCCAGAATATTTCACACACATACCCCAGAATATTACACATACCTCAGAATATTTCACACACACAAACCCCAGAATATTTAACATACATACTCCAGAGGCTCTCACACACATAACCACAGAGTACCTCACACACATACCCAAAGGGTACCTTACAGACATATCCACAGAATATCTCACACACATACCCACAGAATACCTACAACACATACCCAGGGTACCTCACAGACATATCTAGACATACCCGCAGAATATCTCATACACATACCCAGAGGGTATCTCACAGACATATCTGCATAATATCTAACACACATACCCCAGGGTACCTCACAGACACACCTGCATAATATCTAACACACATGTCCCAGGGTTCCTCACAGACATACTCACAAAAATCTCAGACACACCCGAAGAAAATCTCACACATACCCACAGAGAATCTCACACACATACCTTTCCCACAAACAATAGATGTCTTTTATACACATACCTTTCCATCACACAAATATGGATTCTAGATTACCTCACTGACAACCACACACTTTCAGGTCCCTGTAGACCACAAAGACACACACACATCTCACATGGATTCTAGCCTACCTCACAAACAGCCACATACTTTCAGATCCCTGCACACATACGCGCGCGCACACACACACACACACACACACACACACCCCCCCCCCCCCCCACATGGATTCTAGACTACCTCACAGACAACCACATACTTTCAGGTCCCTGTAGACCACGAACCGGCTGTGCATATGCTCAAGGCCAAGCATGACTTCTGCAGCGTAGAACCGAACTTCCTTCTCTGTGAAGACCCCGTGTTGTGACAAGTGGTAGTGCAGGTCGCCTCCGTTCATCAGGTCGAGGATGAAGCACAGCTTCTCGGGTGTTTGAAATGCATATGTCATACACACAATGAACGGGCTGCCTTCCTGCAATCAATAACAACAAGATACAAATTATTTGTATAGAAAACTTTATTATTATTATTTGTATAGAAGACATTATTATTATTATTATTATTATTTGTATAGAAAACAGTATTATTATTATTTGTACAGAAAACATTATTATTTGTATATAAACTATTATTATTATTTGTATTGAAAACATTATTATTTGTAAATAAACTATTATTATTATTTGTATTAAAAACATTATTATTATTATTATTTGTATAGAAAACATTATTATCATTATTTGTATAGAAAACATTATTATTATTACTTGTATAGAAAACAATATTATTATTATTTGTATAGAAAACATTATTATTTGTATAGAAAACAATATTATTATTATTTGTGAAGAAAACATTATTATTTGTATAGAAAACATTACTATTTGTATAGAAAACATTATTATTTGTATAGAAAACATTATTAATAGTATAGAAAACATTATTATTTGTACAGAAAATATTTTTATTTGTATAGAAAACATTATTATTTGTATAGAAAACATTATTATTTGTATAGAAAACATTATTATTTGTATGGAAAACATTATTATTTGTATAGAAAACATTATTATTTGTATAGAAAACATTATTATTTGTATAGAAAACATTATTATTTGTATAGAAAACATTATTTGTATAGAAAACATTATTATTTGTATAGAAAACATTATTATTTGTATAGAAAATAATATTATTTGTATAGAAAACATTATTATTTGTATAGAAAACATTATTATTTGTATGGAAAACATTATTATTTGTATAAAAAACATTATTATTTGTATAGAAAACAATACTAACATCAGGGTTGCAGAGACTTAAGAGGTTAGAGCAGACACCAATGACTCAGGCAGACCTGGTTTGTTGTACGTTCTGGATTACAAGTTAGTTGCTTGTCCTTTATAATGCAATCAACCCCAGCATTTATTGACTGTGGTAATGTTCAATGCAATTTTACTTTCAGTAGTTTGCCATTCTGATCCGCTGATGGTGAGGGCGGTGGTTCAACCCTTACACCATCATTAAGTTGGGACTTCAATGTTGACTGTTCGTTCAGAAAGCCATGGCAAACTACTGAACTTACAACTGCCTAGAAAAATCAACCTAGGGTTTAATCAGGATTGTCCTCCAAAGAACATACATATTTTAGTCTGCTACTGCTGTCTGAACGGCCGTTGCTCATAACATTGTAAAGTCAACAGAAAGCGACCAGTACCCAACTCTCCTGTTGACTTTGAACCTGGTATATCGGGATCATGAACCAGTGGTTCCTACCCCTAAGCCGGAGCTGCTGACACAGCCTGGATTGTATTTGATAGAATAAGGAACAGGATGGCGTATTCCTCCCTGATCATAATATAAGTGTATCAGACATCTAGCCTTCTCTGTCAGTTAGTTGCATATCCTTTACAGGATGTCACAGTCACCACCAGCATTTGTTTGCTGTTGTGATCTCTTGGCAACTAACCCATTCACTAGTTTGCCATTGTTTTCTGAACGACCGGCACCCATACCATTTTGTAAAAAAACCAACGCAAGGCGGTTTGCTACCAAATTGTGTTTCGAACGCGGGTATGTGGGATTACGAGCTGTGTTCTTAACCTCTTTGGCACGGAGTCAGCAGCCTTTTCAGACAAAGGCAAAATACTTGGAGGACTCATGCGCCTGTTGTACATGTACAGAAATCCCTCGGCTGCTGGAGATCGAAAAGAGCTGGCCAAAACCCAGACTAAATCTGAACATTTGGAAAGCTACCCACATAAATCATATTTATAGATTATGTGATTCTGGTATACACACACACAAATTGGCCTTGCAGGAGCTTTGGAGTTTGTGTACTGTTCTCAGATTCCCCTTGTGTGATCTATGAGAGGAGACTGACACACTTATGGAGATATATTTTTATATGTGACATAATTAATAAGAGTAATATTTATAGCATATGTGATTCTGGTCCATCCATCCATCATGTGCCATGCCGGTAAGCGTGGGCGGTCATGTTCTGCCATCTCACTCGATCACCAGAGTCGTGGATCAGCTCCGTGTTCCGTGATTCTGGTACATACACACAAATTGATCCTTGCTAGAGCTATGGAGTTTGTGTACTGTACTAAGAACCTTGTTATCTATGAGAGGAGACTGAAGCATAGATGAAGATTTTATATCTGACATAATTAATAAGACTAATATTTATAGCATATGTGACTCTGGTATTCACACATAAATTGATCCTTGCTGGAGCTATAGAATTTGTGTACTGTACTAAGAATCTCCTTGTATGATTTACGAGAGAAGAATTATGGAGATATATTTTTATATCTGTGTACAATGAAAGTGAAGCTAGACAAAAATTCCAAAATACTGCCACCACGCAACAGATACAACAAACACCACAGCTGGCGTATGTCTCAAACTACAGACACCACAAAGTAGTGCAGTGGCTAGCTTGCTTGCCCGCCGGCCGAGGGCCAGGTGCTTGAATCCACACATCAGCTGGAATGTATTTAAAACTGACTTATGAGCTTCCAGGTCTACCCAGTCTACAGTGAGTGCCAGTCTACATTCTGGAGAGTAAAGGTGGCCAGCGGGACAATGATCACATCGTCCATCAGGGGTCAATACAAGTATAGGACTAGCACCTTATACCCAACACATCTAACCTGTAGGTCCGCATGGCCGAATGGGTAAGAACGTGTGTTCTTAAACATCCGGTGTACTCATGTCGAGGTTAGCGGTTCAACCCCTACACCGGACAGGTGGACTAAAATGTTGACCTGTCGTCCTTGATTTTAGGATGTAAATTACAAGTACCTCTGAAGTTGGAGTGGGTTCGCCTGATGGCAAGGGATACAGTTAAAAGGGAAAGCTAATCCACATGCAAAATTCAGTCCATCACTACTATAAATAGTGTGTATGGACTACGCTTGAGTTCAAAAGTGAGCGAGCGCCCAAAAAAAAAAAAAATTGAAAAATCTCACGGCCTGGACAAGAACTCTTCAGTGTTTGTGTTTACTTATTATCTGCAGCTGGGTCAACCCCATAGCCATGAGGTCATACAAACATCCCACCGCTAGAAGATTTCAACTCAGGACTACAAGATTAGTAGATGAGTGCAACAGCCGCCACGCTGTTATCTTCTATAACTTTGTTTTTTGTTTTGTTTTTGCATATCTTTTTACAGGACATCGCTGTCAGCACCAGCATCTTTCAGCTGTATGTTGATTTCTTGGCAAGATTACGCTCAGTAGTTTGCCATTGCTTTCTGAGCGGCCAGCTCACATACGCCGTAAGTTACTGATGCAATTCGAACCACTGCTGATTCTCACCATCATCACGTTATCGACGAGAGTATACGAGATTACGGAGAAAAGTCGCTAACCTCTAGGCCAGGAAGCCGGCTCCTTCTATAACTAGACTAACTAAATTGTCCTGAAGCAGTTTGCTGCTGGAAGTCTGTGATGTGATAATCCCTTACATTTTATAGGCCATCTTTTGTTTTTGCATTAGCTCGTGTTGAACTCAAGCGTAGTCCGTACACGTGCTACTACTTCTAGTGCAGTGTACTGATTTTTGCGTGTGGATTAGCTCTCCCTATTACCAGTGTCCATTGCCATCAGGAGAACCAATTCTGACTTCTGAGGTACTTGTAATTTACATCACCAAGCCCAGTCAACATTTTAGTCCAACTGACCGACCCGTGTAGGTTGAACCTGCTAACTCAGCATCAGCACAACGGAAGTTTAAGAGCAAGCGCTCTTATCCATCCAATTGTTCCCTCATTTAGCAAGTGATGAGCCCAGGAGTCGAACCTGCATCCGACCATAATCACGACAATACAACCAAGTTTACAATCACCATCGCTAGAGCACCCACCCATCTTCTTTACAACTATTGTAGAATACAATATGCTTACATAAACATTTCTCCCAGCTTCCACCAACCCCCTCTATCAAGTTCACTAGAGCACCTGCCTATCTTCTTTACAACTGTTGTAGAATACAATATGCTTACATAAACATTTCTGCCAGCTTCAAGCGACCCTCCTCCATCACCCCAGTCACATGCGTGCTGTCACCATGATACCTGTCATTACAGTCACACCTACAAACTGCCATCCTGCGTTAACATGCACTTCCTTAGTGACGATACACGACTCACGTATAATTAAGTCTATTATCTCTGTGCGCAGCTGCTTGTAATCACAGCCAGATCTGGAGTCGCCTGCAGGATTGTCTAGCTGATCTTTGATATGATTATTGTAGAACACATAAATGAGTCAAATAACTGGTGTCTTCAACACAGGAAGGTACTAAAGTTAGAACCAGAAAAAAATTCCCTCTTATATGTCTTAGAAGACATTGGGTATATGGTGCTAGAGGCATATTTTTAAAGACCAGTCTGCACTCAGCGGGCGTGACGATGTATTCAGTATCACACCACCCACCTTAACTTCCCAAGACGATTCTGGGTACCCATTTTAAGCTGGGTCAACCTGGGAGTCCTGTTAGTTGGTTGGTTGGTTGGCTGGTTGAGTGGTTGGTTGGCTGGTTGGTTGGCTAGCTGGCTGGCTAGTTAGTTAGTTAGTTAGTTAGTTAGTTAGTTAGTTAGTTAGTTAGTTAGTTAGTTAGTTAGTTAGTTAGTTAGTTAGTTAGTCGACAGATCATCGTCAATGCACATCGAACCATTCAGTCCATAAGTGCTCGGATCCCCTCCTCAGCAAATCCCGCAGCGTGTAGCGGCTAACGACACCAATTCTGTGTTGGTTTATTAATATTCTTTAGCTTCCTATGTAGTGTTTTTGTTTGGCCACCCCTCTTTTAACTTGCTGTTCTCGCAGCCTGACCATGGTTGTAGATTCACAGTCATCACTTGGTAATTGCAAACAACTTACTTCTCGTAGAGCATTCAGAATGTCTGCCTGGTCCATGGCTCGTCCGACTTCCACAGTAGCCTTACCTGCAAGCCTGTCAGCCTGCTCATTTCCTTGGACACCAGCATGGGAGCCCTGTCCGCAAGGCCAGCGTCTAGCCCTTATGCTAACCCGGCATTCGTGGCTTAAGGGTAGTGTGCACATTTTACAATCTTAACATACCACGGTTGGAAGTTAGCAGTAGGGGATTCAAAAGTAGACCACTATGTGCTGATTTTGGGTAGATTTTTAACTCAAAATTTTGCCCAGGCAGCGCCGTTAGGCTACTCTTTTTCCATTTCCAACTGCCAAGGGATTTTTTTACGTGTGCAACAATACACACGGGCGTGCGATCTCACTACCCAGAGACCAGGCAAAATTTTACTACTAGAAGTCCACGTAAAAAAATCCCGTCCTCACCAGGGCTTGAACCCGGGACTTCCAGCACTCGAGGCGGACACCATACCTCAAGACCACGTAGTCCCCTAAAGTATTCAGGATCCTCGCCGGTGCTACGGAGTTCGTGCACTGAGCTGAGTTTCTCCAGACTCAGGTTTGAGTTAGGAGGAGAACGGAGCACTTATGGGTTACACCCATGTTCTGTGATGTTGATCCATCAACTAAACTAAACTTCTTCTGCTGCGTTCATCCGGAGGTGTTTTTTTTTTTTTTCGGACGTGATTGCGTTGTGCCTGTTTACAGCAGAGCTGCGTTCTTGCGCCATTGGGCCGACACATCCGACTTCTGCAGGCATTTGTTGACCGAATTAACCTTCCCGGGACTAAACTAAACTAAACTATGTGCTGGTTTTTCACAATTATATGAGCATTGGTCGTTTAGAAAGTAATGGCAAGCTACTGAACATAAAATTGCATAACAAATCATAAGCAGCGAACAAATGCTGGGGTTGACTGTGAGATCCTGTCCTAAACAATGCAGTTAACACAGGAGGGTACTGGATCACTAATCATTGTTCTTCTTGTTCTCCTTCTTTTTGTTAGTGTGCTGCTGGTTAGTGTATTATCATATAAATGGGCTAAGTGGTCTCGAGGTATGGTGTCCGCATCGAGTGCAGGAGGCCCTGGGTTCAAGCCCCGGTGAGGGCCGAGAATTTTTTATGTGGACTTCTAGTAACAAAATGTCCCCTGGTCTCTCTGTAGTGAGATCGGACGCCCGTGTGTATTGTTGCACACGTAAAAAATTTCTTGGCAGTTAGAAATCGAAAATAGAGCAGCCTAATGGCCCTGCCCGGGCAAAATTTCGAGTTAACAATCTACCCAAAGTATTTCAGAATCCACGCCAGTGCTATGGCGTTCGTGCACTGAGCTGTGATTCTCCGGACTCAGGCTTGAGTTAGGAGTAGAACGGAGCACTTATGGATTACACTCGTGTGCCGTGATGTTGATCCGTCGACTAAACTAAAGTATTATCACTTGTGTAAAGGCGAGAGGATTGACTTCATTGCAGCAGGTTTCATCCCATGTGGCTTGTCTCTTTCAGCACAAGGCATGAACTCCTTAGCTCCAGCAACTTCCCTGGGCGTCTCCAAGAAAACTGCACTCATCAAATGAATGACGCAATCTGGATTCGAACCCACAACCTTCAGTGAGACAGGCAGCTTAATCACTTCACCAAGGAGATCCCTGGTTGTCTATCTTCGCCGCAGTCCAAGCAATACATTTCCATCCAGGCTTCCCTCACTCACAAACTACATCGCCTACATGGCTGACAGTTGACTTTTACAACTCTAGTGCATGATTACAGGTGGCAGTATTTCAGTTTAGAAACGTATGAAGCAAATACACAAAACAAAACACTACAGGCACAGAAGCTGGCAATTGAGCCAGAGTAAACACCAGTAAAAACATATAATAATGTAGCAAATGTCTCTCTCTCTCTCTCTCTCTCTCTCTCTCTCTCTCTCTCTCTCTCTCTCTCTCTCTCTCTCTAACCATCCACAATCTCACCCACCCATCCGACATTATGTCCGTCGATCAATCTATCTATCTACCTAGTACCTAATTACCTACCTACAGACCGAATGCCGATCTACCTACCTAATCTATTTTACCTACCAATAGATCCATCCATCCATCAATCCACCCACCCATCCATCCATCTATCTATCCACAAAGAACAAAGAAGACACCTATCAACAACCACCAAGCCTGCAATGCTGAATGAGACTAAACTCTACAGACGGGAGGACGGAGGACGGCCCAGCCACCACATGAATCCCCTCCAGCTGACAGCTGCAAGAGCCCAGAGTTAGATAGGATATCTAGATGACACTTCAACACACCGACAGGTGAATCCTGATAAACAATGAAGAACGCATAGCCTATACTATAGGTTTGGATTTGATGTGATGGCCTTATTAGTTGATAAATTCAAAGAAAGAAAGAAAGAAAGAAAGAAAGAAAGAAAGAAAGAAAGAAAGAAAGAAAGAAAGAAAGAAAGAAAGAAAGAAAGAAAAGAAAGAACATAATTGTGCCGGCACTTGCCAGGTAATACACACACGCACAGAAGCCCGGTACAATACCATTAACTGGAGCAGGACGGACTAACGATGACAAACACTGCGACTAATGGAACACCGTCACACAGGCCCGCTCTAATGTGCTTAAGGAGTGATGTAATCTGACAACTGATGTGATCCAAGGCTGTTCAAGACAAGACGTGTCTGCTCAAGCAGTCACAGTGACAGAGGGGTAGTGCGCAACTGTACAAGTACATGGTTGGCATTGTCTGCTACTTCAACACGTGAGCTATCTCATTCTGCAACAGACATTCCAAATTCGGGGAAGGAGGAGGGGGAGAAGAGGGAGGAGGAGGAGAAGAAGAAAAGAGAAGAAAACCGAAAAGAAACACGAACTAACTTTAATTTCAGAGGTTCGCAAATTGGGCGAGGCGGCTGTAGAGTAAAAAGAAAGAGAGGGGTGGGGGGAGGAGGAGAAGAAGAAGAAGAAGAAGAAGAAGAAGAAGAAGAAGAAGAAGTAGAAGAAGAAGAAGAAGAAGAAGAAGAAGAAGATCCCTTTCAGTTTACGCTAGCTGTGTGATTTCTTGACAGCTGTGGTGTGGGTTTGTCCTGACAGTTGAGGGTTTTCCTGGCAGCTATGGGTTTGTCCTGACAACTATGGCTTTCCCTGACAGCTATGGTTTTGTCCTGACAGCTATGGCTTTCCCTGACAGCTATGGGTTTGTCCTGTCAGCTGTGGGATTTTCCTGACAGCTATGGCTTTCCCTGACAGCTATGGGTTTGTCCTGACAGCTATGGCTTTCCCTGACAGCTATGGGTTTGTCCTGTCAGCTGTGGGATTTTCCAGACAGCTATGGGTTTGTCCTGACAGCTATGGGTTTGTCCTGACAGCTGTGGGATTTTCCTGACAGCTATGGGTTTCCCTGACAGCTATGGGTTTGTCCTGACAGCTATGGGTTTGTCCTGACAGCTATGGGTTTGTCCTGGCAGCTATGGGTTTCCCTGACAGCTATGGGTTTCCCTGACAGCTATGGGTTTGTCCTGACAGCTATGGGTTTGTCCTGACAGCTATAGATTTGTCCTGACAGCTATGGGTTTCCCTGACAGCTATGACTTTTCTAGACAGCTGTGGGTTTTCTAGACAGCTGTGGGTTTTCCTGACAGCTGTGGGTTTGCCCTGACAGCTGTGAGTTGTCCTGTCATCTAAGGTATTTTCCTGGCTGCACACAACTCCGGAGTCGACCCAACCAACCTGGTGAAATGGATACCAGTGATTTCTCTGTAAATCAAATGCGGCGAGTAAAGGAGCCAGCCACCTCAGCGCGTGTCAATCATTACTGAATAAAACAACGGAATGTACTACTGGCCTGGCTGCCCAGTTCATATCCCATGTGAAACAAAGTTCGTTCGTTTGTTCATGAAAAAAATTGAATTATACTAAACTTTACTGCCAGGCATATTTCGCTTTATTTCGTCAGCTGAATACTGCAAATATCTCTCAATATAAAATTAACAGATTCAGTGACAAAAACAAATTAGATTTGGACCAAACAAAAATTAGATTTGGACCAAACAAAAATTAGGTTTGGACCAAACAAAAATTGATGGCGGAAAAACTGGAACTAAGGGCGAGTCACAGTTCAGATGTAAAAGTTAAATGGTGGCAGACATGTTGCATTATAACGCAGGGACATGTCGGCGATATATAAGCCCATGTCAGATAGGAGAAGTCGCTTAAGGCGATTAATCATCCTACAGCATTTAATCAGTTAAGGAAACAGTGAATCTGCGAAGCTGACATTTACCATCACATACCATCTAACCTGCGCTCAGGCTTTGTAATGTTGTTGAACCTAACACTTCACATGCCACCTAACCTTCATGGTACTCAGGCCTTAAAATGTGATGAACCTAACACTTCACATACCACATAACCCCCAGGGTACTCAGGCCTTAAAATGTGATGAACCCTAACACTTCACATACCACCTAACCCCCAGGGTACCCAGGCCTTAAAATGTGGTGAACCTAACACTTCACATACCACTTACCCTTCAGGGTACTCAGGCCTTAAAATGTGATGAACCTAACTCTTCACATACCGCCTAACCTTCAGGGCACTCAGGCCTTAAAATGTGATGAACCTAACACTTCACATACCACCTAACCTTCAGGGTTCTCAGGCCTTAAAATGTGATGAACCTAACACTTCACATACCACTTGACCTTCAGGGTACCCAGGCCTTAAAATGTGATGAACCTAACACTTCACATACCAACACATGGTTCCTGCTTCGTGACTTCTTCTTCTTTTTTATTTTAATTTTGTTTTTTTAAATTTATATCTTTGACGCCTTCTATCTGTCCTCATCTCTCACTAAATTATGGTGTTGAGTAGACTGTTATAACGTCTGCAGTATGGCCAATGTAACTTATGTTTCTCATTGATATGGCCTTTAACAATGTAGTTTGGTACTGAACTGTTCCACAAACTCTTTATTTAACCCCCCCCCCCCCCCCCCCCCCATCAACGAAACTCGCAGTCTTCTGAAACTTCCCATTTCAAACGCGATAATTGTATGCCTCATCTTTTCAGTCAAGGCCCTAGTTTCCCCGCCATACTGTAGCACACATACAACTGAACACATACACAACTGAACACACACACACACACAACTGAAGACACACACACACAACTGAACAAGCGCACCCCCCCCCCCCCCCCCCACACACACACAACCTGATGAGACTCACTTTCAATTTACACAATGTATACACCTTTATTATTGTTGAGTCACTTATAACAACTACACAATTCCCCCCCCCCCCCTTTTTTTTCCACACCCCGGATCTCTCCATGCTGGGAACCTCTAATGTAACTCCCATGAAGACCTATAACCTCACACCCATCCAGAAGAATGTGTTTTGAGACGGAGACTCGACCAGCAGCATCTTGCAGCGGTAGCTCATGATCAAGTGCACAAACGCGGGAAGGCAAAGAAAGATAGCGTGGTCAAACACGGAGCACCACACGACAAACACCGGACAAATACTGCACTTCAAACATCTCAACGGTCCTGTGTAAATTGGGTTATGGTAGAATGACGCTTCCTGCGGCCACTTAGATCATTGGATGAGCGCTATTGACAGAGAGCTAACTTGTCGATGCTGCCAGGCCTGAGTCGCATGTTTGGCCAATGCATTATTGATTGACTAATTTGCACTGCGATTACTCCTATCAGAAGTATACAATCTGCATTATTTGGTCACATCGCGAGGAAGGGTAATTTGGAATTCGTTCTCACATCAGAAAAGTTGGAAAAGAAGAGACAGAGGAACAGTTGGGGAAGATACCGGATAGTTTCACCTTGTGGCATGGTGAAATGTCTTGCTTGAAAACTGGCAACACGGGAGAGAGAAGAATGTGGACACATAACGGATTCTTAAACATCCAGTGTGCTGATTTTGAGGTAGCGGGTTCAATCTCTACATTGGACAGTTGGACTAAAATGTTGACTTCTCGTCCTTGACTTGGAAAAGAACATTACAAATACCTTTGAAGCTGGAGTGGGTTTGCATAGGGAATGCAAATCCATACGCAAAAATCAACCCAGTGCATTAAAGTAGGAGCATGTGTATATACGCCGGCTTCCTGGCCTAGAGGTTAGCGACTTTTCTCCGTAATCTCGCATACTCTCGTAGGTAACGTGACGACGGTGAGAATCAGCAGTGGTTCGAATCGCATCGGTAACTTACGGGGTATGTGAGCCGGCCGCTCAGAAAGCAATAACAAACTACTGAGCGTAATCTTGCCAAGAAATCAACATACAGCTGAAAGATGCTGGTGTTGACAGCAATGTCCTGTAAAGGATATTCAAACAATGTGTATGTACTACTCTTGAGTTCAAAGCGAGAAAATGAAATCAACAAAATAACATAACGAGCAACGCTATGCGTCATGTGGTATCGAGAAGTAAGACTTGTGCGAGAACCAAGTGATGACTGTGAATCTACAACCATGGTCAGACTGCGAGAACAGCAAATTAAAAGAGGGGTGGCCAAACAAGAACACTACGCAGGAAGCTAAAGAAGATTGATAAACTAACACAGAACTGGCGTCGTTAGCCGCTACACGCTGCGGGATTTGCTGAGGAGGGGATCCAAGCACTTATGGACTGAATGGTTCGATGTGCAATGAGGATGATCTGTCGACTAACTAACTAAGCCATGTGGTATAAGATGACCTAGTATTTTGGAGGAGAACCGCAAGTGTCCACTATCAATGTAGTGTCCACCCTGTCCTCCGACAGCATATGTTGAACGGTATGGGTGTCCACTATCAATGTAGTGTCCACCCTGTACTCCGACAGCATATGTTGAACGGTATGGTTGTCCACTATCAATGTAGTGTCCACCCTGTCCTCCGACAGCATATGTTGAACGGTATGGGTGTCCACTATCAATGTAGTGTCCACCCTGTCCTCCGACAGCATATGTTGAACGGTATGGGTGTCCACTATCAATGTAGTGTCCACCCTGTCCTCCGACAGTATATGTTGAACGGTATGGGTGTCCACTATCAATGTAGTGTCCACCCTGTCCTCCGACAGTATATGTTGAACGGTATGGGTGTCCACTATCAATGTAGTGTCCACCCTGTCCTCCGACAGCATATGTTGAACGGTATGGGTGTCCACTATCAATGTAGTGTCCACCCTGTCCTCCGACAGCATATGTTGAACGGTATGGGTGTCCACTAGCAATGTAGTGTCCACCCTGTCCTCCGACAGTATATGTTGAACGGTATGGGTGTCCACTATCAATGTAGTGTCCACCCTGTCCTCCGACAGTATATGTTGAACGGTATGGGTGTCCACTATCAATGTAGTGTCCACCCTGTCCTCCGACAGTATATGTTGAACGGTATGGGTGTCCACTATCAATGTAGTGTCCACCCTGTCCTCCGACAGTATATGTTGAACGGTATGGGTGTCCACTATCAATGTAGTGTCCACCCTGTCCTCCGACAGTATATGTTGAACGGTATGGGTGTCCACTATCAATGAAGTGTCCACCCTGTCCTCCGACAGTATATGTTGAACGGTATGGGTGTCGACTGTCAATGTAGTGTCCACCCAGTCCCTAGGACAGCTTATGTTGAACGGTATGGATGTCGACTGTCAATGTAAGGTCCACCCAGTCCCTAGGACAGCTTATGTTGAACGGTATGGATGTCGACTGTCAATGTAGTGTCCACCCAGTCCCTAGGACAGCTTATGTTGAACGGTATGGATGTCGACTGTCAATGTAAGGTCCACCCAGTCCCTAGGACAGCTTATGTTGAACGGTATGGATGTCGACTGTCAATGTAGGATCCACCCAGTCTCTAGGACAGCTTATGTTGAACGGTATGGATGTCGATTGTCAATGTAAGATCCACCCAGTCCCTAGGACAGCATATGTTGAACAGTAAGGATGTCGCCTGTCAATGTAGGATCCACCCTGTCCCTAGGACAACATATGTTGAACGGTATGGATGTCGACTGTCAATGTAAGGTCCACCCTGTCCCTAGGACAGCATATGTTGAACGGTATGGATGTCGACTGTCAATGTAAGGTCCACTCTGTCCCTAGGACAGCATATGTTGAACGGTATGGCTGTCGACTGTCAATGTAGGATCCACCCAGTCACTAGGACAGCATATGTTGAACGGTATGGCTGTCGACTGTCAATGTAAGGTCCACCCTGTCCCTAGGACAGCATATGTTGAACGGTATGGCTGTCGAGCTTGTTGAGCTTGACTCTAGTCCGACTTTGTGAAGACACATGAATGGTGTAGCATAGGTGGGAGCGCAAGCGCAATTGAAATACCACTACTTTTATCGTTTCTTTACTTATTTAGTCTCTCGGTAGAGATTTGTTCGCAGCAGACGAGCATAATCTCCGGCGGGCCTATTCTCGCCGGTCGCGAGATCCGCACAGTGGAAGGATGGGGGATTTGCTTGCAAATAGACAGGCAATATCTCCTGCGGTAGCTCTGGCGGGCCTATTCCCGCTGGTCACGGGGTCCGCTTAAAGTCAGGTGGAGAGTCTGACGATAGTGCACGCTTTACACAGGTCCGGACACTTGTGATCGACAGATGTGCGCGCCCTTACGGTCCGGGCTCGTACGAGGCCCTCACCTGTGGGACTTGGCTGAACGCCTCTAAGCCGGGTCCCTTGGGTGTCAGGGTCTGGCCATAACTCGCCACCGGCTCGTGGTGGTGAGGTCTCGGAGGTTTGACGCTGAGCCGCCAGCGTCTGCAGCCTACCTTGTGCCAGACGTATTGGTTACCCATTCCTCAGGAATACACAAGACTAGGCCGAGAGAGGGGTCATGTCGTTTGGGCACCACATGTTTCTCTGAAGCTCTGCCCAGGCATTGTGATGGAATATTGGCCACATTCCAACTCACACACTTTGGTCTGTCAAGACTGCAAGGTGCCACTCACTTATGGCTGTCGACTGTCAATGTAGTGTCCACCCTGTCCCCCGACAGCATATGTTGAACGGTATGGCTGTCGACTGTCAATGTAGGATACTGATCGTGACAAGGGTAACGTTGCGGTGGCAGTGGTGTGGCAACAATAATGATATAGATGGTAGTTCTGACAGTGGTGGTGTTGTGAAACGATGGTGATACAGGTGGTAGTTGTGATGGTGATGTTATGAAGTTAGTGATAAAGGTGGTAGTTGTGACGGTGGTGGTGTTGTGACGATGGTGATACAGGTGGTAGTTGTGATGGTGATGTTGTGAAGTTAGTGATAAAGGTGGTTGTTGTGACGGTGGTGGTGTTGTGACGATGGTGATATAAGTGGTAGTTGTGATGGTGATGATGTTATGAAGTTAGTAATAAAGGTGGTAGTTGTGATGGTGGTGGTGTTGTGACGATGGTGATATAGATGGTAGTTGTGATGGTGATGATGTTGTGAAGATAGTGATACAGATGGTAGTTGTGATGGTGATGATGTTGCCAAGATGGCGATAAAGCTGGTAGTTGTGAAGGTCGCAGTGTTACAAAGATAATGATAGAGGTGATATTTGTGATGGTGGTGATGAGATAAAGATAATGATACACACCACAGTGGTGGTGGTGTTACAAAGATGATGATAAAGGTGGTGTGTGATGTTGGTGGTGGGGTAGCGCGGTAATGGTAGTGAGGAGGTGGTGGAGATAGTACCTGTTGTGGCGGCGGTGAATATGTGCCAGGGTGTAGTTGCGTGCCGAAGTGGGAGATGCAATTTTGCAGCTGGACTGACCTCTCACTTGTAGATTCAGCTTCCTCCGTTGGCTGAAAGGGCGTGGTAGAATCGGCCAGGCTAACTGCTCGCGATCAGACTGTGATTTATCTCCAACAGAACTGATCAGAGGGTGACGTGAGACGAATAATTTCCCCGATCCCATCTTGTGTCCGCTGTTCTAAGCATGATGGTATGAACTCAGTTGTTTGGTGTTTGTGTCTTACGGCAGACACGATGAACTCCCTTATTTGGTTTTTGTGTCTTACGTCCGTCAGACATGATAAACTCCGCTGCTTGGTGCTTGTGCTTTACGTCAGATATTATGAACTCCCCTGTTTGGTGTTTGTGTCTTACGTCAGGCATGATAAATTCCCATGTTTAGTGTTTATGTCTTACGTTAGGAATAATACACTCCCCTGTTTGATGTTTGTGTCTTACGTCAGACATCATAAACTGCTTGTTGTTTGTGTATTACGTCAGGCATGATAAACTCACCGGTTTGGTGTTTGTGTCTTACGCCAGGCATGATAAACTGTTTGATGTGTGTGTCTTAAGTCAGACATGATAAACTGTTTGGTGTTTGTGTTTACGTCACACATGATACACTCTCTTGTTTGGGGCCTGTTGTGTCCCCTTGTTATGTCTGAGACGAAATGCTCTCCCGCTCTCTGCCGAGTCGTCATTAGATCATGCTTGATTAATTCCCGTATGTGGCGGTTATTGTGTTCAGTCAGACGGGATGAGCTCCCCTATATGTTGGCTTACGTCAGACCAGGATGAAATCCCGTATCTAATGCCTCTTGTCTTGCGCCAGACAGCATGAAATCCCCTATTGTTTGCCTGATGTCTTACATCAGACAGGATGAAATCCTCTTTCTTATGTCTGTTGTCTTACGTCGTACAGGATGAAATCCTCCATATTATGCCTGCTGTCTTAGTCATTTGGGATGAATCCACTATCTTATGCTAGTCGTAATGATCTCACTTGTCTAATTATTATTGTATCATCATGTGTCATGACAGTAAGCGTGGGAGGTCATGTTTCGCCATCTTACCCGATTACCAGAGTCGTGGATCAGTAGTGTGTTCTTGTCTCGACCATACAATGCCAAAACATCCAGGTATTTACTTCTTTACCATCCCCTTGATCTCTTCCCCTCGATCTTGCCAGCTGTCACCAAGTTCTCCAATTTATTTCTTCTCATAATGTGGCCAAAAATTGGTGGCTATGTCTAATTTCTCTAATCAATTTACGGTTTTAATTTGTTTCTTGTAGGACTTAGCCATTGGTTTTTCTGTATGTCCATGGTATACTTTGCATTTTCCTCAGAAACCACATCTCCACAGCCATCAGATGTTTTTCAGCTTGTTTGCTCATTGTCAACGCCTCACATCCATATACAAGCACAGGTTCTATGTAGCACCTCAACACTCTTTCCTTCTCGTTGCAACTGACATCTTTTTATTGGTCAGTATGTTCTTCATCTTGCAAAAGGCTGCCTTCTCCATGGCGATTCTTGCTCTAATCTCTTCAAGGCATTTCCCATAAGATGTTATGATTGTTCCGAGATAATTGTACCGATTCACTTGTATATTACGTAGAGCTATTTCCTTCTCCTTAGTGACCACCATAACCCGTGTCTTCTTACAATTTAATTCTAACCCAACAATCGCAACTACTAAATGGTGCAGACCCTGCTCATTGGCTGCAATCAATACTGTATCATCCGTATATCTAATTTTATTTATGATGTCCCCCAACGATGATTTTTTTCATACCGTTAACATTTCTCAATATATTTTCACTATACAGGGAAAACAGATCTGGAGACATTACACATCCTTGTCTCACACCTCTCTTAATAGGCTGATATTGACCTACTTCATTTTCAATCTTTATAGCAACTTGTTGTTTCCAATATATGTTTTTTTATGAGTCTAAGGTCTTTCCCATCAATTTGTAGATCTGCAAGCAACTCCATCATGTTAACATGACTTACTTTATCGAAAGCCTTTGTGTAGTCAATGAAGCAAAGATGTAAGTCTTTGTTTACTTCTATAGAACGTTCAATTAATGTTCTCAGCATACACACAGCATTTACTGTACCCTTGCCTTCTACAAATCCACACTGTTTTTCTATTTCGAGTTGTATTTTCTTCCCAACTCTTTGCATGATATTTCTTAGCAAAATCTGTGTGATGTGGCTCATTTACTAATTCTTCGATGGTGATCACATTCCAAGGCTCCTGATTTCTTCGGGATTGCAATAAATATAGAATTGCATAATTCAGGAGGTATATCTCCAGTATTATATACTGTGTTCAGCAGTCTGGTGAATTGATCTATTCTATATTCTTCTAAGGCGTTGATAATTTCTGTTGAGATGTTGTCTGGACCCGAGGTCTTGCCAGATTTCAAATGATTAAGAGCATTCTGAACTTCTATCTTCAGAATTGATGGTCCTTAATTATTACTCAGAATATCATATTGTTCTTCTCTTGTATCATCATAAAGGTTTTTCACATAATCTGACCATGTATGTAAAATCTCAGTTTTTCTATTATGATTTTTCCATCTTTTGTTTTTAGGCAGCCTGTTGATCTAGTTCTTTTATTAGTATGCTCTTGAATTCTTTTGTGCATTAATTTGGTATGTTTACTGTTATGTTGTTTTTCAAGTTCTATCCAACTTTTTTTCAAGCCATGCTTCTTTTGCTTCTTTACATAATGTTCTGACTTGCCTGTGAATCTCTTCATATTTGTCAGGATTATTTTTGTTGTGTCTTCTTGGTTCCATTAAAATCTTATTGGTCTTAAAATTTCTTCAGTTATCCATTTCTTACGACCTAATTTCTTTAATTTTGGGATAGTTGTTTCTGCAGCCAAATTGATTGAATTATTCAACATTTCCCATTGATCATCCACATCTTGAAATAAGATCTCTAGATCAGACAATATATCAAATCTGTTCTCTACTTGTATGTTAAAATTGTCTTTTATTTCCTTGTCATCTTTAATGCACACAGGTCATATTTAGTGTTTCTTGGCGTATACTTGACTTTCTTTAACTTTACCTTCAATGTGCCTATAATCAATCTGTGATCACTGTAGCGTTCTGCATGTGGAACTGTTTTTGCGACTGTTAACGCATTTCGAAACCTTCTGTTAATCAGGATGTAATCGTTCTGGTTTCTAATCCTGCTGTCAGGGCTTAGCCAGGTCCATAATCTTCTGTGATGTTGCGTAAACCAGGTGTTTCCGACAATCAGTTCATGCTCTTTTGCCCATTCTACAAGTCTGTATCCTCTCTCGTTTCGTTCTCCAAAACCATCTTTACCTACTGTGCATCCATCACCTTGATTTCCTATTATCGCATTGAAGTCACCCATTATGATGTTTATTTCAGAATTTTTACATTTCTTCAAAGCATTCTCCATGTCATCATAAAATTCCTCTACACTATCTTCACTGCTTTCTCCCACTGGAGCATATATTTGAATGACGTTTATGTTAAAAGGTCTGCAGGTTAATTGTACCAATAGAACTGCCTGACACTGCCAAATATCCTTTAACATATTTTGATGTTTTCAGATCTAAGATAATTGCTACACCTCTTTGCCTTTCCTCTCCTCCAGAATATAGAATCTTAAAATCATACCCTGTCTTAATCCCTGGCCATCTCGTTTCACACAATCCTAATATGCTAAAATTTTCTCTACTCATTTCATGTTTGATGTTATCCAATTTTCCATCTGCATTCATTGTTCTAACATTCCAAGTTTCTACTTTCAATTATAATAGTCTTTTGCACTCATACTGTATCATGTATCTCGGAATAAACTCCCCCGTTTGTGGTCTTATATCAGACTCGTCTGGCGTTAGAATTAACGAAATAACTTACCCAGTCTCTTGTCGTAGTTGCGTGTCTGCTGTCTGTCGTCTGGCATGACAAACTCCTATACATGATGTCTGCTACTTACATCAGACAGGAATTAACGCCACTAAAGAAGCTAAAAGTCAAAAACGAGACAACCCATTTCATTCCACCCAATTTTACACCAAATGGTTCGGTCTTTCGCCGCGAATCGACAAGCCGCCTGCCCACAGCATCACATAAAACAAGAACTATGTATCTGCCGGCCTAAGTATCGGGCCTGAGGACGTGTGCCACAAGGAAAGATTAAATCGTTTGAGAACCCGTGGTAGAATGGTGTGCCTGTCCTCCATTCCCAGATACCCAGTTGGCTAGACTGCGTTTTATAATGGCT
Source organism: Cepaea hortensis (assembly GCA_963921405.1). Classification (NCBI taxonomy): domain Eukaryota; kingdom Metazoa; phylum Mollusca; class Gastropoda; order Stylommatophora; family Helicidae; genus Cepaea; species Cepaea hortensis. Next base: position 31,208,045 of record OY992890.1, read on the forward strand.
TCTGCTGATTTCATTAAGCGAAAAATAACAGGAGGCGGCATGCTGCAGTTTATTTTTCGATCGCATTATCAGGGGACTAGGGAGATTCAGGCTGACTGGCACGGAAGGGCGACATGGAGCCACAGATACGCATATATGTATAGATGCAGTAAACACACATAGACATATGGGGGGGGGGGTGGACACAAAGGTACATGAGAGAGAGAGAGAGAGAGAGAGAGAGAGAGAGAGAGAGAGAGAGACAAAGGCATATACGAAGTAGGGAGAGAGAGAGAGAGAGAGAGAGAGAGAGAGAGAGAGAGAGAGAGAGAGAGAGAGAGAGAGAGGGGGGGAGGGTCCAGCAAATACAGATGGACGTGTGCAGGAAATAAAAGTGAACAATAACACACATGAAGATAAAAACACAATGTGAAACCGATAAATAAGAATGCATTGAGGCAGAGAAGAAACATACAGAACGAGACCAAAATGAGAAACAGATACATACATAAAGAGAGACACGGAGATACATGCAGAACGAGGTTTTAAAATTCAATAAACACTGCAAGGATACAGAGAGTGACAAAGAGAGATACACGCACACAGAGTGACACAGAAAGATAGAGATATACAGAGACTGACAAAGGGAGAGATATGCAGAGAGTGACATAGAGATACACGCACACAGAGTGACACAGATAGATAGAGATATACAGATACTGGCATAGAGAGAGACATACGAGAGTGACATTGAGAGATACACGCACACAGTGACACAGAGAGATAAGTACATACAGAGAGTGACACATAGAGATAGAGATATACAGAGAGTGACATAGAGAGATACACGCACACAGAAAGATAGAGATATACAGAGACTGACACAGAGAGAGACATACAGAGAGTGACAATTAGAGATACACGCACACAGAGTGACACAGATAGATAGAGACAGAGACTGACACAGAGAGATAGAGACATACAGAGACTGACACAGAGAGATAGAGACATACAGAGACTGACACAGAGAGATAGAGACATACAGAGACTGGCAGAGAGATAGTGACATTCGGAAAAAAAGGTTGCTTAAAAGTCGACAGGGTCGACTTCATTGCACCGGTTGTTATCCCATTTGGCTCAGTCTCTTTCCGCAGCGTGGAAAGCGTCGCACAAAGCACGACCTCCGTAGCTCCAGGAGTCTCCGAAAATAAACGTACTCGTGAATCGAAGGACACGGCCCGGATTCGAATCCACAACCTTTGGAGCCTGAGGCAGACGGCTTGACCACTTCGCCACGGAGATTCCTGTGTGACAGTGACATTCAGAGAGTGACACAGAGAGATACACGCACAGAGAGTGACACAGAGATATAAGACATACAGAGAGTGACATATATTGACACGCACATAGAGTGACACAGAGAGATAGAGATATACAGAGACTGACATAGAGAGAGAGACATACAGAGAGTGACACAGAGAGATACACGCACACAGAGTGACACATAGATATGAGACATACAGAGAAGGACATATAGAGACACGCACACAAAGTGACACAGAGATATAGAGATATACAGAGACTGACGTAGAGAGAGAGAGAGACATACAGAGAGTGACACTGAGAGATACACGCACACAGTGACACTGAGAGATACACGCACACAGTGACACAGAGAGACAGAGACATACAGAGAGTGCCACAGAGACTGACAAATAGAGATAGAGACATACAGAGAATGATACAGAGAGATAGAGACATACAGAGACTGACACGGTGAGATAGAGACATACAGAGAGTGACACAGAGAGATAGAGACATACAGAGACTGACACAGAGAGATAGAGACATACAGAGAGTGACACGGTGAGATAGAGACATACAGAGAGTGACACAGAGAGATAGAGACATACAGAGAGTGACACAGAGAGATAGAGACATACAGAGAGTGACACAGAGAGATAGAGACATACAGAGAGTGACACAGAGAGATAGAGACATACAGAGACTGACACAGAGAGATAGAGACATACAGAGAGTGACACGGTGAGATAGAGACATACAGAGAGTGACACAGAGAGATAGAGACATACAGAGAGTGACACAGAGAGATAGAGACATACAGAGAGTGACACAGAGAGATAGAGACATACAGAGAGTGACACAGAGAGATAGAGACATACAGAGAGTGACACAGAGAGATAGAGACATACAGAGAGTGACACGGTGAGATAGAGACATACAGAGAGTGACACGGTGAGATAGAGACATACAGAAAGTTAGAGACATATAGAGAAATAGAGATATACAGAGAGTGACACAGAGGGATACAGACTTAGAAAAATTCAAACTCACACCATCCCTCTTTCTATCTATAATATACAGAACGTTCGTGTGCCTACCGCTTCCCCCCTACCTTACCCTCGACAAAACGTTACTAGCGGGCGCCCCCCCCCCCCTCACCCCCGCCGGTTTTCCACGGCAAGCTGGAAACACCCTTTGGGAGACCAAGCATGAATGGCTTGCCATAAGCCAAGCGCCTCAAAGACGAGACGCCGCCGACAGATGCATTACCGGTCGTCCCCCGGGCGTCACCCGACGCATTTAACAGGACCCGAGCCTCTAATCATTCCGGGCCACAATACAGGACAACGGGCCATAACAGAAAACAATATAGGTTACACAATCACAGGACAGAGGGTCATAACAGGAAGCAATATAGGATACACTATCACAAGACAGGAGGACACAACAGGAAAGAATATAGGATACACAATCACAGGACAGAGGGTCATAACAGGAAACAATACAGGATACACTATCACAAGACAGGAGGACACAACAGGAAAGAATATAGGATACACTATCACAAGACAGGAGGACACAACAGGAAAGAATATAGGATACACTATCACAGGACAGCGGGCCACAACAGGAAACAATATAGGATACACTATCACAAGACAGGAGGACACAACAGGAAAGAATATAGGATACACAATCACAGGACAGCGGGCCATAACAGGAAAGAATATAGGATTCACAGCCATCGGACAGGGGCCATAACAGGAAATAATATAAGATACACAGGCATAGGGTAGTGCTAGAGAGACGGGTAGAGAGACAGATGCATGGATGCATAGAGAGATACATACATAGACGACAGGCGGGCAGACAGATAGATGCATGGATACATAGACAGATACATAGACAGACAGGCAGGCAGATAGATGCATGGATACATAGACAGATAGATGCATGGATGCATAGACAGATAGATGCATGGATACATAGACAGATAGATGCATGGATGCATAGACAGATACATAGACAGATACATAGACAGACAGGCAGGCAGATAGATGCATGGATACATAGACAGATAGATGCATGGATGCATAGACAGATAGATGCATGGATACATAGACAGATAGATGCATGGATGCATAGACAGATACATAGACAGACAGGCAGGCAGATAGATGCATGGATACATAGACAGATAGATGCATGGATGCATAGACAGATACATAGACAGATACATAGACAGACAGGCAGGCAGATAGATGCATGGATACATAGACAGATACATAGACAGACAGGCAGGCAGATAGATGCATGGATACATAGACAGATAGATGCATGGATGCATAGACAGATGCACAGACGACAGACGGGCAGGCAGACAAATTGATGAATGGATGAACACATAGACAAAAGGGCTGGACATGGGGTGGACGGCAATTCGGACGAAGGGAGGGAAAAGATATCAGAATGACGGGGATAGACAAACAGAACATTAATTTTAAAACGTTAAGAATAGAGCACGCAGGCCCGTCTGACATTCGGCCCCTCTTATTTCTCTGCTCTCATACATTATTTCATGCATACATCATTTACGAAGCTAATCTTAGGCAACAACGACAACAGAAACAATATATGCATTACAAGCGCATGGAAAATGTGCAATAATCATTAATACATAACTTGGTAAAATGTATTTCAGACATGTCAATCATAATTACCTCAGATAGATGTATTACTGCCACAGTTAGGAGAATGTTTATTATGCAAGTTGTCCTTTGATATTTTATTATTATTATTATTATTATTATTATTATTATTATTATTATTATTATTATTATTATTATTTTAAGGGGTCATATAGACAGAACGAACAAGCGAACTTTATTTTCAAACGCAGGTGCGTCTTACATTCTGCCCTTCTTCTCTACTTCCTCTCATACATTATTTCATTCAACATCACTTATGAAGCTAATCTTAGACAACAAAAGAACAATAAGCGTGAAACGCATGGAAAATAATCAATAATAGATGACTCACTGGAGCAATGTTTAACATGGGCATTATAAATACCTAAGGAAGGTGTAACGTACCATACATATGGGAATATTTATTGGCTAGTTGTCGTTTGAGATAATTTTCCATTTTTATTCTTTTTGGGGGGGGGGGGGGGCATGTAGTCTGTACTGAGGTAGTGTTCAAACAGGTTGAATCATCGTAATGTCCTAGCCACTACACCAACACATCTTAAGTACATCGTAAACAGCAACAACTCACAACAACAATAATGTATGCATTACATACCCATGGGAAATTTGCAAAAGTCATTGCTACATGACTAATTATTACTTATTATTATTATTATTATTATTATTACTATTATTACTTATTATTATTATTATTATTATTATTATTATTATTATTGTATTTGTGATTAGATATGACTGAGCTACCGTATGACAGTGGACGGTACTACCTGCTTTCTGTAAGCGCCACATTGTGCCAAAGGCTTTGGGCGGCGGCTTGCGATTTAGCGTGTCCAGGCCTTACCTTAGTAGGAGAAAATGCAACCTAAAGACTAAATAACATAGCAGGGCAGACAAGGCCTAAGCTTTGGTTAGCAACTGGTCTAGGATAGAAACTCCGACAAGCGGACAATTAGAGATTGCTTTGCTGATCAGGCAGCTTCTGCAGATTGTCTTGTTCCAGATGGATTGGTTTTACTTTTCATCTTAAGTAATAGAGGCAGGCCGAGGAGGGGGTCATGGTGCATGGGCAAAAAATGATCTCTATATTCAGCCCAGGCTGTGTGCTATGGAGAGGAATACCTCCATTTAACAAACTATCGTTTGTCAAGACGGCAAGGTGCGTCAGTCAGTCAATTGTAATAAGGCTAAGAAAATTATACGGTATAACAATATAGAAGAATAGCCGGCATGTAAACTGTACTGAGATAATGTTGAAATAGCTTGAGATTGTATGTTGATTGAGATAGTGTTGACATAAGTTAATATTGTGTGTTGACTGAGATAGTGTTGAAATAGCTTGACATTGTGTGTTGACTGAGATGGTGTTGAAATAGTTTAAGATTGTGTGTTGGCCGAGATAGTGTTAAAATAGCTTGAGATTGTGTGTTGACTGAGATAGTGTTGAAATACCTTGCGATTGTACGTTGACTGAGATAGTGTTGAATTACCTTGCGATTGTATGTTGACTGAGATAGTGTTGAAATACCTTGCGATTGTACGTTGACTGAGATAGTGTTGAATTACCTTGCGATTGTATGTTGACTGAGATAGTGTTGAAATAACCAGCGAATGTATGTTGACTGAGATAGTGATAAACTAGCTCGCGATTGTGTGTTGATGGTAAATTTGATTCACTGTGAACGATTGCTCCACATCTAAGCCACTACGTAGATTAAGCTTGTTATGCTTATGTCTACCCACGATTTGAGAAATATAGAATGTATAAGCGTTTGCTAAGTCTTACATTGTATTCAAACGACAGTTTAAGGCAATTTCGAG